>JAZKJV010000649.1:600000-1072108 GCA_037367405.1 Ottelia alismoides | reverse complement strand
AGAGGGCAGTTGCCTCGAGGTGCTTTGGGCGTCAAAAAAAACACCTCAAGATGCGTTTTTAAAACAATGTTTGTGAATCATGAGCAATCTGATCCTGCAAACCTGGTTTACAATGTTCGATAAGATCTATACTAGGAAGACCTAAGCCGATAGAATCGACACATTTCCCAATCACTCGTTCAATCAACTAAACCAGTGGTAACTATTGAAAACTTGATTTGGCATTGGCAGTGGTCTCCCATTGAAGGAAAATAGCACTCAACAAGAGTCAAGAGGAGCCCACGGCAGATCCAATAGTAGAGGTGGATCTACCCATAACCATACGAAAAGGCAAACGCAAATGCTCTGGCAATGTGAACACCAGATAGTTTACTCTTGATCACTGTCAAAAGAGTACAAATAATTCATTCAGTTTATCTGCCTCTACCTGCTATAACCATTCCAAAAACACACTAGGAGACATTTACAAATGAAAGAAGGCAACCATGCCAAAGAAATGGTCAAACTATAGTCTAGGGAAACCACGACACTCATTTTACCACTAGATATCGCAGTTGTTGTAGGCTTCAAGTGGGTCTTCACTGTGAATCATAGTGCCGATGGTAGCGTTAAACGCTACAAAACTCAACTGGTGACAAGGGGGTTTACCCAACTCATCATATTGACTACCACGAGACATTTTCACTAGTTGTCACAGATGCTTCTCTTCCTATTCATATTACTATGGCAGTCCGCAGGGACGAGCCTCTATTCCAACTAGATGTGAAGAACAACTTCCTATACTAGGACCTTAAAGAGGAGGTTTATAAACAGTAGCTAACAAGATTTACTGCTACGGGGATCTCAAAAAGTATGCCAGCTTCACAAATCAATATATGGCATCAAGAATAGTCCCAGAATGTGGAAACAGAAGCTGTCAACAGCCACTCAGGAACAAGGTTTCACTTGTTCAAATGTAGATAGTCCACTCTTCACATTGCATATATTATATATATGGAACAGTAGCCATGCTAGTCTAAATCAATGATATCATCACCACCAAATATGACCTACCAGGAATCGAATGGACCAAGCTCCTACTAGTTAGAAGTTCGCTATAAAGGATATGGGACCTCCGCGGTAGTTACTAGGATTAGAGTATGCCCGGAGTTTTTAAGGTCATGTGATGTGTCAGAATAAGTATGTGATCAAATTCCATGAAGGGACCAATATAACTGACTGTATGTTGTCTCTATAATATAATTCATGCGATATGATTGGTTGCTCAAAGATAGAAAGAGCTTGACCGGAAATTTATGTATGCAATAGTTACCAAACCAAATATCTTTTTTGTTGTGAGCAGTGTGAGTCAGTTTACGGCTCGACTCAAACAAGCACATATGGATGCAATTACAATGATTTCCATATTTCTGAAACCTCTCCAGGGAAGGATGTACTTTTCAGAAGAGGCTCGGTAACTCTTTAAAGGAATGCTAATGCAGACTATGTAAATTGACTTATGGTTATTAAGTCCACTACGAGCTTGACATTGTTCTTAAGTGATTCACTAGTCACCCGGAAGACCAAGAAGCAATAAGTTGTATCCATGTCCAACGATGAATTAATGTGACTATGGCTCAGACCCCTGCCAACATGATGTGGCCTGGATCTGTTCTAACACACTTACATATTGAGAATCCTCTACCTGCGTCGCTATGAGGAGAAGATCATGCATCATTATTTATAGCAAACAACTCGTTTTCCATGAAAAGACAAAGCACATTGAGGTTGATTGTCACTACACCAGAGATATGAACATAAGGTCTCATCTCTACTACTCATGTTTTCTCATCGGTGTAGCATAAATACCTTTGGGATATACATATCTTTGGCTTATGTTGAGGCACCACCTCTGCCGCCCTAACTCTAGCATTTTCTTATATAAGAAGTGCTAGGGTACTTCTTCAATGAAGTAAAAAACAATTCTGTCAGCAACAACTAATCATAACTCTTGTGATCTACTCCCTACAAGATGGTTCTTAACAGTCTCTTCAGGCTTTGTCAACTGTACCAAGAGGTTCGCATTTAGATAAAGTATTGGTCATTCAATTTCGCAACAGAAGGTGAACACTGGTGAGATGTAACAACTTAATATTAACCATGTATTTTGACCATCTGCAAAATCTTTATAATCTTAAAAGAAACAAAATGCTACAAAATAATTCTCCGAGTCCGAGCAAGAAACAAAAGAGATGACTCTTAGATTGTAAAGCATATTTTGATTGATTTGATAATGTTTTCTCAGCTATAAATGCAAGATAATAGAAAACAAAATTTATTACCAGCATGAACCAGCCCATTGAGGCATTGTACTGGTTTCTCTAGTCGCAGATTTCCCGGTGCGAGGATCAACAGTCTTAACCTGCAAATAAATTAACTTATCAATACCAATGAACAAAACTGTGTTCACAAATATCTATAATATGAAATCAAATGTTTACAATACTTATGATCATAAGTCAGATGTTTTAGATTATAACGAATGTCTTGAAGTTAAATAGATATAAGTTTTTAGAATTATTTCTTGCTAACAGTTTTTTGGAAAATGGCGAAATAGGTAGATGCGACGAACTTGATTGGATTGAGCCTTGGTATGGAAACCTACTAAGTGATATAACTTCCAAATTCAGAGAAGCCATGTAATTAAAAATGAGCAATTCTGAGCCAAATCCTTGTTTTGAAAGAAACAAAAGGTTTATTATATATAAATATTATATATGTAATACATAAAATAGGATAGGTGAAAAGACTCAATGGAAGTTATTCTAACGAATGAAGTTGGTTGTGTTGGTAGCAGGAATCTTTATATCAAAATTACAGAAAGGAAGGATGGCCTTATATGTATACATACTGACATATCAAACGATTAATCATAATCACGTTGATGGCTATCAATTTGTTTAAGAAACTATTACAGTAGTTCTTGACTTCGAAAAATATCAGTTGACATATAAAAATATATCTGTTGGCATAGACATCCCGATGAACATTTTGATATTACATAAATACCCTCATATTCTTTACATATATGGATATCCCACAAAGTTAACAACATTGCACGAATGCCCAACGGATCATGCAATGTTCAACAAGGTTGACATTTGACCATTCGATTCATGCTGCTTGATGAACCATGATCATTATCGTCAAAAACATTACTACTGTTGGTAACTGATACATGATTCAATTAGTTGCAGCAGTGTATATGGGGCTATGACTTTTTGTTATTTTTGCATTCTTTGTTAACTTAAAGTGCATTTTGAAGTTTCTTGGAGACTCATATGGTAACAAAAAAGATTAAAGACAAGTTCATATGTCAAAAAATATAGACATCAAACTATTGAAAGGGCTTACATGTAAAGATATCAAATTTGACGGGTGTATCCATACTGAAATGGAATACAAGGGTATTTCTACATTATGGAAGGTTTATATGGGCATCGCTTAAAACAATTCCATCAAAGCTCATACTTCAAAGAAAAACCAGCTAACATTTGAGTAAACACTTACCATTTTTCTGGGAAATTGTAGATATTCACTTATAGGGGGTATATGGTTGATAATGAACTCCTTTCCATTCATCATTACCGCATTCAGTGTATTAAGATCCAAAAGCTTTCGTTTATTTTAAAAAATAACACCATCACATGCATAAAAATATAATAAAAAAATGCAAAAGCAAGTTAATAAGGCTGTTACAAATCATGGTTATATTGTATAGGGTCAATTGAACCAGTTCCATGTTTATATTGCGATGCCCCTTCTCAGATATACAAGGAAAGAGAGGCCTTTTTATTAAGAAAGCAAAT
The DNA here is from genome assembly GCA_037367405.1 of Ottelia alismoides. Taxonomy (NCBI): domain Eukaryota; kingdom Viridiplantae; phylum Streptophyta; class Magnoliopsida; order Alismatales; family Hydrocharitaceae; genus Ottelia; species Ottelia alismoides. The sequence continues at coordinate 1,068,260 of JAZKJV010000649.1, read as the reverse complement.
AAATAACTAATAAAAGGCTGTTATAAATCATGTTTACAAAGGGAGACCATTTTATTAAGCAAGCAAAGGCTGCTATAAATGCATGCCTACATTGTAGTGGGTTTATTTAACCAGTTTGATGTCTTTCATTTGTTTCCTTGGTTATATCCCCTCAAGGGTATTCATGTACTTTGGCATACACCCTCTATAATGTATAAGGAAAAGGTGCCCTTTTTACTAAGAAAGCAAATAATTGTTTCTACTCTAAGATGGTATTATAGTCATGTGCCCTTAGAACACATCCTTCAAGGAAAATAAACAAAAAAAGAAATCCACCTCCACCAACTTCATGAGTTTTTCCCCTATGTAGGCATGGGCATGAAAATAATGCCTTAGAGGGCATGATCCAAAATTTTGATGAGAATGGGTATGTATTCGAAAATGTATTGCCAACTGAAAGGTGGCACCAACGGTCAACAAACTATTCGTAAACTTGCTTAGGAGAGCTCGTTGTTGGGACATGTCGGTGAACAGTCGAATTGGGCAGACCATTTGCAGCGGCAACTAGACCTGGCCAAAATGAGGGCCGGGCAGGGCCAAACGGGCCGAGGTTAAAAAAACATCTGTCCAAAGCCCACCCATGGGCTGACCCATGGCCCTTTTCGTTATTTTTCCGTTGATTTTTAATGGTATTTAATATGTATAAATGATTTTATTAATACCAACTATACTTTATGTAACTAATATATGTAGTTCACATGTTAATTGGCATGTAAACTATTGAATTTTATTTAAAACTAGTGTTACAAATGAAAATCTTAAAGCGTATCATATTATTACATGTATTATTTGACATATATTTATATATTTTTTATTTTTTACGGGCCAGGCTGGGCCGGCCCATGCTTAAATCTCCAAGCCCAAGCCCGACCCATGAACGGGCTGGGCGGGCGGGCCCCCAGCCCGTTGGCCAGGTCTGGCGGCAACCCATGTTTGTTTCTTTATGTTATTCTTATGCCCATGCACGTCTATATCACAACAAAGTCGTCAAATTCGTCCTGCCTTCCATAAAATAGACTCCATCACAACAAAGTCGTCAAATTCGTCCTTGACGGCGCGCATGTATCTATCATGAATCCAAGGATCGGTCTTCTGGCCCTCTACAATACGATCCCAAAGACTGCTGTATCGTGGAGGTACGGCGGTAGAAATGGATGCGCTCTCCTGAGGATGCCAATCGCTCAAAGCTGCAAGAGTATCCCACGTGTATAGCCAGTTTGCCGTACCATCAGCATGTGCTCTCCTACTAAGTGCATCAGCCACCACGTTTCCCTTACCGGGATGGTAAGAGATCGTGCAATCATAATACTTCAGCAATTCGAGCCATCTACGCTGCCTCATGTTCAGCTCCTTCTGATCAAAGATGTACTTCAGACTCTTGTGGTCTGTGAAAATCTCGAAGTTCACCCCATATAGATAGTGGCGTCAGATCTTCAAGGCGAAGACAACTGCCGCCAACTCTAAGTCATGTGTGGGATAGTTCCGCTCGTGCGGTCTCAACTGCCGTGATGCGTAAGCAATCACCTGTCTTCTCTGCATCAACACTGCTCCTAGACCTTCTCCAGATGCATCTGTGTATACTGCATAGTCCTGAGTGCCTGAAGGAAGAGCAAGAATAGGCGTTGTAGTCAATCTCTTCTTCAGTGTCTGGAAGGCCTGCTCACATGAATCGTCCCAAATGAATGGAACTCCCTTCTGCGTCAACCGTGTAAGAGGGCGAACAATACGTGAAAATCCGCTGACGAAGCGTCTGTAATAACCTGCTAGCCCAAGGAAACTCTGAATCTGCGTGACAGTATTGGGCTGCTCCCAAGACATGACTGCATCTATCTTCGCAGGATCAACTGCAATGCCTGCTCCAGAAATGATATGCCCGAGAAATGAGACCTCGGATAACCAGAACTCGCACTTGCTCAACTTGGCATATAGCTTGTGCTTCCGCAATGTATCTAAGACAATCCGTAGATCATTTGCATGATCCCATTCATTCCGTGAATAGATGAGCACATCATCGATGAACACCACTACAAACTTGTCCAAGTATGGACGGAAGATACGGTTCATCATATCCATGAAAGCCGCGGGTGCATTGGTGAGCCCAAACGGCATCACCACAAACTCATAGTGTCCATAGCGAGTCCTGAAGGCTGTCTTCGGAATATCCGACTCGCGAATCCTCAGCTGTTGGTAACCTGAGCGAAGATCGATCTTCGAGAAAACCGAAGATCCCAGGAGCTGGTCGAACAAATCATCGATGCGCGGCAAAGGATAACGGTTTTTCACCGTTCTCTTGTTCAGCTGCCTGTAATCGATGCACAGTCTCATGGATCCATCCTTCTTCTTGACAAATAGAACCGGAGCACCCCAAGATGAAGTGCCCGGCCTCACGAATCCCAAATCAATTAACTCCTGCAACTGCACCTTCAGCTCCCTCAATTCCGCTGGTGTCATGTGATATGGTGCCATAGAGATCGGTTGTGTATCTAGCAGCAATGTGATCTCGAACTCGATCTCTCTCTCAGGAGGTAATCCTGGTAGCTCATCAGGAAACACATCTGGATATTCTGACACTACTCGGATGTCCTGTATCATCGGCTCTTGATCAGATACCTCCCGAACAAATGCAAGGTATGAATTACAACCTTGATCAACAAGTCACTGAGCTCGCAACACTGAAATGTACTCCATGGTGGAGTCACATATAATACCTTCAAAAGTAAACTCGGGTAGATCTGGAATCCTGAAGACAACCGTCTTCCTAAAGCAATCAACAAATGCATGATGAGCGGATAGCCAATCCATGCCTAAAATCAAGTCGAACTCATCAAGCTGCAGAAGTAGACAATCTGCGATCATCTCGTGACCGCCAATCAGTATGGGCAAGTGCCTGACTATCAGGGAAATGATAAACAACTGGCCACCTGGCCCTTGTATGTGATATGGGGAAGAGAGAGTCTCTGAGACTCTACCTAATAGAAGCAAGTAACCTCGAAGCAAGACACTGATCGGTAATGTCCCCATTCGTGACATCGGTAACATCTGATTGGTCGAGTAGATAGAGTGGTCGTGTCCGCTCGCTGCGACCCAGAAGGTCGAGCGGAATCTGGGCCACGTCCGACAAGTGCTCCTCCTAAAGTAGTCGATGGAGAAGAGCGAGCACTACTCGAAAATGCTTTTTCTCTTCTTGGGATATACCATGAAAATTAATGAAATTGGTGACATTTGTGGTTATTTAATTCGAATGTCATATTTCCCTTCTCGGACTCACGACAAGTCGGGAGACTGTCTCTATCCGAGAACTTAATGCGATCGGAATTGTAATACTGCGAATGTGCGTATCGGGGTACCACTGCTCTGATACCAAACTGTGAACCCCTCAGGATCCGGGTACCCGTTTACGACACAATTCACAATATTCCATTTATGACATCGCATTAACAACATAATTTTATGGGGAAAATTTTTTCTATTGTTGTTGCAATCATTGGCATCTGACATTCAAATTCATAATCATAACCACAAGCTAAAAGAGACAAATGTCACCAGAAATTTTTTTCATCAAGTTCCATATAATTTTTCAACATGTACAATGTCTGTCTGTACATACAACATCCCAAAAATTTGACTGAAGTGAAGAAGCATTTTACAATATCAATTGAACTAAAAACTGTAACTAAAACTACACACCGTCTGGTATAGACCTTGTCTCCTGAAACCCTGTATAGCTACTGAACAACAGACTCCTTTCCTGCCATGCGTGCAAGAAAGAAAAGGAGTCACAATTGTGAATACAAACCCGTAGTTTAAATAATTAACAAGTAATTTAATGTGCAAAAGAGAGCTAGTAGAAGGGTGGAATAAGCACTATTTACATCTACTTGCGTAAGTAAAAAGGTAGTCAGGCTTGTAAGCATTTCTCATAAACTCCCATTATCCCAACACTTTTCATATTTAACATATTTATTTTGTAATCAAATGTTGATAATTATAGGAGTATGCATATATGTATATATCTCTATTATTATATTGACCAGATATCAAATCTGTGGATTTGTCGATGTGAAAGATAGAATAGGAGATATTTATAGATTACTTAATTCCCAAGTTCAATAGGTAGGCATCAAATTCTTAATTTCAATTGTTTCAGATATAACTCTAGATGATGTAGATAAAGATCATGATTCTGGGTCTTGGAGATCATGTCGTGGAACTTGATGGCACATGAATGATGAAATTGCTAGTTTCTTGTCATTGAGATTATATCATGGTTTTCGATATAGGACTGATATAATGATGATGGATTTGATCCTTAATGCTATTTACTCCTTTTTAGTTAGTGGATAGTCTGTGGTCTTGGTTCGTGTGAAACCTCACACTATGACTCTAAGGTATTAAAAGTACCTTAGGGTTGGGGGGCCTCCGTAGGCATGCGGTGTTGTGTAATGCATCCTAACTAAGTTTCCAACACGTCCACTAACTTATAGGGATTTCGAATCAAGTTATAGTCACCTCCAATCAACTCAATTTTAATTGTAATTTCCTTCAAATCTTCACTCTAACTCTCTCAGATGCAACTCTTGATGATTTAGATGTAGATATAGATGATCTAGATGTAGAATCGCCAAGTCTGTTGGCGAAAGAAAACTCAAGCGGTGAAGAAGCCTACAAATGGCTCTTCCGTCTCGCCCTCTAATTGGAAGGACGGTCCAATAGAGGGATAGGTCTACTCCCCAACTACGCCACTGAGACGGGTGAGAGGAACTTCCCGGAAAAGTCACTCTTAGAAAAACAGCCCGACCGGTAACGGGCAACCGAGCTCGTACGTAAAACTGAAAACCAAGGATCCCCCGCCTGGGTATCCTAAAACACAGGGTCAGCGGAATGGTCTAAAGTCAGGATCCCAACGAGGCGTAAAAACACTGCGAGCTCGCGTAAAAACCGAAAGAGGACTGGGATCCTAGACTCGCGCATTAAGCGGCCGCTGCCCTAACTGGGCTTCCTTTCCTCCGCCCAGGTGAGAGTCACCGCGCCCTCGCACGATCAGGTATAAAAATCACCATGACCGGCAATAATATCAATCATTTTTTATACTCAAAATTAGATTCTAAATTTCATCGTCATTGATCCTTAACGAACCAATTATCCGAGTCAACATCCATTAGTCATATAAGAATAAGGATATATGTCCTTTTCTTCTATTGGTCACTCGATTACTAACTAGTGTAAGATGGGTCCCAATTTCCACATAGATCCCAACAAAACTAAGAGCTTGCAAAATCCTATTCGCAGACTCGAGGACTCAACTAAAGGAAATTTCAAATGATACCATAATCAACATGATCAATAATAAGGAAGGTGTAAAGTATGATTTTCTACAATATATTCTCTTGAGGCTGTGGTTGATCCTGGCTATGTATAAAGAATTTGTCTATTAATAAGAAGAATCCAATTACCGTTCCATTCAAATTGGTAGTTTCAACCATTTAGCCACAACATTCTTCAATATCATGACTTGATCCATATGATCTCAAGTTAAAGTAATATTTTGCTATATTGATATATAAGAGATATATATGAGTATTCACTGTAAATAGTTTTATTATTTCATATTTTAACACTAATGCAGAAAAGAGATTATCCATAAAGACAACATGTGATTCCAGCACCGCGTGCCCTAGAAAATGTATAAAAGTTAATACAAAAATGGGTATAGGAACTCAACCTAATTGATTCCAGATTATATTATGGAATATAAAGCATGCATGTTACAAATTAGAAAGATGGCACCATTATGTCAGAAGTAGTTCCAAAGAAATGTGAAATAGCCAACCTGGAAAATGTTATGAGACGCATGAACTTATACTACTACCTAGGTGCTGAATTAATGGGTTTTATAATAGTGTTGTGTAATGGTTTTGTTTAGATAGTCTCTTCTTTCTCTCTTTTTTTTTGAACTAGTTTGGTTTCATGCTTTGCTATAACCGAATCCATATTCTATAATAAGGGACTTCGCCTGGTCCTTATTTAAATTATGGAAAATAATGGCACAATTTGTGTGTAGTCTTGATAAGAGACCTGTACAACGAAGCAATAGCTTGTGAGAGAATTGCAAGTGGTTTGACAAAACATTTCGACATAGGTATTTGTCTGCACTATGGATAGTAAGTAAGCTTAGTACTTATACAAATAATAGAGAAATGATAACCCTTATCTAGTATTAGACTCCAACTTTTGTTCCAAAATTTGCAAAGTGAAACCAATACAGAAGGCATAATGCAATTATTTGCTGAGATAATAATTATGGGCGTACTGTGCCACCGTAATTGCGTCTTTTGTAATTATCAAAATAAGAAAAGAATTCATGTGATAACCTAAAGCAGGGAGTAAATTAAAATTTTCTTAGAGACAGTTTTAATAGTTATAGAAGTTAATTAAATCAAATATACCAAATGAATTAGGTATAATTAAAAATCAGAAGCAGAATACCCAATCATCCTGAGATTACGGGCTAAAATCCTAATGAAATTCGTACAATTAGTAGAAAAGAGAAGATCATAGTGTATGACTTGCATGGCAACAAGAAGAGTTTAGATTCTACATGCATGGCAGTAAAGACGGGATGGGATTGTACCTCATAGATCTCCTAAAAACTGAAGTACGTAAGTATGCAGGTGCTTGCATAGTTTCTGGACAGCAGCAACAAGAAGGAAAAGGAAAATATAAATTAAAGACTAAATGTTGATTTTTTTTAAAGCAGTAAAGAGAAGAGAATCAATACCTCTGATATTTCTATTTTTTTTCATTGAAGATCACTATCAACATGCAGCTCCAATTTGGGAGCATCAAGGATAGGGCCGCTGCTGAGATTTTAGTAATTGCAGGAGATCAGCTCCACTTGGAGCACTGGTGGCAGAAATTTCTACCGAAGGAAATAGCAGCAACTCTTTAAGGTAGAATGGAAGGAAAGGTTGGAGCAACTGTTGTGCTGCTCAATGGAAAAAGAAGTGGTTGTCTCGGCTGGAATTGAAGTAAGAATTTAGGGAGGAGAATGACATGTATGGCAGCAAAAGATAGGGAAGGAGGTACCTTTGGATTTAAAAAAAAATGAAAGTTCTGAGCTGGGATTTAAGCATGCAGCAGCTCCTGTGGTTGAAAGAAGGCTGATGTTTTTGGCTGCAGCTTGCAGCCCTCAAGAACAAGAATTCCAATATATAGTCATCCTCTAGCAGATGCAACAGAGTACTGCATGCAGCAGTAACACTTTCTTCAATCGACTGTAGCTAGAGGCTTTATCGGATGGGGAAAGATGGTTGGGAATTCTGGGCAAAAGAAAGAGGAGAAGGGCAGAGCAGAGCTCTTCTCGTTGGAAACTTGGAGAAGAATTGAAAGAGAAAGGGAGAGGTTTAGGCGTTATTTAAAAGGGGAATGAGGAGATAACGTGGATGGTTTTGGAAGAGGTAATGTACACATGTAAAAATTCTTATTGTCCTTATCTCTCCTTTTTTTTATATTAATAATATACTCTCTTTTTTAACGGCTGGAATCAGTAGAGCTTGTGCCTACTGTTTTGGAAATATTATTATTATATATTTTTTTTAAACAAAATATGTCTTCATTTGACAAACATAAAAATCGACTGTACTCATGCCTCGAGTGTCGTATTTTGACGTGTAATATCTCGTTTTGACCGTCTCGGAATGACGATCAATATGAGTACAATGTTGATATACTTTTGATCGGGTTTGGATGCCCGAAATTTTCGTGATACGGTTTCGGATTAAATTTTACGATTTAAAAATATCAAATGACCTCCGATTGACGAACGGTCGATTCCGTTGGTCTCGTGTCGTCGAATCGGATCTAATGATGGTCTCGGTTTGTTTTGCGGTTTCCGAATTTGCGTCGCGGCTTTTCACGGCGCGCGTTACGATGCGACCGATTTTCGGTCGATTTCGCCCGAACGACTTTTGATTTACGATCAATTGATCGTTTTAGGTTATCTAATATTGTCAGATAACTTTATTGGGCTATTCTGACCTTATTCAGGTCGAGTTCGGGTTTGCGCGGAATCCGGATGTTACAATAATCATGGGGATGAGAATAAAGTAAAGAAATAAAGTCGGGTTGTTGCAGCAAATGGCTTGCCAAAATCGACAAACTACTCTCCAACTCAACCCTATGATGAGCCAACTTAAGCAAGTTAATGAATCACACTAGTCAACAAACCATTTACGGATACTTGTCCTTTCCTATCAAATTTTTCGATCATGCCATGCTTCACCATCATCGTCATCTCCAACATCATAAGATCTACTATAACCCTCCTCGCAAACATCGTTGCTTGCTTCACCATTGCCATCCTACATCAAGATCTATGGCCAAAGTCATTGCCAGCTTCATCATCACCAGCCACAAACCACCATTGTACTGCTACACCATCGACGTCACCAACATCACCGCCAATCATTATCATCGGCATCATTGTCCGAGTTCACCATCAACATCGTTGCCACCTTCATGACCTCATCCATTCAATCATCATTATTAAGTTCAGCACCCCATCATTCAAAACAACAACTCAAAATTAATGTAGACCCTTGGTCTACATAGCAGCACATGTACATGTGTGACGATTGATGATTGATGATGATGATCCGATTGATGATTGATGATGACGTCTGCATAGCAGCAACAACTCATTCATATTAGTAGTTCTAAGATCCGATTAAGTATCGACGATTGATGATTGATGATGATTAATGATTCTCTACCAAGCTCAATTATAGTCGACTTAACTGTAATTAATCTCAACTCTAACCAAACTCAACTGTAACCAATCTCAATTGTAACCAATATCAATCTAGCCAAACTCAACTGTAACAGATCTCAATTCAAACCAAACTCAACTGTAACCTGCTTCAAGCTCAACTGTAACTCCTCGCCAAGACCTATTAGTAGAACAGTAACCAAAACTCAAGTTGTGAGGAAGTCTCATAAGAGACTCTTCCATCTTGCCCTCGAAGTGGAAGTGTGGTCCAGAAGAGGGCTAGGCCTACTCTCAAACTACGCCCCTAAGACGAGTGGGAGAAACTCTCCGGATGAGTCACTCCAAAAATTAGCTCGACCGGTACGGGCTAACGAGCTCGTAAGAAAAACTAAAACAAGGGCCCTAGCCTAGGTACCCTAAAAACAGAGGGTCAGCGGAACTGGTCAAAACATGGATCCCAACGAAGCTTAAAAACACTGCAAGCTCGCGCAAAAATCGTAAAAAAGACTGGGATCCTTGACCCGCACACTAGGCAGTTGTTGCCCTAACTGGGCTTCCTATCTCCCGCTTAGTTGAGGGTCATGACGTCCTCGTACGGTCTGGTGTAAGAGTCACCATGATCGGTACTAATATATGTCATTATTAATTCATAACAACCAATTATCTCAAAGATTTCAGAGTATTGTAGATCATATAAGTCCTTGATCCTTTTTTTTTTGAAAGCAGAACGATTCGGGGGAGACACGTGTTGGTGTTCGCCCCAATTTTATTAAAAACGAGAAGAGGGAGGTGGGAGGAGAGGTACAAATTTTGTACTACAAAATGATACAAGCACCCGGGAACAAGAGGGTCCCTGTCGAAAACACAGCCCACCACCCCAACAATCACTCGCGACTACAGCATCACCGGAGCATCCACTCGAACAGAATTAACTCCACATGCGCTAAAACGTTTTCCCTGTACCACCTTTGGCCCCTGAAAATCTTGGCATTCCTAGCGAGCCATAGAGCCCAGATGCAAGCAAGGGGGCGGAGCAGCTCCCGTCTTTCCCGATCCGCATGAGATCGCAAAGTGATCCAGAACGATTCTGCCGAAGAAGCGTCCACCCAAGATACATTGAGGCCCTCCCAAATGGAGATAGAACACGGACAACAGAAGAACAGGTGTTGCAAGGTCTCCAGCTCGCCGGTACACAGCACACAATCCAAGGAGCCATCCCCCGATAAGAACATAGCACATCTATCTCGGGTCAGTACCCTACCGCGGCGCAGTAGCCACAAGAAAAAAGCCACCTTCTCCGGCAAGTTTAAGGTCCACAGCCATCCCAGATCATTGCAAAGTGTGGTACGATCGGAGTTTATAGTCTGAGATTTCTGGATATTTCTGGATAAGAACATAGCACATCTATCTCGGGTCAGTACCCTACCGCGGCGCAGTAGCCACAAGAAAAAAGCCACCTTCTCCGGCAAGTTTAAGGTCCACAGCCATCCCAGTCCTTGATCCTTTACAGCACTGAGATTTCTGGATATTTCAATCATTGAGTAGTTTCAACCACTAATTATTTGGGAGTAGATATATTGGATAATATAAAAATATATCAAAATACTGATCATTTTGCCATGTGTATATATTTGATTCATATCTAGGATTATTATGATATATAACTATTCCAACTACAAATAGATCCCATATATGTGACTTGTAATAAAACATGACCCAAGTAAGCAGCCAGATCCTTGTGTTTAGGATTCTTATTATTTAAGGACCGAAGAGTTTATAGTCTACCAATCTTAAATTTCATTATCATTTTTGTATACTTGGCCATTTCAGGTTAGACAACATAAAATGAAGTTTCATGTGCTTTTTTTTTACGCTTAGTTTCATGTGCTTAAGGTCGGAGTTTGATTTTGAAAATATTGAAGATAATACGGGATGGTTGAATGATCTGATTTTTTTTCAGTAATGAACCCCAAACACATGAACTACATGCATTATATTTATTTCCTCTATAAAGTAGAAACACTTATTCATTTAAACTATTTTAACCCTCGTCTATGATTTCTTCAGCACCTAGAATTTACGATCAATGATGTTTCATATACCATCTATTCTGACAAAGGATTTGTCAAGTGCTTTCATTACATGTTCCGAAGTTCCTACAAATCTTGAATATAAAAGATAGCAATTTAAGTTATTCATGCATTTAAAACTTCTTTTTTTTTGAAGCCAAGAAGAGGGGGATACACTCGATGGTGCTCACCCCAATATATTAAGAGGAAAAAGGAAGGGGTACAAACAAGAAAGTAAAAATAGCCACCAAACGTAAGAGGCAAGGAGCCACCAGAACTGGGCGCCCAGCAACAAAAGAAAACAGGAAAACAAGCACGTTAAACAATACACCAATCAGCCACCAAAGCCCTCGCACGACAGATCACGTTCCCCAGATAAAACCGATGCCCAGAGAATAGGGCCTCATTGCGAGCAAGCCAAATCGACCATAAACAAGCCACCGGTGCAAGAAGGCGCCTTCTCTCCAACCGCCTATTCAAGAAGAGGGAGGCGCAGAAGGTCTCCACATCACGAGCAAGCATCCAATCCACGAAGGGGTCATCCCACAGCTCCCGGACCAAGGGGCAAAGGAAAAGTAAATGGTCCAGGGTTTCCACATTAGAATCGCACAGGCCGTAAATATTGGAGACCGAATGGATCAACCTGGAACAGCGATCGCGCGTCAAAAGCCTCTTTCTGTGGACAATCCATAGGAAAAAGACAATACGCAAGGGCAAGCCCAAGCTCCAGAAGTAGCCGCAGTCTCGCACCATAGAGTCCGAACTAGGAGGCGAAGAACCAAGCAAGGATGCGTAAGCCTTCCGAGTCGAGAAGTCACCGTCCCTCCAAACCCAGTGATCCAATCCGCCAGAGGGAGACTCCGCATGAGCAAGAACGTTCATCAAAGCATGAAAATCAAGGAACCTCTGATCCGAGAAGGTTCCCAGAAAGCGAGGAGACCAAGAAGTGTCAAGCCAGCAGGAAGCGACGGAGGCCTCCTTATTTTCCGCCAAAGCAAAGAGGCGAGGGAACCGAAGAGAAAGTGGCTCCCCCCCCAACCAGCAATCATTCCAGAAAGAGAAATCACGGCCGTCACCCAAAACAGGTTTAAAGGACGCTCTGTACATCACAAAAACCTCCTGAAGACCACGCCAAAATGGAGAGCTCCCACCCACCACTCCCGAACCTCCCTCGCCAGCCCACGCCCGCCCGTGAAGCTCCCTCAAGATACTAATGAAAAAGCTACCATCTCTTCCCCAGACCCTGCTTGCCCACTTAAGGAAGAACGCGTCATTGATCAGTCTGAGACGCCTAATCCCCAAACCACCTGCCAACTTCTCCCTCACCACCTCCTCCCAAGCGACCAGGTGAATCCCCCGCCCACCGATACCCGATTTTCCCCATAAGAACCTCTTGAAGCAAGACTCAAGCCTATTGCAAATCCCAGCAGGCATCCGACGTGTAGACAAAAATGAACTGGAATGGCGGCAAGGACCTAACGAAGAAGAATCAATCTACCTCCTTTCGAAAGAAGCGCCGCACGCCAACTAGCCAATCTCGCCTCCACCTTCTCCACCACCGCACTCAAATCCTTCAGTCGAGGCCTCCCAACCACCAAGGGAAGGCCCAGGTACTCCAGCGGCAGGCTGCCCAAAGCAGATCCCAAAATGTTCGCGAAATCCGAAGCCTTCGACTCCGATAAACCAAAAGTAATAACCTTAGATTTGTTGTTGTTTATGCGTAAGCCCAATAGTTCGCTGAAGAGGTCTAAAGTCGTCGACATGGCCGCAACTTCCGAATCACCGCCTTCGATGAAGCACAAAGTGTCGTCCGCGAATTGAATTAGCGGCACGGAGATGGTCCCCTTAGAAAAGCCCTTGGAGAGGCCTGCATCAACCACCCGGTCCACCATACGAGCCAAGACATCCGACGCAATCACGAATAGAAGGGGGGCCAGAGGGCAACCCTGCCGAAGGCCCCGACGCGGTTGAAAGCGCCCCCCTTCCAAACCGCCATTAAGCAAAAGAGAAAAAGAGATTGTCGTTACGCAGCGCCGCATCCACGAGATCCACAAGTCCGGGAATCCTCGCCTCTTGAGGACCGACCATAGAAAAGCCCAATCGATGCTATCATAGGCTTTAGCAAAATCAATCTTCCAAAGAACGCCTTGGCGCCCCGAGGCATTCCAATCCGCCACCAACTCCAACGCAACAACAATACAATCCGATATTTGTCTCCCTTTGATGAATGCCGCCTGGACGGGGGAGACAAGCGAGTCCAGCACCTTAGAGAGTCTCCTGGCTAGGACTTTAGCCACGATTAAATATATGGCATTAGAGATGGAGATGGGGCGAAAATCCCTAATGTCCTCCGCCGCCTCCCTTTTAGGAATCAAGAGTAATAAAGCTCTATTCAGTCTATCAAAGCCCGCATTTCCTCCGCAGAACTCGACAATCACGTCGAAGACTTCCAAGCCCACCAACTCCCCAAAATCCTTGAAGAAAGCTACCGAGAATCCATCAGGCCCCGGGGACGCATCAGGATTAAGATCCCACAGCGCCTCTTTAGTCTCCAACAAAGAAACCGGCCTAATAAGCAAGTCACAATCCGCTGCAGAAACAGTGGGAACCCCAAAGCCGAGCCACGTCCAATGGTGTGAGGGACGAGTCGACAAGGTTTCCCTGAAAAACTCCAAAATGGCGGAACCCATAGCGTTATCTCCAACAAACCGCTGCCCATCAACAGAAATAGCACGCATAGTATTGTTCCTTTTTCTCCCGCTAGCAACCCTGTGGAAGTAAGCCGAGTTAGCGTCGCCATCTTTGAGCCATTTGAGCCTGGAGCGCTGACGCCATTCAATAGCTCTCTTCTTGTCCTCCTCCGCCACCTTTTTTTGCGCAGAGGAACGCTCCTCGAGTTCGGTGACGTTGAGAGTCTCTCATTCTCCACAGAGTCAAGTCTTGAAATAATGTCCTCCGCCTCTTTTCTAAGAGCCACCCGCGCCATCCGCGTCTCTCGTTTAAATCGAGCCAATCTCGTCCGCAAGGACTCAAGCTTATGACTAAGTCGAGCAGCCGCAGACCCCTCGACCGAAGAGGAAACCCAGTGTTCAGTTACCACGTCCCGAAAGGAAGGCTCCAAGAGCCAGCAGCGTTCATATATGAAGATGACCTTCGGAGATAGATTCTCACCAGAATCCCATAAAATTGGCGAGTGTTCAGAGAAAGCTCTAGGCCTAGAAGAAACCGAGCATGAAGGGAAACTTTCCATCAAAGCACCCGAAGCCAAGAACCGATCAAGGGGGGATCGTGAATTGCCATTTCTCCAAGTATATTTAATATCGGAAGCCACCAAGCTCTCCAGAGCCAAAGAGTCCAGAGTCTCTCTAAAAGACAAAGATCCCGGGTCGCAGCCGCCCCTATCCCGAGGGTGGTCAGCGGAGTGAATAGTGACATTGAAATCTCCCCCAATGATCCACGGAAGGCCAGCAAAAGCACGCCCCGCGTCACGCATATCCTCCCACAGCTCCGCTCTTCTGATATGACAGCAGGGCCCATAGACGGAAGAAATAGCGATAGGAGTGGGTAAGTCCCTTCTAAGCAGCACCACCGAAAGCATATGTCTCCCCGTCAAGGTGGACTCCAGAGTAAAGAGAGCGGAATTCCAAGCAATGAACAGGCCCCTCGTCGCTCCCACCGCATCCAACGCCGTAAAGGAATTCAAAGACTCCGCACCAAAGGACCGCCAGAGAGCATCATCCAACCCACGCAACTTCGTCTCCTGGATCAAAGCCACATCACAAGCCCACTCCGACAAGCGGGCACCCAGAGCCTTCCTCTTCACGTCGTCCCCCAGCCCCCTCACATTCCAGGAAATGAGTTTCATTAAGGAAAGAGTCGGCTCCCACCAGAAGGTGCGAGGCCAGCCGCCTCCGCTACCGCGTCTCGCAACGAAGCACAAGAATGAACCGGCGTAGCTCGCGAGCGAGATCTGCTCCGCCTTCGATATCTCTTCCCCGATCGCAAATCAGATCGAGAACCTTGCTCAAGACCGCAGTTCAAATCCGAGCCGCCCAATACGGGGTTATGCAAACCACGGATGGGCGAGCCCGCCCCTACCATGGAAAAAGTCCCCAGAATGGAAAGCGGAGAAGACTCCAGCAAAAAAGGCTTTGAATTGTCCCCAAAGATGGCGGATGCCTCCAACGACGGAAAAACAGGGGGAAAGTCGTGCAGAATCTCCTCGACATTAGTCAGCGCAGAGATGGTTCCAACGGATACCCGAGAGGTGCCCTGATCCGAGTCCGCAAAAAGAAGAGAGGAGTTCCCAGAAGGCCAAGACCCGAGTAAACCCGACCCGCCAGCAACGGCATCCACGGTAAGGATACCCGTTCGTGCGCCCGAAAACGACGCAAAATTCGTACTGTCCACCTTCCAGGTAAAAGAGCCAAAAAAAGAATCGACCTCGGATGGGCCCCACAACTGCGGATCGCCACGTAAGGCGAGATCACTCGGGAAGCGGGGAGAATCATTGAAGGGCCGCCCGTAATCAAGCCAAGGGAGCGACGCCTCGCATGCGCCCCCATGCATTGCCAGGTGGGCACCGGGAGACGAGGCGTCAAGAGAAGTCGGAGAGTCCTTCGTCACAACCGGGGGAAGCGCCGGACGAGTCACCGCCGGCGGCTGACGAAGAGGCCGCAAGAAGGATATCTCCACCGGGAACGAGAAGCGACCAATCGAGAAGGTTTCGAAGAACACCTTCCCCAAGAGATCTTGTAGCGAGCTTCGGCCACATTCCAGAAGAACCCTAGTAGACTTCCAATCTGAGCCTGGCTTGAAGCCATCTCCCACAATCGCCAGCAACTCCCCCCAACGGCGAAGAAGACTGGCCACAGCGGGAACCTTGCGAGAAAGAAGAGGGATCCCTCGCACCTCAACAACACAAATTTCGATATCAATGCAAGATCCATCATCGTATCGCAAAGGACGCCAAGATATGTCCTCAAAGAGAATGCCCTTCAATAAACTTTGGCGTTGAGCCACCGATAAACCACGAACGCAGCATCTTGAGTAGTCGAGAACCACCATGTCACCTTCGAACGTGGGTCCGAGGAAATCAAGCAACCGCGTCCTCACGCAATGCCAATCAGTTCCCCTTCGTGAGGCTATCCCCACAGCAATTCCGTCACACCCAACCTCCTTCACGTGGTGGTCATGCAGCGAACCACCGGGCGACATCACCCGCCCCTTCCGAACAGAAACAGGTTCCACGCCGCAACTCCCGCCCCCCCGCAACATGAAGTCACCGCCAGCAGAAAGGAGAGCCGAACCCCCAGCAGTTTCCCCCGCGAGAGGGTCCCCGGAGAGAGCAGGGGTTTTGGAGCCACGAACCACCTGCGCGAAAGAGCGTGAGCCATCCCCCCCATCAGGGTTCACGTGAAAGGAAGGAGCATGCACCACAGGCTCGCTCTCGGCCACATGGAAGGGCTTGCGAGACACAGGAACCATTCGAGAAGCCCCGAACCAACACGAAGCTTTCTTATGACCAACCCTTCCACAGGAATAGCATCTTGCAGGCAGCCCACAGGTCGAAGCTGAATGACCACGATCACCACATCTGAAGCAACGCTTACCCAATTTCATGTGAGAAACACGGACCCAATCTGCACCCGCTTCAAGCTTGTCGGAGACGACCGCATCGACGTGAGACCTTCCACTTTGAGCGCCTTTTTCTTTGTAGTCGACCGGACCCGCGCAGACCTCGTTGACGACGCTAGCCGAGCTCTCCATGCCTTTTCCAGAGACGAAGAGAGGCACTCCCGCGAGAGATGCCTTCGATCTCCACGAAGCTCTTGCATTAGAAGTCCGTCCCGCTGATGTGACCGCAGAGCGAGAGAGCTCACGTGCATCTAGCGTAGGCTTCCACCGATTTCTCACTCGCCACCAGCGCTTCTCGCGACCTCTCTCCCCTCTTCTCACTCTCTCTCCGACTCTCACACTCTCCCCTCCGCCTCCCATTCTCATTCTCTCTCCCGCATTTAAAACTTCTTGTCTTTAATTTATCTATTTTGAGTTGTTTCCAGAAAATTGCAGGATTTTGTCAGTATGGGATGGCATGTCTGTTTCTATAATTATAGAAATGGTATTAGCATTAGTACTTTAAACCATAATACCCACTTGTTCGAGCATAAAGATCAAGAGAAGACGAGGATGAGTGATTCCATGTAACCAGTCAAAATGGTTACATATATTTTGGAAGCTCAAATTCAGCACTTGCAAAGAAGAGCAAACATGATTGTGCCTCCAATAAGAGATGGAAAGATATATTGATGTGAAAACTGAACGAAAAAAATAAATAAAAATATAACAATATTTCTTCCTAAAATGGTGAGTAAACACCTCAGCCAATAGTAGAATCTTACTGGATACGAATTCAAAATTGGGAGATGTGTTTGACATAAATCCACTTGATTTTTAACACATTGCATGTCAATTGTCAATTAAAAGAGCATATTGTTATTTGCATCCACTATTGTTAAATAAACGAAGTATATTTTTTTATTTTTTAATAAATAGACAGAACCATGATTTAAATAGATATGAAGGAAATCGAAATGCTTGCATGTTATTGACATGAATTATGGCAGAGAAAGCATATAATCTCCCCAAATCTCAAAATATCAAAAAAAAATGTGTAGGAATACATACATGGCAGCAAGAGGAGAATTTGACTTGTACTTGGAAAATGTTCAAAAGTTGGAGAGATTACACATGCGGCAATTCCAGGACAGCAGCATGCGGCTGCTATGGAGGTTCCAATGGAGTAGCAGCAGCAAGGAGGTGGAGAGAACTGGAGGCTGCTGGAGCAGCAACTTCGGTTTTTGCAATTGAAGCTCCATCCAAGGTTTTAAAAACCGAACAGGACATCAAACCGGGCATGTATCGGTTTTCGATTTTTATGGTCGAACTAATGGGACCGATCGGTCGAACCGGTGATGACGTCAACATTCAAAGAAAGCGGAGAAGACCGAACGGTTGTATTGTTGATTTGATTCGTACAGTTCAACCGTGTCGAATAGAGTTAGACCGATATATCATACAAATAAATACGAAAAATTGTACATCATATCTTTTGAGGATTTGTTTACTCTTGTCCTTTCAATTTTTCCAATAACACTTATACCCCTACTTTTAATACAATTGCATGTGTCCCCTATATTTTTACAAAATCAATAGTAGTGGCCTTTTATTAGTACACTTGTGCTCCCATTTTATACCAACATAAGGATGATATTGTGAATCTCTTAAGAAAATATAGGAGCACAAGTGAAATTGCTAAAAAGTTAGGGGTATAAATATTCATAAAAAAACTCAAAAGTGCATAATAATCATATTTCGTAAAATTTATATAAATACATATATGTGATGTAAAAAATTAATAAATTTAAAACTATTTAAACTCTAATTAACGACAAGTGTTGTTAATTTATTGCTTCTCATAGTATGAATATGGCAATATCTTCTTCGTTTGTTATTGTTATAAGTGGACAACCTCATACACAATGTGGGAAGATAGAGATAATGCTCATATGGCAGGAAGGGATAAGCGATAATGATTCATTGGCACATGTGAAGGAGAATAGATAAAGGGGTACTATACTATGGATTAGAATGAGACTAGATTATGAATATTTCTGAAAGTTTGTATTTTTAAATTTAGTGGAAATTTTTGTCAAAAATGGACGGTTGCACCAATGATTTGATTTAATTGGTTCATCCGGGTTTAAACGGTCCAACCGGGTTTTGACTGTGAATAAAAACCGGATGGTTGGACTGTTTTTCCTCCGATTCTTAGTTTAACTGGTTCAACCGGCAGGTTCGATTTGATTTTTCAAACCTTGGCTCTAGCAGCAAAGGTACAGCTGTTCTCAGCTGCAATGGAAGAAGAGAAGAGGATTTGAGGGGCTCCTCTCTCGTTGGAATTTTGAGAAGGAATTTGGGGGAGAATTTAAGAGAGGAGAAAGGGCAATAGAATTGATATTTATAAGAAGAAAGGGATGCCTTTGGTTGCCAAATGGAGGGAGGAGAAAAAGGAAGTGGGGGAGAAAAGAGAAACCACATGGATGTTCTGTAAATTTTATTTATTTTTTTTATTTCCCTCATTTATTTGAGATGATAAAGTCCCCGTATTTTCACCTCGAGTCTCGGATTCAAGCGCTTAATGTCTTGTTTTGGCAGTCTCTGAACGACGATTAAAATGAGTATAATATTCATATACTTTGGGTTGAGTATGAATTCCCAAAATTTTCGAGATACGGTCTCGATTTGTGACTAAATTTTGTAATTTTAAAATATCAAACGACCTCCGATCGACAAACTGTCAATTTCGTTGGTCTTATTTAGTCGAATAGAATTTTTGTGTGGTCTTGATTTGTTTTGCGATTTCTGATTATACATCGCGGCTTTTTCTAATGGCACGTATTACGATGCAATTGGCTTTTGGTCGATTGCAATCGAACGAATTTCGATCTGCAATCAACGGATCGATCTAGGTTTATTTAATATTAATTGAACATTAATTGGTCATGAAGACCCTTAATCGGGACGGATTTGAATTATTCAGATCTGGATATTAAAGATCTGATCCTTTAATCTTCATGGAATTAGGGTTTCGTGAAACCCTAAAAACTGAACTCAAACTTGAACGATCTTGAACAATAAATCTTCAAAAAATCAACCAAGAATCGACCTACTCTGATACCATGTTAGAAATATGAAATTAGGAAGCATAATCAGAGAAAGAAATAAGAACATGAAGAACATCGGGATTTTTGCATGGAACCCTACTCCCTAAGGAGCGGATAAAATCACGGGAGAACGCCTCAAAGGGTTGATGGTTCTATTGAACTTTTTCTCATATATTACAGGAGGTGTGGGGTTTCGTATATAGCCCCCACTGACTCTCCAAGTCCTACAACTGGTAGATGTGGGACTAAACGGATGTAGTAATTGGATCCTTACCTATCTAGACAAGTGACGCATATACTCCAACATTTATCATGGAAATGCACCAGTGAGCTTGTTGGTAGACAGAGAATGAGTGAAAAGCTTATATGGCACCAATGACGTCAATAATTTACATGAGGGAAAAACCACCCACCCGCTTGGAGCCCCCCTCTAGGCGATTTGAAGGGTGTCTGCCATCGTGTATTTCGTTCATATCTTGTAGGAGATCCGCAGGGGTGATTTAAGATATGTTCCGAAATCCTTAATCTCCTCGCTAGGGCCTCTCTTCGGATTTCTCTCGAGAACGTCAGTGAAGGATCCCTCGAGATCTCCACCTGGTAGGATTCTTATTCACAAGAAGTTGCTCAACGATTGAGAACATTGTTATAGTTAGGGCTTTCTACGGAGATCTGAACATACCAGATACATGTATAGGTGTCATTTGGGAGTGCAAGGAACTTGAAGGAGGCGATGACACCTGAAGACTTGGACATAGCAACTGCGAAATCTGAAAGGATCAACTGGAAGGTTCTCATAGGAGAGTTTTTTCATTAAATATAGGTGCATGGAGACAAGGTGTGTCCCTGTTGCTTGGGGGAAGCAACAGTATGTAAGCCAGAGGCTCCAGACTGTTGTTTCTTGGGCGTTTAGCCAATTATTTTGCAGGTATTTGGTAGGGCGGGTTGGATGCACACCACGAGGATGGTAGGCGGGGATGGAGGGTGTCATCGCAGCGGCGAAGGACGTCATCGACAAAGGAGATGAGGGAGACGAGGATCTGGGTCTACCACGAGAAGGGAGGATTCATGGATTGCTAGAACGAGATTGTTTCGTGGAGGAGGAAGGGGTCAGGGATGGCTTTCATGAAAATAATAGAAAATGAATGAAATAGAATAAATATACGCCATTAGATTGAGTGTAGATAGATTAACTTAAGGGAATGGTTAAGTTAGTGCAGGAAACTAACGGAGGGGCTTACATGTAAACGGAAGTCACTTGCTTGTGTTGTCCATGTAATTCGCGATTACGGAGTGAAGAGCGCGTAAATATGAAATATACAGGGTTATTATGTGTGTAAAAATCCCTACATTGTAATGGTTGTTTGCTAAATTATTTGTGTTCTCCCTTTGTTTCATAGGTGCTATCCCCTCAAAGTTACTCGTGTCGATTGGCATACCCGTTCTATACTATACAAGGAGGGCCTTACAATTAAGCAAGCAAGTAAATGTTTTAATTCTAAGAAAAGCAATAATAATGGTATAGACAACTACAAAGAAGAGCATATAGTTCGACGAGCAAACCCAAGACACTGCTTTAGACAATGGTGGTTCTCCTGTCCCAGTAGGAGTAAAATCATCCAATTCTGGCAGCAGAACTGGCAGCTCACTTTCTGGAAGTGGGACAATTTCGCCAGTATCATCCAGAAAAATCACCGGGAAAGGCTCACCCCAATACCGTTGCCGGGCAAAGAGCCAGTCCCGCAATTTGTAATTCACCTGCCAAAGAACAAAATTAGGAGAATGAAAAATGTGAATTGGATAGAATAAGGTAAGGTACCTTTTTCTTGCCATACCCAGTGTGTTCCAGCCAATCTAAAACTCTCAAAGAAGCTTCTTTGCTGGACAAGTTATTGATATCTAAACCAGAAGTCAAACTTGAAGAGTTTATTGTAGTACCATCACCCGTATATGGTTCTTCACAGGAATATTGCACAGGTGGGGCAATAACTTTACGAATAGGTAGCTCATACTTCATAGCAAACTCATAATCCCGACTGTCATGAGCAGGTACAGCCATTATTGCCCCAGTACCATAGCTGCAACCAAAAAAATCCAAGTCAAAAGAAAAGGAAAGAACATTGATATGAATAGAATAATGAGAAAACAGTAATCCCCCACGAAATGGGAAATCAGGAATATCTATATTACATTTTTTTCTTAGCTGTGCAATAGAAAGACTATGATAAGGAAAGTATTAAAAAGCAACCGTGAGACCGCTATGCTCTATGTTGGCATGTAAATCATAGACATGTAAAGAGAATGACATAAATAAAAACCCCAAAGTGGATGAGTGGTCATACACGAAAAATCGGATTCGGAAGGACGTGACAAGAAAAAAAGTTGGTGTAGCTCCGATAGCAGATAAGATGAGAGAAAACCACTTAAGATGATTTGGTCATTTGCAAAGGTGGTCGTTGATGCATCAGTTAGAAGATGCGAAATTTGATATGTTGAGCCGGTTAAAGGAGGGGGAGGAAGGCCCAAGAAGTGTTGGAATGAGACTATTCGAAGGGATCTTAGTTTCTTTGATTTGAGCCCGAGAATGTCCAAAATAGAACTGAATGGAGGCATGTAACCGACCCCACTTAATTGTGGGAAGAGGCTTTGTTGTTGTATTGTGCAATAGAAAGACAAGCGTACTAAACAATGTCATGTATGGTATGCAAAGAAACCCCAAAAAACATCTGATATGAACTGGTTAAATAAAAAACTAGAGTACTGTACGTAGCCAAAGCGTGAATCCCCTTTCAGTACTACATTAGTAAATCATAACACTCAAACAAACAGCAAAGTAAATACAAAAAACCATAGATGAACCTTCCCAAAACATAATCAGCTATCCACAACGGAATAGATTCGCCAGTTGCTGGATTTATGGCATATGAACCGCTGAATACCCCAGTTTTTTCCTTCTGAAGATCGGTTCTTTCAAGTTCGCTTTTTCTGGAAGCTAGTGTTATATATTCCTTTACCTGCATCACGATGCACTTTAAGGAAATTTGACAATATAACGCAGCTAATCATCAGAAATAAACTTGGAAGTAAGCATACTATTTCCATCTGTTCCTTGGAAACTGCAGATAATGACAAATGGTGCTCAGGTGCAATGACAAGATACCTGATGAATGAGATCATTTGAATGAGATCCAGAATCGACATTTACAATGCTTCTATGACAGACTTTAAGATCAAATTAAGAAAACAAGGAAAATTCCAGTAAACCATAGAGGTTGACCACTACACAGCACCAGAATGCCCAAATCTAATCACTTCCATTCGTGCATGACCTCCTTCCTAATCAGATTGCCCTCACCAAGGAGGGGCACGGCAAAGGAAATTTCTTGATCTACGCCATAAAAATAAAATAAAAGGAACTCGGCATCCTTACCTGCCCCTTCCCATGATGGCATTATTGACAGAAATGTCTCTCCCTTTACCAAAATTATCATGTTTTGCAGTATCAGCATTGGGTTTCACTAAAGACCTTTAAGGATTTTTTTTCTTTGCATATACACTAATAGCAATTTTTACTGTTATGGAATATAGTTTGGAAGCGGTGTTCATGGCGGAGGAGGTGGATGACCGCGTCAACAATGCATCTATTGTCACTGTTCTGACCACTCTGGGGATACCTGCTACCTGAAGAATGGTTACCCCACTTCAGCTCATGTTACCGAGCAAGTAGAGCCTCCTGCCACTTCTTTTGATCTGAAGTTCGACGATCTTTTCTCATGTCCGAGGGAGATTGTTGAGATTGATATCTGTATCTGTTCTTTATTTATATTTCGTATTCCTCCATCTACTTTATGTAAGTTTCCATAGGGTTTTTCTCCTATATAAGAGAGCCACAGGGTCACAATGGAATGCATCTATTCTTTTCCCTTTCCACATGGTATCAGAGCGACGGTCCTAAACTGGAGCTTGTGCCCTAGCCGACCCCTCCCCACCTAAACCAGACCGTCGTCACCGCTGCACACTGCGAGCAGCAACAGCAGCCGCCTACAGCCGCCACCATCACCCACTGCACACAGTGACAACAGAACGGTGCGCTGCCACTGTCGAGTAGTGGATGCCCTAGCCGCAGCTGCTACGCGGAGAATCTCCTAACAGCTACCCTAGACACCCAAAAGAGGCCTCAATCACTCGGGAGTCGTCCTAGACTTCCGTGATGCCCTAGAGGTCATCATCATCATCCGTTGAGACTTCGAAATCGCTGCCAAGAGAGATTTTATTCATTGTTCAGTCTAATTTTGAGGTTTTTAAGGTGGTTTTTTATCATCTAAATCACCCTAATTACTCGGAGAAGCTTCTAACAGATGAAAGAGATTGTGGTATGAGTCTACACCCACAACCATCTTCTCGTATGTCTGTGTAGATGTGCACACCCTTGTCTACAGCCCCAGTCTTCATAGCAATCGTCATCAAGTCAAACAATAGGGTTGACTCTAAGGTCGACATTCCATCCTCGAGTGCCTTCAAAGGTCCAGCACCCATTGTCAAGATGGATGGAACTAATTATAAATTATGGGCTATGGTGTAATGCAGTATAACGGTAAGAAGCACATTCTGACGCAAGACGAACCAATCGACAAGACTGGGGTTAATGCCTCATGGGAGGCAGATGACGCATATGTGTGTCTAGCTGTCTGGGACAATGTACATGAAGATAGTCAATGATATTATGAGTCAGCCCACCGCAAAGGCGATGTGGGAGATCATCGTCGCTACTTACTGGCATGATATCTTCACATCTAAGCAGAACGGGCGTCCTCTTCATACCCTTTACACTTCTCTCAGGGGTATGTTTGAGAAGCTACATGGTTTCATTCCCTTGACTACTTCGCCGGAACAGCTCAAGGCTTACAGAGATTCGGTGATAATTGGAGTCCTTTTTAACAGCTCTTGATCTTGAATATGATGCAGCTCGATAACATATCATTACCGACGCCACTATACCTCCAAGGAAGGAGGCATATCGCAGATTGAGTATGATCCCTATAGCACCCGGTGGTGCTACTCAACAGTTACAAACTTCCTCCGCTATGGTTGTATCTCGTGGTAGAGGGAGTTCTACGTAGTACCGAGGGTATGGTACCCGTGGCAGGGGAGGGGGTAGTCGACCCCATCAGTCGTGCACCCACTGCGACAGACTAGGTCATTCTGAGGATACATACTACTCCGAGCATGGCTTTCCTGCTTCAGCTCGTGTTGTAAAGCAGACTCAGCTAGTCAGCGATCCTCCTCTGACATCTAATCCGAGGTTCGAAGAGCTTGTGGCACGACTGAGAAAGACTATGCAAGCACATTGGTCGTCTACTGCTCCTTCAAGATCTTCAAAGGTAGTTGTGTCAGCCCTACTAGCACATCAGGCACTGCATATGTTTTTACTAGATGTTACAAAGCAGATTAGTCAGAATAGATTATAGACTCAGGAGCTTCACACCATCTCTGTGTTGATAAAGGGAAGTTTAGTGCATACAGATCAATTCAGCCAGGCAGATCTGTAGTTATAGCATATGGGACCCACACCCCAATCCTAGACAGGGGAATGTTCAGTTGACTTCAGCAATGAATTTACTGCATATTAATCAAATCACCAAAGACTTACATTTTCATGTCATATTTGATCCGTCTGCTCTTGTGTCTCAGGACATTCTTACAGGCAGGGTGATTGGATATAGCTGTGAGCAAGGAGGTCTCTATAGTCTGGTCCAGTCCCCATATGTGGACACTTCGACCATTCGCATTGGATCTGTCTCCCCTTAAGTGTGGCACCTCTGGTTCGGTCACCTTCCTCTGCAGAAGTCGTGCCATGTCATTCATTAGATTTCACCTCGCTCTACCCTCCCGCGTGAGGCTTGCCAGCTAGGGAAGTACCACTTATCTACTTTTCAGAGTCGTCAGGGTCGTAGTAATTATCTCCCCTTTTCAGTCGGCTTTTATTCCGGGGAGACAGATTTCGGACAGCTTGGTCATGGCCTCAGAGCTCATTGCGGATTGGAAGAGAAGAAAGACGAAGGCTCTGCTTTGGAAAGTGGACTTTGCCAAAGCTTATGACACATTGGACTGGTGATTTCTCTGGTCATCCTTACACAGGAGGGGTTTTCCGGAGATTTGGGTGTCTTGGATGAAGCGTTGCATCACCACTGCATCTATAACAGTCCTTGCGAATGGCCGTCCGGAGGATGGTTTCTTCCAGCCTCAGAGGGGCGTCATGCAGGGATAACCTCTTACACCGTTGCTTTTTGGCATCGCTTCTGATGTTCTAGCATGCATGGTTGATTGGGTCCAAGGATCTAGGACCACGAAGGACTTCTCGCTTGATGGTTTAGTTGTCCCGCTTCTTCAGTATGCTAATGACACAATTTTCCTCGGTGAGGGAGGAAAGGAGGAGGCCAATGCTATGGCAGATACTCTAGAAATTTTTGGAGAAATGTCTGGTCTGGCTTTAAATCATGGGAAGTCCACGGTTTTGCGCCCTCGGAGGAGGAGGTGCGGCTTTGTAGCATCGAGCTGGGCACGGAGGTGAGTTCCCTCCCTATATGATATCTGGGGCTTCCCCTAATGTCTGGTAGAATCAAGATGACGAATTGGTTATTGGTGGTCAATAAGATGAAGAGGAAACTCTCAGGTTGGAAAGCGTCTATCCTCTCTAAAGGTGGTCGTCTGGTGCTGGTGAAGGCAGTCCTTTCTGCAATTCCAGTCTTTTTCATGTCTTCTCGCCTTATGCCCGCTGGGATTAGGAAGTGCCTCGAAAGGCTTATGCGCAGATTCTTATGGAACAAGCCTGGTCTGGAGGGTAATGGGATGTACCTCGTGGATTGGGAGTCTGTCACGCTTGCAAAGTCGGATGGTGGTCTTGGAGTCAAGCGTCTGGACACAATGAATGAGGCTTTGCTTTTGAAGTGGGGGAGCAAGCTTTGGGAGAGAGATGAAGATATCTATTGTACTCTCGTCAGGCGCATATACGTCATCTCTCGCCCATCGCTGCAGATTACCGTTCTGGACGTGCAGGCGTCTGCAGTCTGGCAGGGGATTGAGAAGGTTTTGACGCGCTTCCGCGATCTTTTCCGCCCCATCCTAGGAAACGGTGAGTCCTTTGCCTTCTGGGTAGATGATTGGACTGGAGAGGGCCTGATTTGTTGTCGTTTCCCATACCTATTTGCGTTGACGGCGGATCGTGAGGTGAAGGTTGCTGACTGCTGGAGTGATGGTAACTGGATGCCCTTATTTTCTGCGAACTTTTCTGATCAGCGTCTCGAAGAGTTCCTTCTTTTACTTGATTCTTTGCGGGTTTATGGGGGCCCTCTGAAGGGCTTGACCACTGGGTGTGGAGAGGACTCAATGGAGGTTCCTTCTCCGTTAGGAAGGCCTATGGGGAGATATGTAGACCTCTTCCTTCGAGGACGGACGACCTGGTTAGAGATTGCCGCTTTATCTGGACGTTTGGGCTCCCTGAGAAGATTGGTTTCTTCTTGTGGCATCTTGGACGAAAGAGAATAATGACGAGAGATCGATGTGCAAGACTTTTTAGGGAAGTCTAGGACAATTGCAATCTTTGTAGAAGTGGGACTGAATCGATGGAACACCTTTTCTTCGGATGCCCCTGCACGTCACCTTTTTGGGGCGACTCCGACTTGAGTTGGGTTTGTGTTCGGAACCTTGAGTCTTTCTGGGCTTCCTTGTTGCTGGTTCGGTAGCGTCTGAGGAAAGTTTTGCTTGCGCCCCGGGCAATCACGTGATCCAATGGCTTGCTAGAAACGCTCTTCTTTTTTCGGGTCAAAGGTTCTACCGTGAAAATTTATATATTCAATCCAAGAATGTTCTTGAGTCTTGGCTTTTGTAATTTTCTAGGGCTGTAAATCTCTGTTTAATTTCATCAATGATATGGGGCGGTCACCATCGTGTGTTTCCCCCGTTTATGATTTCAAAAAAAATTGAGTTGATCCATCTTGATATTTGGGGTCCGAGTCGTGTCCCAGACGACTGATTTTATCTTGTCTATGTTGATGATTTTTCCAGATTGTCTTAAATATTTCTACTCAAAAATAAGTCCATTGATGGTCCTGTTATTTAATCCTTTATTAATGAAATAAAGAATATTTTTTTAGCAAATGTCAAGTATATTTGTTATGACAATGCAGTAGAATCTTGTAGCTTACAACTCTCACAGTTCTTCAAAACTTTTGGTACTGTACATCAGACTTAATGTGTGTATGCATCCCAATAAAATGTGGTGGTTGAACGCAAACATCGTCACCTCTTGGATGTCACATGAACCCTCTTAATTCAGAGTCGTCATCCTCATTCCTATTAGGGATATGTGGTTCTAATAGCTTGCTACCTGGTGAATCGTATGCCCTCGTCTGTGTTGGAAGAGAAGATTCCCTTCTTGATTGTGGTTCTCAGGAAGGATCTTTTCTCCCTCACTCCTCGTGTGTTTGGGGTAGTTGCCTTTGTTCATCATACGTCTCATGATCATCACAAGCACTCTCCTAGAGCTGACAAATGTGTTTGCGTGGGGTATTCCAGGACTGAAAAAGGATAGCATTGTTTTGATCATATTCGACGAAAGTAATGTGTTAGTCTGGATGTCACTTTCTTTGAGTCTACTATGTTTTTCTCTCCTGCAGGCGATAGGTTGATTCCTTCGGATTCTGGAGAAGTGATATACATGCCTTTATCTCGGATTTCGTCTACCACGCCGATAACTACTACACAACTCACTCCATCGCCACCACCTTCACCATCACCACCTCCTCCACCGACTCCACTAGCATCCTCCATCTTTTTGCTGCAGGTTTACACGCACCGATCTCGTGCTCATGAGCCACATCTAACATCTAGCACGTCTTAGGTATGTTCAGAGCACTTGGTTTCGACTAATGGCACTGGTGATTTGCATTTACAACAGGATGAGCAGGTGGCTACAGATGTTCATATCTCGATCAATGAGGACGCTGAGGACCTTGGCATACCCATGGTTTCAAATTTCGTGAAATTTCGGCAAAATTTCGTCGAAATTTTGATTTTGATACTTTACCGAAATCAGAATCGAAATCTCGATATGGACCCTTCCTTCATAAATCTAGGCTGATTTTCGCCGAACTTGGCAAAATTTTGTCGAAATTTCGATGAAATTTTGAAATTATTTCATTTTTTTCTCCATCTCAAAATGAAATCGAAATCGATATTTAAAACCTTGGACGTACACATTGTTTTACATAAGTAGAGGTGTATATGTGCTACATACCTTCTTGCTTCCCATGTTTCTCTTGCACGTCTCTCAGAGGAGTTTCAGAGGTTTGTTGTTGGACTATCTATCGTGAACATACCAGGGACATATCATGAGGCATTACATATTAGTCAGTGGCACCTTGCTATGGAGGAAGAGATAGCTATGTTATAGTCTCGTGGCACGTGGAATGTTGTTCCTGCTCCACATGGTGCATCTGTTGTGGGGAGCAAGTGGGTATTTACGATGAAACACCATGCCGATGGTAGTGTGGATAGATACAAGACAAGGCTTGTGGCTCGTGGGTTCACCCAGACATATGGAGTAGACTATCAGGATACATTTTCTCTCGTAGCTCGAGACTCTACGTTGAGGATTCTTATTTATGTTGTTGTGGTACGTGATTGGCCTCTTTCAACTAGATGTGAAGAATGCCTTCCTGTATAGTGACTTACAGGAGGAAGTCTACATGCAGCATGGATTTGTCATATCGACTGCATATCACTCTCTTTTTGTTTAGAGGTCCCACCCAGAGAGGCATTGTTGCTATTTTGGTTTATGTGGATGACATCATTGTTACAGGAGATGATTAACAGGGTATTCAAGTAGCTAAGGATTTCCTTAAACAACAATTTGTGACCAATGACCTTGGCAACTTTCGTTACTTTCTTGGCATTGAATTTGCAAGGAACCAGCGTGGCATGGTGATGACGCAAAGGAAGTTTGTTGTTGATCTCCTAGTTGAGACGGGCATGACATGATGTAGGCCTACTACTACTCCTATGGAGCCGAATGTTAAACTCTATGATGATGACACTGAGGAGGTTGATAAGAAATGATATAGAGAGCTTGTGGCGAAGCTTCTATATGTCACCAT
This sequence comes from Ottelia alismoides, assembly GCA_037367405.1. Taxonomy (NCBI): domain Eukaryota; kingdom Viridiplantae; phylum Streptophyta; class Magnoliopsida; order Alismatales; family Hydrocharitaceae; genus Ottelia; species Ottelia alismoides. The sequence goes on along the minus strand of JAZKJV010000649.1, from coordinate 1,038,508 downwards.
TACCAGACCTAATATATCCTTCGCAGTGAGCAGAATTAGTCAGTTTATGGAGCAGCCCAAGCAGGTACATATGGAGGGTGTACGCATGATACTGAGATATTTGAAGACTTCTCAAGGTGTAGGACTCTTGTTCAATAGAGACACATCCCTTACCGTTACAGCAGTGTTGATACAGATTATGTAGGATGCCTCAAAGATAGGAAGTCTACCTCAAGCTTCGTTGTCTTTGTGTGGAGTTCACTTGTTTCATGGAAGAGTAAGAAACAGACGGTTGTTGCTAGATTTAGTGTCGAATCAGAATATAGAGCCATGGCACAAGCTAGTACAGAGATGATATGGATCAGATCCGTCCTGACTAACATGACTATTGAGTTGCCACTTCGCATGCACCTCCAATGTGATAATCAGGCCGTCCTTTTCATAGCCAATAATCCAGCCTTTTATAAAAGAACCAAGCGCATTGAGGTAGACTGCTGCTACACTTAAGATATGAATCAGAAGGGATTCATCTCCACTTCTCATGTTACTTCAGGAGATCAGCCTGCAGATATGTTCACCAAAGTACTTGCTAGAGACCCATTCCATCGTTGTTGTTCCAAGCTGAACATGATAGATATATATGCTCTAGTTTGATGGGGAGTGTTGAGATAGATATTTGTATTTGTTCTTTATTTATATTTTGTAAATCTTTATTGGGGCGAACACCGCTGAGTGTCTCCCCCTTCTCTTGGGCCTCAAAAAAAATCTCCATCTACTTTATGTAAGTTCCCCGTAGGGATTTTCTCCTATATAAGAGAGCCCTAGGGTCATAATGGAATGCATCTATTCTTTTCCCTTTCCACAGAGATTATGACTTTTGACGTTGCATCTACTAGTGTTCCTTCAGGCCCTTCTGACGTTGCCGCAACCAGAGCCCCTGCTAGAACCTCAGGTATAGCTTCTGTCATCGCTAGCTGTCACAAGGCAGACATGGCAGGTTGGCAAAATCAATTTCAATGTATTCAATTTCCAAGGGCCAGTATGTGTAAATTTATCAGTTGTACACGCATCCTTTCAGTACATATGCACTTTCTTTCGAACCTGCCAAGGCAAAAATAATTATAATTGGCCCATGGGCCAAGCCGGCCTGACCTGACCCAACCAAAATATGGACCAGGCTTGGTCTTTGAATTAAAGCATGTCGACCATCTCAACGCATACTTTGGCGAGGTCTAGGCATGGCTAATAAATCTCTACATGTCATCTCCAGAGAAGACTGTGATGATCTGATCCAGACGCATAATCAGAATCAATAGATAACTCGGCCATAAATCCTAGTAGATCTCAAATGGAACTAAACATTTTAGCCTACGTTAATCATTTAGGTACATCTCCATAATACCCTGCATGCCATGATTTATCTAACATGTATGAGTGGCTCGAGGACACTAGTGCATCACGACACATTTATCACAAGGGTTAGCTTTCTTCCATGCATGATGCCATGCATGGATGCTCGATTCTTGTAGCAAATGGGACGCAGTCATCAATTACTAGACAATATGATGTTCAAGATGCCTCGTATATTTGTCTAAAGATTGTTCTCTTGGCTCTAGAATTTACTGTGTTTAATATATGTTTCAAGAATTACTATTAATTTGGGAGAAAAATTTCACATCATTAATGAGATAGTACCACTTCCTTGTATAGTACTGAAGGGTATGGTTACAACAACAACAACAAAGCCTTTTCCCACAATTAAGTAGGGTCGGCTACATGGATTCTTCGCCTCCATTCAGATCTGTCTTGGGTCAATCTCGGACTTATATCCAAAAAACTAAGATCCCTTCGTATAGTCTCTTTCCAACACTTCTTGGGCCGTCATCGCCCTCTCTTAACCGGCTCAACATCCCAACACTCGCATCTCCTAACCGGTGCATCAGTTGACAGTACTGAAGGGTATGGTTATAGACAAAAAATGCATAAAAGACCTCGAAGTATAAGATAAACACAGTAAAACAAAATCCATTGTTTTTTTCTAAAGCAGCACACTCCGTCTTGATATTTCCATGTTAGATCATATCTGGCGTCTAATGACAATCCACTTCCACGTATTTGGTATGTTCATGGAAAGCATATTCATTTCCAATGAACATAGCAGCAAAGTTGTCACAACGCATGATAGGTGTAGATCCTTAAACAAATACTTCATCCACATTATCAATGGTAGTTTGGATCAATGTCCTATAATCTGATTCTAAAATGGAGCGAGCGTCCACAGAAACTTTTTTTAAGAAAAAATAGAGCAAGATGTCGAGGAGACTCCTACCCTTAAGCTTCTTAATATTACAGTAAGACGTCAAGGAGAATGTTATTGAGTATGCGAAAGATAGGTACAAAAACTTTTTTTTGAGTCAAAAAAGGGGGATACGCAGCAATGTACACCCCGATATATTAATAAAATAAGCAGGTACTTACATCCTTAAACAGTCACAAAAGCCAAGACTCAGAGTAAATTTGGAATGGATGCGGACATTTTCACGGTAAAATATTTGCCCCAAAAAAGAAGTCTTTCTAGCAAGCCAGATGGACCACAGAAATGCCAGCGGTGTCAGTAAGACCTTCATCGGACGCTGCCGAGCAATCAGCAGGGAGTCCCAAAATGACTCAAGGTTTCGAACACAAACCCAGCTCAAGGCTGAATCGGCCCAAAGAGGTGGCGTGCAGGGGCAGCTGAAAAAAAGGTGATCCATTGATTCCATCCCACTTCTACAGAGACTGCATCCGTCCGAGATCACCCCAAAAAATTTTGCACAGCGATCTCTCGTCATTATTCTCTTATGCCTGAATAGCCATAGGAAGAAGCCAATCTTCTCGAGTAGTCCCAGTGTCCAGATAAAGCCGCAATCTCTACCAATGATGTATGCTCTCGAGGGAGGAGGTCTAGAAATCACCCCATAGGCCTTCTTGACGAAAAAAGGACTCCCACGCCATACCCAGAGGTTACACTCATCAGAGGGCCACCAGAAAGCTTTAAAGAGTCAAGCAAGAGAAGGAACTCTTCTAGACGCTGATCAAAAAAATTTGCAGAAAATAAAGGCATCCAGTTACCACCACTCCAGCAATCAGCAACCTTTAGTTGACGGTTCACGGCCAATGCAAAAAGGCGCAGGAATCGACCGCAAAATGGGTCATCTCCGGTCTAATCATCCATCCAGAAAGCAAAAGACTCACCATTTCCCAGTGTGGGGTGAAAATGATCGTGGTACCGCGACAAAACATTCACAATCCCTTTCCAGAAGGCAGACGGATGCACGCCTACCAAAGAGATCTATAACGATTGGCGAGTGATGACGTAGATGTGCCTGATGAGATTACAACAGAAATCTTCATCTCTCCCCCAAAGCCTACTCACCCATTTCAAAAGTAGGGACTCGTTCATCACATCCAAACGCTTGACCCCAAGACCACCATCCGCCTTTGTAAGAGTGACAGTCTCCCAGTCCACAAGGCGCATCCCCTTCCCATCCAAACCAGGCTTGCACCATAAGAATCAGTGCATGAGCCTCTCGAGGTGCTTCCTGATCCCAACGGGCATAAGGCGAGACGACATGAAGAAAACATGGATAGCAGAAAGGACCGCCTTCACAAGCACCAGACGACCACCTTTAGAGAGGTTAGACGCCTTCCAACCTATTAATTTCCTCTCCAATTTCTCAATGACTGGCAACCAGTCTGTTGGCTTTAGTCTGCCAAATGAAAGAGGGATTCCCAGATACCGGATAGGGAGGGAACCCACTTTCGTGCCCAGCTCAACACTACAAAGCCTCGCCTCCTCCTCCGAGAGCGCAAAAGGGATCAGCGTGGATTTACCATGATTCACAACCACACCGGACATCTCCCCAAAAATTTCTAGTGTGATTGCCATACCATTGGCCTCCTCTTTACCACCCTCAATGAAGAAAATTGTGTCATCCGCATACTGAAGAAGCGGAACAACAATACCATTAAGTAAGAAACCTTTCGTTAACCCCGACTCATGGACCCGATCAACCATGCATGCCAGAACATCAGAAGCGATGACAAACAGTAATGGCGCAAGAGTGCAACCTTGCCTAACACCCCTCTACGGCTAAAAAAATCGCCCTCCGGACAGCCATTCACAAGGACCGCCATAGAAGCAGTGGTGATGCAATGCATCATCCATGACACCCAAATCTCCGGGAAACCCCTCCTGTGCAAAGATGACCACAGAAACCGCCAGTCCAGCGTGTCATAAGCTTTGACAAAATCCACTTTCCACAGCATTGCCTTCGTCTTCCTTCTCTTCCAATCTGAAACGAGCTCCGAGGCCATGACCAAGCTGTCTGAAATCTGTCTTCCCGGAATAAAGGCCGACTGAAAAGGAGAGATAATGTGTTCGAGTACTATGGTCAGTGTTACAGCAAACACTTTTGCCACAATCAGGTAGATAGCGTTGGAAAGGGCAATCGGTTTGAAGTCCTCAATTTTTCCGCCGCCTCCCGCTTGAGTAGAAGGAAAATAAGAGCCTTGTTTAGTTTATTGAAACCGACTTTGCATCGGCAACATTCCTCTACAACCAGCAACACCTCGAAACCGCCCAGATCCCAAAACTCCCTATAGAAATAGACCGGGAAGCCATCTGATCCCGACGAACCATCGGCGTTGAGGCTCCACACAACGGCCTTCAACTCCTCCGTAGTTACCTGCTGGATAAGGCTACTGGCATGAGCATCTGAAACTTCTTTAGACTTTCTAGCATTAAGGCATTTTGCATAAAAAGCATCAAAATATGCAATAACATCAAGAGACTTGCGACATGTGAACAAGAGTCCTTTTCATGGAGCAGACGTCAAGTATTTCAAGATCATCAATAATGCATCCTAGTACATACTATACTGGACGTGGTTTAGCCATGAACTAACTTGGTTGATAACACCAAGGAGATGTCATTGCGAGTAACGGTGACATATAATAAATTCCCTATAAGCATATGTGTAGTTTTGCCATCCGAATCTTCATATAATCGTGTATTAGGGTCAATATGAATAGATGATGGCTTCGCCCATAACATCCCAATTTCATACAGAACATATGTAACATACTTTCTTTGTAAAAAAATTAAACCACTAAAACTCCTAGAAACTTCAATGCTCCAAAAAGTAGTGAAGTTCCCCTACATCTTTTGTGATGAATTGCTCTGCAGGATACTTTTTGGAGTCCAATATACCATAAGTGTCATCACCCGTTAAGATGACATCATCTGCAAATACCAGCATTGCAGATGTCTTCTATTTTCCTTGTCTTCTATTTTCCTGACAAATAGAGAGTGATCTGTAGTTGAGGGATAAAGGACAATCCTCGACTAGGGCTGCTAATCAAACTGAACATGTTCGTATTCGATTAGAGTTCGTTCGATAATAGTTCGAAAAATGTTCGTTCGTTTCTAAACGAACTGAACATGAACTTCAAATTTTAGTTCGATAGCTTAACGAACCGAACATGAACATAACATATGTTCGTTCGATAAAAGTTCGAGTCCGATATATGTATATGCGTGTGTATTTGTATGTATAACTTCGTATTACTTCGTATTTATACACCTGATAAATTTCGAGGTTAAAGAAATTACGGTTATTGGGCTTTGTACCACTTTAATTTTAATAATTTCTTATTTTTACTGCTAATCAAATCTATTCGAACTCCAGTTTCGAACTTGTTCAAATAAACTAGTTTTAGTTAAGTTAAATTGTTAATGAACTATTATCGAACCAAACTCGAACGTTCATTTTCTAAACTAACTCAAACTAAAACATATCCTATCGAACATTTATCGAAATGAACTCGAAATCGAACTTATGCAATTGAAAAATCCAAAAAAATGTAAAACAAAAAAATGCATTATCTGATCCAGGTGTTGTGGAGATTATTAAAAACTGGACTGTAGAATTACCTTTGATGAAAGCCATGGAATATATGCCCATTGTGAAGGACTTGAAGGAAGCATGCACAAACAAGCATCAGTTGAACCGTGATAACATATGCCAGCTAGTTGAAAAGCACATCATCACCATTGCCATAGTCGCAACCATCAACAATCTCCTAGAAAATAAGCCAAATAAAAGAGCACCTTTAATCAGATGCGAGATTTTTTACCAAATCTTCGAGCGACCCCTTCTCGATAGAGGCTCTTCAATAAACCTCATAACCAGCTCATTGCTCATAGAATTTGTGATGTGTCTGCTCAAACCGACACATATGATCCTTCATTTCGCCGATCGATCGATCAAGCGACCCCGAGGTCTGTTGGAAGACTTTATCGTAATGGTACAGGACATGCAATTTCCTATTGATTTTGTGGTCCTTGATATGGACTCTCCTGCACCATTACTTCAGACCCCGATTATTCTTGGCCAGCCACTTTTACGAACTATAGAGACCATGGTTAGCTATGGGTCTGGGAAGATCACGTTTCTCTCAAGTAGCAACAAAGTAACGATGGATATGGTCAGTGACAAGGCCTTAAATGTCGGTTTCGGTCAACATTTCGGTATCGATCAAAACAGAATTTCGATGGAATTTCGGTGGAATTTCGACCGAAATTTCGGTCATTTCGGTCATTTTTTGTATTGGCACCCCCATATTTCGGTCATTTCGGTAGAATTTCGATTTCGACTGGATATCGATATTCGACAGAAATTCGACCGAATTTCGCTGAAATTTGAGGCCATGGTCAGTGAAACAAAGGTTGTATCTGGTGAAAGCGAAGCAACACCCTCTGAAGCAGATTGTGACATTATTGTATAAATTAGAGATACTGAATTATCTTTGAATGATACATGGTCCCAAGAAATCCTTGAATGATACGGGAGGATCCTTAAGCGCATCACGGAAGCGTGATGATCGTATTATATACGATCAAGAGCGAATAGTCATACTAGTTACTTGGTGTAGCGGAATTAAAAAAAATTTTAAACGACGAAACCACATGATACATGTTATGATAAGTGCGCACGAAATGAATGATTTGCAACGCGTGGTACTGGGAGCCAATATATTAGTGGTAAACACCCATCGACTACCAATAACAATAGCACCATTAGGAGGATTAACCAATATATGTGTGCCTTGTAACATAAGGACAATCATTTCTTACAGCATGGTGGCATTCCATTTAGGAAATAAGAGTATTCATCGATGAGTATAAGGGATGGTAATAGCTGAGGCTCCTACCAAGAAGATCTTGTACCTTGGAGGATTGGAGATAGTATCCTTGTCAAGACATAGTTAGAGATAAGGTGTAATGGCATGCATATTTCCCTTTCTGAAGAGCTATCAGGAAATCAAAATGATTTAGAATGATGAATATCATCCTCAGCAGCTTGTGCACTTACATCATGATTTAAAAAAACGTGCCTCGAGGCGCAAAGGCGCTCGAGGCGAAACGGGGCGTTGAGGAATCGCCCTGAGCCGACCGCCTCAGACCCCCTGGCAGAGGCGTGCGCCTCAGATGCCTGAGGCGGTCGAGGCGAGGCGAGGTGAGGCGTTGAGGCGGGGCGAGGTGCAAGGTGAGGCGTTGGGGGCTTTTTCAAGTACTTTTTTAAAGAAAAAAATGGTCCTATTCGTATTTTCGTATGTTTATAAAGGTTTTATTGTTGAGTATATATTTATGCAAGATGAATGCTTAAATTTGACCTCTTTCATATTCATATGCTTAAATTTGACCACTTTCATATTCATATTTAACATTAACATGTCCAGTTATTTCAATAAACTCTTACTATGACACCCTTAAACATATATGAAAGTGTATACAAATTCAAATGCCCATATAAAAAAATTTAGACGAGGGCGCTGCCCCCTGCAACCCCCGCAAGGGGGGGCCAACCTGGGCCCCCCAACCCCCCCAGGCTCGCTGACAGGGCAGCGATACCCCCGTACTAGTAGGGTATGGTGGCACAGGGGAACATCATACTGTTCTTCATCTGGTTCAGTAGAACATACGATTAGGATTCAAATCGTACGATTCATATCAACAACTCGGATATCTTTAGTGGCAACTATAACCAATCCCTTTTTGATAAAAAAAATTGGTGATAGTTATAGCCAATGATTTCCTTTTAATTGGGTAGAAATTTAGTAGAAAGATTTATGGCATTAACATATCATCATATAGTTTCCTTTTGATTTCCTTTTTCGTGTTCTTATCTTCATAATATCATCATATAATACATTGTTATATACTATATGTTTGTCAGAGTATATTATTTCACCAATAAATATATTTATTATATATTTTATAATTATTTTTCTATACAAACTGAGGCTTACGCCTCGACCACCTCGAGGCTACGCCTCGCCTCGCATCTAGGGAAAATGCCTCGTTCCGCCTTTCGTTTTTTCAAACCTTGACTTATATAAATAGTGTCCTCAATCAACAACTCCTTAGTGTTCTTGATATAACTTGGGATCAAGTGTTAGTATGGCAATAAGGGGTGACACCCAACGAGAATAAATTAACCTAAAAGGTTGAACGTTGGGGAGAGCACTACTCAAGGGAGATGGTAGAGGAAGATATGCAGTCTCATTGACATCAGGAGAGACCACATGAAAGCTAGAATTAGAATAATAAGGTATGGACTCAAAATCATATTAACACTCGCATAGGCCTAAGGTGGAGAGGAACATAACACATGTACCTCATTCGAGTACTGGAATAGCTTACAAAGAGATACTTCACCGCACGAGAAACAAGTTGATCGCGATCAGCGAAATAAATATGGACAAAAGATGCACACCCAACGACCTTAAGCAGAATATGAAACAAATTTTCGTCAGACAATAGCTGAAAATATGGTGTTTGATCCTTTAAAATTGTGGAAGCCGCATGATTTATCAGGCATGTAGCAATAACGACAACATATCCCCCAAAAGTCAGCACAGTAGCACTTTTGTTGGAGTATTTGATGGTGCGTCATGAGTTGTAGCGGGGTAAATGGATCCATTTACCCCGCTACAACTCATGACGCACCATCAAATACTCCAACAACTTTGAACTAGTAAGTTTCGAGAAACATCAAGGATATGACGGTGCTTGCCTTCAACTATGTCATTCTCTTGGGATATAAAAGGGCATGATGTTTGGTGGACGATTCCATGCACAACTAAAATGGAGCTCAAGAAGTTATTGTAAAAATCAAGTACATTTTTAGTATGAATAGTTTTGACATGAAGACCTGCAGGATTTTCATTTCCAACCAAAAGTTATACACAATAGTGCCCACTTTAACTTTGGATGTCATAAGGAAAACCCAAGAACACAGGAAAATCATCAACAACAAGGTAAAACATGCGTCTAGAATGATCAAGTGCATAACTAGGTCCCTAAATATCAAAATGCACAAGTTCAAACATAGACTAGGAAACAAGACCATGATGACTTGGAAACTATTTCCTATCATATTCTCCAAGTTGACAAGCTTCATACTAAAAGTACGTGGATGCAGGAATTTGATGTAGAATTCTTCTCTTTTTCAAGAGTGATTAGATGACCAAGGCAAAGATGCCAGGTATAGGCTAATGAATCACCAGTAGAAGTAGGCACAAGACCAGCAAGGCAGCAAGGACCCTTTGTTAAGAAAAACCTGAGCGAAAGGTAGGAGCTCGTGTATCATCAGACCAAATCTCTACATTCGAGGCCTTGTTGACTTTTGATGTGAAGAACCTATGCAACCAATCATATAGTGCCCCCTGCTCAAACCAATCACCCATCCAAAATCTGAACAATCTACCATATAGCATCACACGATGAAATATCGACATCACCTCCGGTAAATAAAGCAAACCACCCTCTACAAGTTATATAGTGATTTAATCAATCCCATCAAAGTAGGGACATAGGATAGGATATGACCCTATAAACTAATGTGCACCAGCTAGCAAAGCAAGTAGTTAACCTATCCCCGTAAACTCTCAGCTACTAATTTGCCAAAAGTGCCTTGTTCATTTCTTTAAGCCTCAACAACACAATACCCCTATCATCTACTATTTGAGACACAGACCTAGATCCACTAGAAGAATACCATGACTCTCCCTCTCATTGGACCAGAAGAGCGTCGCATAATGGATTCCAACCTGATATGAACCTCAGCTGGAGGTAACTGAGAGGAGAGGGAAAGATTGGAATTGAAGGATCACCTTTAGAAGTATGAGAAGTCCCCCTTCAACAGACATATAGCCTTCCATTTAGTTAGCTTCTTCTCAAGCTTCTTCACCAGTGGTATCCAATTGTCTTGCTTAAGCATACCACTAGATAATGACAAGCCCAGCACAACTAATGCTAAATGCTGAACTCACACATGAAACACCTAGTGCAATTTTGCAGGCAGCAGCCTTCTCCTAAGACAATCCAAAAGGAACAAATGTAGACTTCTCTCGGTGCACCTTAAGGCAGGAAAACATCACCACAAATTTTAAGAGCCATTGAGATCCCTCCACAAGATTACTATATAATCACACCGGTCATAAGAAGTTAAATATATGCACCCACTTATTACCTTGCACATTAAAGAATCGTGAATGCCATGTCCTTATCACTTATGTGGAAAGCAGAAGCAGCTTTTGATAACCGTTCAGAATTTTAAAAAAAAATAACAAAGTTTGAGCCAAGCAATGACTAGGAGATTTTTCTTCAATGTGATATTTTGAGTTTGAATAAGAATAATACAAGGCAAGGTTTATCCCTCTGTTTGACATATTAAACGGTTGGTTATGACATGCATTATATGGAGGATGAGGAGCAGTAATGTTGAAGAAAGTGGGTGATATCACTTGAATTGTAAATTTGTAATTTGCAATTGTAATGATGTGGTGCTAGATTCTCAAAATAAGATATAGCTAAAGAATAATACAATGGACGGACTGTCACCAATGAATAACACCAGGATTAATGTGGTTTTTATAGCACAGAGCCATCCCACTCCTAAGGAGAAGAGACCCCAAATAGTTGGATGGATCAATTATTCTTCTCAAAAGCAACAATTATTCCAAGCCGTATATATAGGTCCAAACAAGTTCCACTCAAAAGCAATGTAAGACTAAACATAGGGCCAAGTACCAATAAGATTTTTAAGAGATGACCACAATTGAAAAAATCAAAACATACAAATGAAACCCAGTTCAATATTTAAAAAAATTTACCGATTTATACTAAGAATAAGAAAACAAATCCAGGTTATAAAAGGAGGTGGATAGAATACATACGTTGCACCAAAAATCGTATCAGGTCTGGTTGTATAAACGACTAACTTGAGATCTCGTTCATGTCCGCATATTCTAAATTCAAGCTCAGCACCTTCAGAACGACCAATCCAGTTCCGCTGCATCTCTTTTATACTCTCTGGCCAATCAAGTTCATCCAGATCCTCAAGAAGACGATCAGCATAATCTGTTATTTTGAGCATCCACTGGCGCATTGGCTGATATGAAGGGTCAGAAGAAGATGTCTAAATTATAACATGGATTTCTTTAGTGGTAAAAAATTAAAGCCTCTCTCAAATAAATCAACAGAAGAGAGAAAATTTCAGCTCAACAAAAGCACGGAAAAAAGAAATAATTATTACAGGGACAATCACATGGTACCTTTCTTATCACAGGAAAGCCTCCTCGTTCACTGACACCATTTATCACCTCTTCATTTGCTAACACTGTGCCAAGTGCAGGACACCAGTTTACAGGTACTTCGGCCTAAACATGTCAGCTACAATAAGTGTGAGTTAATGGGAATATCCAGGAATGTCAAGACACGACTTCATAGAAAAAATGGAAGTTGACATAATTTGACCATGGAGTTTTTTTCAAAAAGAATAATCCACGGAGTTACGAACATCTATACAAGAAGGTTTGGTTTTCATGTGAATAATAGACATACCTGATAAGCAAGACCTTTCTTAAATAACTGGAGAAAAATCCATTGTGTCCATTTGTAATAATCCGGTTCTGTAGTAGAAATCTCACGATCCCAATCATATGAGAAACCTAGTGACTTTAGCTGCAAATCAGGGTACTTGGAAGTTAGAGTACGGCATTTATTTGTAACATAAAGTGAATTCCGATGCATCTCTATAGGAAAATTCCTTCTCTAAAGCTTGATCACTTTTTAAGATTTTGAAAGAAATGCCCATTGCTAGTCGATAAAGCTGAATATAAAAGTGGCCCTACATTTTTCATCTGTTAGAGGTGGAAGACGTGGACCAGTCTAATTTCTTAAGTTGAATGAAAACATATCCTAGGACACTACAGATTTACAGAGAATATTTCCTAGTTTACAGCTAAGTAGAACGAGTGTTGCATTTGTGTCAGTAGCCACAAAGAAAAGATAAAATAGTCAAAAAATAAATACAATAACAAAAAAAAATCCATTACAAACAGGGAAAGGTGTGCTTGATGACACCAAAAAACAAGGGGATTGCTCCTAACATTTGTGATATATATCAGTGATATTGGCAAAATGGGAGGTCAATTTACAAGTTTTCCCAAATGTTGGATGAAACAGGCGCCACAAAAGGGCATGCTCCTGTTACTTTCCAGATTGTGAATCTACTGCAAATTGTTTTGACTTGTGATATGTGAACGGTTCGTAGAGTATGTATGGCCCAAGGAAGGGCACATGGATTTATCACATGACTAAGTTATATGTAGCAGCCGATTAAGGAACTCTGATATGAGAAGATTTAAACTACCATTCTAAGTCTTGAAATGCAGTACAAGTCAGAAAAAAAATTGGAATAGAGAATGGAAGAACAGGACCTCAGCTTCCTCGATGTTTGAACTGCGAATTTGGAAATATCACGAGCTAAATTCAGAAAAATTATGGTATTTCGGTCCTAGAAAGTTCTATCAAACTGAAGCCGGGGAATGGGAAGCCTTGTGATGCCTAGTCATTCTATCAAAGTCAAACACAGAAATCTGCATTCATGTCTTGGGGGATAATACAGGCAAGCAGAATAGGAGATGCATCTTTTCTAGATGCAGAATAGGAGATGCATCTAGAAAAGAAGCTATAGGACTTGATTGTATATTGTGTATTTTGTACATACTTTAATTTGTTGGTTTTATTTCATTTATTTTATAATTATTAAAAATCCGAAAAAAATAGATTAATATGTATTAATTTATTTTTTATTTTATCTAATTTTATCTTTATTTTATCTTATTCAAACAACAACAACAACAAAGCCTTTTCCCACAATTAAGTAGGGTCGGCTACATGGATTGTTCGCCTCCATTCAGATCTATCTTGGGTCAATCCCGGGCTTATATCCACAAAACAAAGATCCCTTCGTATGGTCTCTTTCCAACACTTCTTCGGTTGTCCCCGCCCTCTCTTAGTCGGCTCAACATCCCAACGCTCGCATCTCCTAACTAGTGCATCAGCTGATCTTCTTTGCAAATGACCAAACCATCTTAAGCGGTTTTCTCGCATCTTATCCTCGATCGAAGCAACACCAACTTTCTTTATGATTGCATCATTCCGAATCCGATCTTTATGTGTGTCCACACATCCACCTTAGCATTTTTCATTTCTGCTACAGCCATTCTCTGTGCATGTCTATGGTTCACAGGACAACATTCAGATCCATAGAGCATAGCAGGTCTCACGGCTGCTTTGTAAAACTTTCCTTTAATTTTTAAAGGAATTTTCTTATCACAGAGAACAGCAGAGGCTCCTCTCCACTTTAGTCAGCCTGCATTTATTCTATTAGTAACATCTCCATCAATTTCCCCATAATGTTGCAAAATAGATCCCAGATATCTAAAAGAATCTCTCTTCTGAATGTTATCATCACCAATCTTCACCTCAATTCCTTCACCATTGCTTCCATCAAAGGTACACTCCATATATTCTGTCTTAGCCCTACTTATACGAAATCCTTTACTCTCCAACTCATGTCTCCAGACCTCAAGCTTCTCATTTACTCCATCTCTAGTCTCGTCAATCAACACAATATCATCAGCAAATAACATACACCAAGGTAACTCATCCTGAAAGTGACTTGTCAACTCGTCCATAATCAAAGTAAAAAGAAATGGACTTAAGCTGAACCTTGATGTAAACCAATGTTGATGTCAAAATAGCCAGTCTTCCCAGACAGTGTCATTACACAAGATAAAGCCCTATCATACATGTCCTTTATGAGGTTAATGTATAGGACAGGCACTTGTCTCTTCTCCAAAACTCTCCACAATATCTCTCGTGGGACAGAATCATAAGCCTTCTCCAAATCAATAAAGATCATATGGAGGTTCTTCCTTTTAGCTCTATAAATCTCCATTGTTCTCCTCAGCAAATGGATGGCTTCAATAGTTGAGCGACCTGGCATGAATCCGAATTGGTTTTCTTTGACGTTGGAAACTTGTCTCAACCTTCTCTCAATCACACTTTCCCAAATTTTCATACTGTGACTCATCGGCTTGATACCTCTATAATTTGAACAATTTTGAATGTCTCCTTTATTCTTATAAAGAGGCACCACGTTACTCCTCCTCCAATCTTCAGGCACTTTCTTGCTTCGCCAAATAACATTGAATAGATTCGTAAGCCAAGTCAAACCGCGCTTACCTAAAACTTTCCATACTTCTGTAGGAATGTCATCTGATCCTACACCTTTCCAGGTCTCATAACCTTCAAAGCCTCCTCTACTTCCTTTCTTTGTATCCGTCTATAGCTTGCACGATTCAAGTAACTTTCACTACTAGCTAGATCACCCAAAGTGATCTCTCTATTTCCTTCCCCAATGAATAGTTAATGGAAGTACTGCTCCCATCTAGTCTATATATCCTTCTGAGTAACAAGCACGTGACCTTCCTCGTCCTTAATGCATATCACTTGAGAAAGGTCTTTGGTCTTTCTTTCTCTTGCTTTGGCCAACCTGAATATATCCTTCTGGCCCTCCTTAGAGTCGAGATTTTTACACAAAACTTCATAAGCTTTCGACTTAGCTTCGCTTACAGCCTTCTTTGCTTCCTTCTTTGCAATTTTGTAGTTTGTGACAGTTTCCTCTGTTCTATCCTTAGACATAGCTTTAAAGCATGCTCTTTTAATTTTTAGCTTCTCTTGCACCCCTTCACTCCACCATCAAGCCTCCTTTTGACCTGGAGCTCCTTCCTTTGACTCGCATAGCATCTCTTTGGCTACCTTTCGAATACAAGATGCTACTGCCTCCCACATCTCGTTTGCACTTCCACTACAATCCCAAGATAAATCTTCTAAAACCTTCTCCTTGAAGCTCGATTGCTTCAGTGGAAGATTCCACCATCTAGTTCTAGTGATCTTAGGAACCCTCCTTTTCTTTACCAGCCCTTTTATTTGTACATCCAAGACTAACAAGCGATGTTGGGTTGTCAAACTCTCTCCTGGGATTACTTTGCAGTCTTTACAACACAACCGATCTCTTTTCCTCAACGCAAAGTAATATATCTGTGTTCTCGTTGGCCCACTCTTATAAGTAAGTAAATGCTCCTCCCTCTTTTGAAGAGAGTGCTATGAAAAGATCATATGCCGTTACAAAATCCAGGATGACTTTTCCCTCTTCATTTCTATCCCCAAAACCATGTCCTCCATGAACACTAGCATACCCCGAAGCATCTTTTCCCACATGTCCATTAAGATTTCCACCTATGCAAATCATCTCTCTTTGTGGGATTCCTTGTAAAATCTTATCTAGATCCTCCCAAAAAGCTTGTTTAGTCCTTTCATCTAAACCAATTTGCGGTGCATAAACTGTGATTATATTCAGAATTTCTTCTTCAAGCACCAATTTTAGCAAAATAATCCGATCCCCGAATCTTTGCACCTCAACCACAAAATCTTTCAAATCCTTATGAAAATCACTCCAACACCGTTTCTACCCTTATCTTTACCTGAATACCAAAGTTTAAAGCTCGTCTTCTCGATCTCCCTTGCTTTCTCTCCAACCCATTTAGTCTCTTGAAGACATAGTATATGAATCTTCCTTCTTTCCATCGTATCCACGCGGGTATATAGAATACCATTTCCTTCTTTCTATCTTAATCAAAAATTACAAAAAATCATAAAATGCAAAAATACGGTATTTTATTGTTTATGAAGTACCTTCAAAAATACTTTTTGTACAGATAACATCTTTTGATTTGGGTTCTTCATGAAAGTTGTAGATCTCGTCGAGACGAGTAAATTTCATGTTGACAACTTTTTTATTTGACTTCATTTACTATTTCTTTTTATTTTTCTTCTTATTTATTTTTATTTTTATTTTATCTTACTTTTATTTATTTAATCCTTAATTTTATTTTTTTTATTTTTTATTTTTTTTTATTTATATTTAAATTTTGAATTTTATTTATTTTATTTTACTTTTTTTTTTCTTTTTTTCATTTTCCTCACTCCTCTCTCCTACATTCTCTCTTCTTTCTCTCTCCCCTCTCTTCTTTTTCTCTCCCACGTGACAGCATGTGACCCACTCCCCCTCACCTTCCTCAGTCGTTCACCCGCAACGGCTAGCCCTCTGCCTCCCTCTCTGCAACGGCCAACCACCTTCACTCCACCAGCCATTACGCGACCCACCTCCTCTTATACGCCCACCCCCCTCCCCTATTCTTCATCCGCCATCAGAGGGAGGTGCGCCCAGCTCCGATCATCTTGGGTGACAGTTAAGAAGCGTCTCCGTCGAGCAAAGATGTCATAACTCCGGGCGCAATCCGTGAGCTCCATCAGCCCACGTCGTAGTGCTCCCCGAGTAGTTGTTGCACCTCGAGCTCCTCTTTGCCGGCACTGGCTGCCACGAGGACCTCGAGCTCTCTATCAAGCTTCCTTCTCAGATGAAGGAACCCACTACAGGTAAACCCCCCCAACTCCTTCTAATCCTCATTCTTCTTCATTTTCTATCTCCCTCCTTCCGCTCGATCCCCGCCCCAACTCGCCATCCACCTCCGACCGCTCCTCCATACCCGCGTGTGCCCCCGTCGCCCATCGTTGCACGTGCTCGCGTGGCCCGCGGCAACAACACCTCCATCCAGAACCTTCTCCGGCCCTACTACAGCACGTCCAGCCGCTCTCGCCACCTCGCCCTCCACCGGCCTTGCTTCTCCACCTCACGCCTCCACTGGCTTTGCTTCTCCGCCGCACACCCCCACCGAGCATCAGCAAGACCGCCCTCACCATCTGCAACGCTCCCGCGCTCCAGCAGGTCACAGCCAACGACTGCCCTCGAAAGTAGCCACACCAATGTCCCAATGCAGATCCCCGGCCAAACCCGTACTCGCCACCGCGTCCCTTGGTCGCCGCCCTATGCCGAGCTCATAGCAGTTAGGACCTCCAGCCATCGCCTCATCGATTGTGCGTCGGCCGAGGTCGATGCTGCCTCGACACCAACCGCGTGTTTGCCGCCCAACATTCCCCGCTCACGTTCTCAGCACGTGAGCATGGGGGATATTTGCACGCCAACCCCCTGCTCGTCTTACATTCACGCAGAAACCTCGCCCCAGCCAAGGCCATGTGCCTCTTGTAGAAACTGCATCCGACCCCCTCCAGCTTCCCGATTTCACCAGAAGATCACGCCATCAAAGAGGTACATGCTTAGCATGTGCCTCGTCGAACTTTTGCATAAGACCCTCCCGGGTCCTGGTAGTTGCATCATTAGCATTTTTATTTTTCTATTTCTTTTCTGTATTGCATTAGGTCCTTGTCTATGGGCGTTAATTTGAGTCTCATTTATCATCTACTTTTAATTCCCAAAATAACAAGTTGTAGAACAATTTATTCTCTACATTGTGGTTATTCAATGGTATTTTTGGGAGTTATGTTTCATTTAAATTAATTAATTTGGTGGAAATTAGCATATTTTACCCATTGCGTGCTCTTTATTCGTATTAAATTATTCTGTGCTAAAAAATTTGCTAAAAAATCGCATTAGGTAAATTTAATTGCTCTCTATCACATGCCCAAAAATCATTGCATTTGCATGCATATCTAGGTAAAAATAAATTGTTTTGTGATCTGAATAATTGATTTTTAATTAATTGTACACTTAGTGTTTTAAGGAAATAAAAGTTGTTCTGAATACCTCTCACATAGAATTATCTAGGATAATTTAATTTCTGAGAAATAATATATTTGATTTTTATTAAAATTAAATTACTTAAAATCACGAAGTTTGTATTTTTAATTCATAATAAATTCATTTTGCCTCCGAAAATCCAAACAAATCACAGTAGCCTAATTTTGCATATTTTCGTATTCTGACCAAGTTTTAGGATTTTTGGAGATCATTTGATTGAAACTTGCATTTTAGTCCTCAAATTTTGCGACAGTTACATTTTTCGTCATTAATTGCATAAAAATACCCCAAAAAATCCGCTATGAAAACCACACTAGGTTTGATAAATTGAACCTTTAGTTGTACCTTTAACTCCATGAGTCGACCCTGGAGCTTGCTCAGATTAAATAAACACATAATTGCTCTTCGTTTAAATTGATTAAATTAATTATTCGTGCAGTTAAATTTTTGGCCGATTCTTAAATGCCTGACTACAACATAAAAACGGCAAAGTAAATAGGGTGTTTTCGTGATCGTCATATAGGGAATGGGATCTCTATTCTAGAGTCCATATGGTGTTGGACATGCGAGCCCACGGCGAGCCATTACGCAATAAATGTTATTGCACGTATCATTCCCTGATCTGAAATGAAGAATAAATAATTTGCATAATAGGTCCCTCTGTACAATTAGGGTTATGTACCATGGCCATCTTAATGATCATACAGCTGTTGATTCATTAAATGAATCATAGAGGTTGGTGCTTGGATGAATATCTAATGGGTTAGATAGAGGACTCATCAAGCACCGTCAAATGATTATTAAGAGATGATCTCCAGCCTGAGTAGGAGATGGCAATCCTTTCTCGCATAGGCTGATTTCTGACCGACCTCTCGATGCAGGTCCTCTGCATGGGAATAGTGATTCGGAGGTGTCAGATTAGTTAAGTCAATGGGTTGACTTAGCGAGATCGAGATAACCTAAGTCCTATGTTGAATACTGTCACAGCATAGGCACACATCCTCTGACTAGAGACAGATGTGTTACTATATGTCTGAGTATGTACATTTGGCAGACCATTAGGTTGATGACATAATCAAGGTCTATACACCGACGAGCTGGTGTGCATATAAGGGTATATGAGTAATACGATCTCTCAAAGGGATCATACAGGTTCACTTGTGAACCGGAAGACATGAGCTCACTCATGAGGTATTGGGACCGATCAAATTCCATGCATGGTCGTCGTGCTTTGGAAGCATGACAAGAATTTGAAGGTATGATATATGCTTTGGGAAAGCATATGATCGATACCAAATCCCAATGACCAAGATTGAGAAACTTGGTGATCAAACCCTGTAAAATAGATCTTCATCTTCAGTTTGATCATTGGTCTTCCAGTATGCAGGATGTGCAGGTATTGGGAATACCTGAGGGTGATGTGATCATAAACGATTGTATAACCATGACGCTTCCAGTCCGAGGGAGTGATGAAACAGGTCTGGATTTTAGTGACTCCTCTCAGTAGAGAAGTAACTTGATCTTAGTCCAAATGTTGGACATTGATCTGAATGTGATTCAGATGCAATGAGAAGATTAAGTATACGGACTTGATTTAATCAAGCATCTATGAGAGGTCCGTTAGATCTGGATTTGAGATGAGATCTCAACATCCAAGTCACTATACGTGGAACAATACAATCGCCATGTCCTTATCTCCAAGTATCTGCGGAGAAGGCGCATTATTCTTGAAGGAGTTCAAGAATAATTCCTATGATGAATTTAATATCCAAGCAAAAAGGTTATGATGATTAAATGAGATTTAATTATCAAGTACAATGTGAATAAGATTCATGTTGAGAGAATGATTGTCCAAGATAATTAAATGGGGTTTAATTATCAAGGATAAGTAGAACGTGGATAGTGATATCCAGAATATCTGCGTATATTATAAATGAGATTTATAATATATCAGAGAGAGAGAAATATTGTAATTAACATTTATTAATTATTAATGTGGATTGGATCCACATTAGTTATTTAATTGGAAATGTAATTTACAAATTAGTTTGGGATGTGAATATGATTCACATATTTTTCAATGGCATGATTGAAATATTCACAAATTAATTTGGAATTAATTTGGTGGATATTATTGCAATAATAATTATTGCAAATAATTAAGAAATAATAATATAAATAAAAGGAGACAAAACCACCTATAATCATAGGTGGTGTCACCTATGACTTAGTCATAGGTGACGCCTCCTTGATTTTAGGAGGGGTTGTTGTCTCCTCTTATTTGTTGTCTTATTATCTTTTGATAAATTGATTTATGTTAATTAAATAGTGTTGATAATAATTCAACATATATTTAATTTAATATAAATTAATGTTGTTGGTTTTTAACCAACAACAATCATAGCCGTTGGATGGCTCTTGGATTACAATGACCGTTGGATCCATGAGAGCCATGGATTGAGATCCATTGGATCCCAAACTAATATATAAAGAGGGTAGCCTTAGCCCTTGAAAGACACACCAAGTAGACGCCTACTCTACTTCTCTCTCTCTCCCTCTCATTCTCGTGCTCTCTCTCTCCATAGGGTGGCCGACCACCATTGTTGAGAAAGGAGAGAAGTTCTCGCCTTCGCCATCGACGACTCGAGGATCTCCTTCTTCTTCGTGGCTACTTGCTGCAGAGGAAGACGACGGATTTCGCTTGACGAAATCAGGGGATCTATTGCGTGGATCTTCATCAAGAATTGCGGGAGGGACGCGACTCATCATCGTGCCCGCAAGTGCGTTCTTCGTGGATCGGACTTGAGACAGGAGGATCTCTTGTTTGGGATCTCGCGATCACAACCACGCTTCAAAGGTATTGCTTATACTTTGTGGTTTGATGAAACGATCCGAGAAGTGTTCTTATGATCAAGTGGTTTCATCGTTTGATTTAAAATTTTTAAATTCCGCTGCACCTTGCGACTAGTACGACTAGTCGCCCCGATCGTATTCGATGCGATCGTCACGCTTCCGTGATGCGCTTGAGGATTCTCAATATCCTTCATATGGAACACATGAAAACTATGTGCGATCAGTTATTATGGTCTCCATCTTTGTTTTTTGGTCCCATAGTTTTCATGTGTTCCAAAGGGACTCCAGAGTATAGATCACATTCCCTATGTCGTGTGGGCTATTCATGTGGTTTCACAGGGACTCCAAAGTAGAGATCCCATTCTATGAGCTAGTATGGGAGAGACCCAGTTTCCGACGAGGAGACTTTTTCAGACCCCATTCTCCAACGATCGTGGACTCCAACAAGCATGTCTCCACGGCTTTTTCACTCTGACCCTTTCAGAGATGGAGCAGTTGTCAACATGATGTGGCGGGCTAGAGTTCTCCAGGTGGGGACTCAGTTCAAGTTGCAATGACTCTAACAGGAGCATTACATAGCACATGCTCTCCGACGAGGAGATTCAGTTCAACTCACACTCCAGCATGTTTGTCCTCCTCACCTGCACGGCATGAGAAGTAACATCCTCGACAACAACCGACAGTTATGCGCGTTGAGTTGATATTGTTTGTAGTGTCTTGTATTATGAGTTTGAGACTTCTTTTTATTTGTATAAGCTGAGAATTGCATGCCCCAGCTTGAGGGGGAGTGTTGGAGTATATATGTCTACCACATCATGTAGTTTAGTCCCACATCTACCAATTATGGGATGTGCAGACTCAGTGAGGGCTATATAAGAAGCCCCACACCCTTTTTATCCAGTGAGCAAGTGCAATGCAACATATGGCCCTTTGAGGCCTTCTCCTGCGATTTCATCTCGCTCCTTAGAGAGTAGAGTTTTGCGTTAAAATCTTGTGTTCTTCATTGTTCTTTATCATTTATTTCTGATACGCTTCCGCATTCAAGTTTTCTAAAAGCAAAAAACTGGCATCATACTCAGGATCAAGAGCCGCCAAAAAATTGACCATGGTGGCATTCTTGTGTACCCACTCAATGGTCTAGTGGTTAGGGGTGTTAGAAAAATCTCGAGTTCGATATTTGCTCATGTTCAATTTGCTAAAGGTTTAATTCAAATCCAATTCGAAAATAAATGAGTTGAACCTTGATATACATTTGGCCCATTTATTTAGACGAACTGAACCTTGAAATGGTAGGCTCGCTCAGGTTCGGTTGGTTAAAAATTCAATACACGATATATATATACGTATTTTTCCTCAAAAGAGTTATACGAAGAATTTGTACCATGATGTAAATAAGATATATGCATAAAAGTTCACGGTCATTGATCAAGACACACCGAAGTGTTGTGATCATTCCACATTCCCAAAATACTTAGATTTCAAGGAATTTCATTGTTAATCGAACCTTAAATATATTGAACCGAACCTTTACGAATCAGGGTCGAGCCGAACCGAAATCTTAACACCATTTTTATCTTCTCAAACCGAACCGAACCTGAACACTTGAAAATGCTAATCAAACCAAATCGCACATGGGTAGGTTCGTTCAGGTTCGGTTCATTTACACCCTTACATGTGGTAGAGAAGTGTGCCTACCACCTAAAAGATCAGGGTTCAAATCCCTCCTTGTAGGTGTTGCGTTAAGTAGCCGACAGTCAACATAAAAATAGTAGGATATTTCAACATGGATTTGCGCAAGAATCCATGTAGTCGACCCTACTTAAAGTGGGAGAAGGTTTCACCGTTTTTATGGCATCATTCATGGATGCCTTCTGTTGCTCCAGAGTAGCTCCAGAGGCATGAAGCTATGGAGGTTCTCAAACATGTCCCTGAGAGATGTGTATAAGGTATGAAGAGGACGGCTATTCTGCTTGACCGTGAATATGTCATGCTAGAACTATGATATCTTCGTCTCATTACTCGACCGAGAGTATGTGGTGGCAAGGATATCCCACAACGCCTCGGTTGCGGGCTGATGCAGGATATCATTGGTTATTTCCACAACCATGTACCGGATAGCCGCATGCGTGGATATGTGTCATTTGCCTCCCATGAGGCATTATCCCCAAACCCCAATCTTGTCAATCAGTTCCTCCTATGTCAGAATGTACTTCTTCTTATTGCAATATATAAGACTCATGAACTGCATGGTCCACAACTCGTAGCTGGTCCATCCATCTTGACTACAGGCGACGAACCTTAAAGGTATCTAAAGATGGGATATCGACCTTGTGGTGCCAAAAAAGACAAAGACTAGGGTTGTAGACTAAAGCAAGCGCATCTATACGAACATATAAGGGATCAATTATGTGTATAGACTCGTAAAACTGTTTCCATCAACTGAAGAACCGCTCTAGGGCAAATTGGGTGATTTATAAGTCTAAATCATCTTTGTTGTCCCAAAATTAGACTGCATACAGCCTAACAAATGACCGGAGAAGGCCAATGTTAGATGCCACTACACGCGGTTGTTGTAGTCAGCAACAGCAAGGTCTGTCAACAAGGGCCTCATCAGTGGCAAAACTACTGCTTGTAGGTGCCCTTATGGCGGCCGAAGTGCTGCTAGGTTTTGCAAATCGTGCCCCTAAGGCTTATGGGAGTGGCAGAAGTGCCACTAGGTACCGTTGGGCACCATGGTTGGCGTCGACAGTGGTAGTGAGGTCCGGTTACGCTTACAATGACGAAAGAGGGGCTCGACGATGGGTTGCGACAAGGAGAAGAGAGGAGAAGGGTCGGCTGGTGGGGTAGGGGTATGGTGGTCTCAGAGCTACGATCTGCGCTCCGATACCATGTAAAAAGAAAACTAGAAAAGAATCGATTGATTATTCATGAGAGCCTAGGCTTCTCTTATATAGAGAGGAGAAACCTTGTTGGCCAATTACATAGTAGAAATGGACAAACAAGAAAATACATAAAATAGGGCAAGATAAAATAACTATCAACAGTATCATACAAAAAGAAATCAATGGCTTGTTTATTTCGTAGCCATAGGACTCCTTTATATAGAGGAGAAACCCTAGAGAACAAATAACCAATGGAAAAATTACATTAAATGATATGAGAAATACACAAATATAAGTTCCTATAACATTTGCGGAGGAGAGAGATATGACATAAGTTGATTAGAGAGCAAGAGAGAAATGATACGATTTGGTTGAAGGGAGAGCGGGGAAAGATGTGAGTTGATTGGAGAGAGGGTAAGATTTGGGGTTGGCATGTTAACCACCTCTGTCACAGAGGGTGAATGAGGGATAGTTAAATAAGGGTTGGTGTTAGAGTATTTGGAGCACGCGTCACTTATGTAACACGTGGGTAAATGGATCCCTTACCCCACCACTAAGTCTAGTCCCACATCTACCAATGGTGGGACTTGGAGGCTCTGAGGAGGCTATATAAGGAGCCCCAGACCTCCTGTAACCATTGAGAAAGTTCAATAGAATATCCGCCCCTTTGAGGGCTTCTCCCGCGGTTTCATACCGCTCCTCACGGAGTAGGGTTTCACGTAAAATACCATTGTTCTTATTTTCTTTATCTTCTTCCATGTTTTCGCTTCCGCTCAAGGCCTTAAATGTCGGTTTCGGTCACCATTTCGGTATCGACCAAAACAGAATTTCGATGGAATTTCGGTGGAATTTCGACCGAAATTTCGGTCATTTCGGTCATTTTTTGTATTAGGACCCCCATATTTCGGTCATTTCGGTCATTTCGGTCGAATTTCGGTTTCGACTGGATATCGATATTCGACAGAAATTCGACTGAATTTCGCTGAAATTTGAGGCCATGCTTCCGCTTCCTATTTTCTAACATGGTATCAGAGCGGGTTCGATTCTCGGGGTTTTAATGCTCGATGGTTGTTTAAGATTCGATTTTGGTTAAAGATTATTCTCGAGAATCGATTCTTTTTCAGACTCGGTTCTAGGGTTCAATCTTGTGAATCCTGTTGCAGCCAGAGATTCCGATTCCTGCTAGTAGCAGCAAAACCCTATCCGCAGTTCTCATGAGGAGAACCCTAGCCACCCTAGCCACGTCTCCAAATCTCGCTCAGGCAACGCGAGAAGCCCCTGGTGCTCCTTCATCATACAGCCCCGCTTCAAGAGGAGCTCTCCATCTCCAGGCGGCGAAATTCGCATCTGAGTTCCAAGAGGCGAGGTTCGCATCCAGGCATCCAGGCGAAGGTTCCACGGCCTTTCATCTCCCTCCAGACAACGCACAGCGGGCTGCATACTCTAAGTCCCAGGCAATGCGCGCGGTCCTCCAGCCATTGCGCCCCTCCAGGAGGTGTGGAACCTCCAGACGGCGCCGCCCTCGACCCTGGCTACATCGCCCCCCCGCCCGGCTACATCTCCAGGCCACGTGCTCTTCTCGCGGCGCACCCACACCCCAGCGGCTCCATCGCATCTTCCCTCCGAGCATCGGCAACGATGAGCCCTTGTGGCTCCTTGCGCAGCATGCAGGCGCGCAACCTTCCCCTCATCCCCGTGCTCGCGACCCTTCGGCGATCTACAGGAAGCCCTAGCACCCCCCCCCCCACCGTGCGATGTGGCGCACCTCATGGCTCCAGTGCCACTTCACGATATCCCAACATCGCGGTGGTTCCAAAGGCTCGAGCGGCGGCATCTTCCATTTAGCCCCAGGTGGCAGTTCCAAAAGGGGGGTCCATAGGGTTACGCAGGATTTTAAAAAAATGAGAAAAATAAGGGAAAGGTCTCTTGCAATTTGGGCCATGTCTGGGGTGTAGGTTAAAAAAATTATTATAAAAAAACCGGAGGGGAGAGAAAGACAGAGAGAGAAAAAAAGAAGACAAAGGGGCTGCATAGTGGACCTTATATGGCTTGAGTGATTTTGTTTAAAAAAATTATGATTAAAAAAATTAAAAAAAAAAGGCGCGTACAAGAAAAAGTCGTACACAACTATTTTTGAGAAAAAAAGATGAAAAAAAAAAAGAAAACTGAAAAAAAAATGTGAAACAGCTTAAAAAAATTCAAAAAAATGAAGAAGAGCCGCAAGAAATTTTGGAATGTTCATGTTTATCCCCATATTTATGTATTATCTTATCTTCTCCCAACGTGGTCAACAATGTCATTCCGACCAGTATGGGAGAAAGGGGGAGTATATATAGAGTCACAGGTCTTGTTCTAAGATTCAGATGTCAGATTTTCCAAACCGATCATATGTTCGAACTCTACAATTTTCAGATTCAGACTCGACGACGACGACGCATGCCAATCACTTGACATTCTTGTTGGTCGGCCAGAGCTTTCATGTGAGCCATAGGGACTCCAGAGAAGAGGACCATTCCCTATGCCATTGAGGACAAGGGTTTTCAGGTGGTATCATAGGGACTCCAGAGTAGAGTACCATTCTCTGAGCCAGATAGATCCAGTTTCACACTCCAGCCTCGTTCGTCCTCCTCACATGCACGCCATGGGAAGCAACGTCCTCGACTGCAGCAGTTGTGTGCGTTGGGTTGATATTGTCTGTAGTGTCATGTATTGTAAGTTGAGTTTCTTTTTGTTTGTCCAAGCTGAGCATTGCATGCTCCAGCTTGAGGGGGAGTGTTAGAGTATTTGGAGCACGCGTCACTTATGTAACATGTGGATAAATGGATCCCTCCAGGATCCATTTACCCTACCACTGAGTTTAGTCCCACATCTACTAATGGAGGGACTTGGAGGCTCTGAGGAGGCTATATAAGGAGCCCCAGACCTCCTGTAACCATTGAGAAAGTTCAATAGAATATCCGACCCTTTGAGGGCTTCTCCCGTGGTTTCATACCGCTCCTCACGGAGTAGGGTTCCACGTAAAATCCCGTTGTTCTTATTTTCTTTATCTTCTTCCATGTTTTCGCTTCCGCTTCCTATTTTCTAACAGTTGGTAATCGTCATAAGAACATCATCAGCCACTCTCTTAAGAAGCATATCAGATCAACCCACACCATGCCATATCCTCCTCAAGTCAGAAAGATCACCATTTCAAGCAGTAATAAGCCTACCAGACTTCCATGTCGAGTCAACATTCTGGAACTCAATAAGTTGAGAACCAAAAACAGAACTCCATATCAAATCAAATACTGTTCCACATCGAATCAATATTCTCTGTCTCTGATATTTAAACTGATGGGATCCGATTATCCACTTTCTCCGCTAACTTCTCTCAGTAGTGTTTCCAAGACTCCGTTGCTTTAATGGAGACTTTGAGCATGGTTGAAGGCCCATCTACCGGTGGGGATCATTAGGTGTGGAAAGATGGAGATTTCTCTGTAGAAAAGATATACAAGCTTTTGGTTAGTATAACTCAACTGCAACATGAAGAGATCATTAGGGATTATAGGATGATTCAGGGCCTAAAAATCCCATCTCGTATAAAGGTTTTCCTTTAGCTTCTGAGACATAGTATAGTGCTCACTTGGGAGAGATGGTCGCGTATTTTTTGCACCGACGACAGTTATGCGTGTTTTGTGGGTTGGAGTATGAGTCGATTAAGCATTTCTTTATGGAACGCAAAAAGGTGCCAAAGGTCTGGCAGTCAATGGGAATTGAGTGGATGGATTGTGGCAGCCTAGCGATTTTCTCATAGTCCCTTTTCAACTCATGTTTCTATCCAAACACTGAGAGATTCAAGCCAGTTGCTCTTATTTTGGCCTTTTGTTTGGCAATGAATGCAGTAATTTTCTGCTCTAAGCGTTCCTATTTTGAGAATGTCATTCAACATGCAAGGATTCTCCTCAAGTCTTGGCTTTTGTACTGATCTTGTAGTTAATTGATATATTGGGGCGAACACCTACGTGTATTTCTCCTTTTGCTTAAAAAAAACAAAACGAACCAATAATCTACACCCTCAAGGTTCAGCTATAAAAGCACCACATATGCAGCCAACTTCTAGATTGAGTTATTTTATTACATAGGTTAAAGGGTCATCATTGAGAATTCATTTTTTAAAAAAGAAAAAAGAACTTCCACCGTATAGGTGTGTGCCCAAAAGATTCATTTTTTCCTTCTGGACTATAATGTAACTTGTCCCCTTGTTTCTTTGTTGAAGAAAGAACTGACAAAAGCCCTCGTACCCAACGTACAATAGGACAACTCCTCCAGTGGTTTTTTTCCTTGCATTGAAAAGGATTTTCCACGTAAATCCTTGTGAACATGGTTCCATTGTTTTAATTTCTACAATATTTAATATAAACCTATAAATTAATACTTAATGCCTCCTGAGAAAAACGTCCATCTGCTGCATTTTTCTTTTTATTTTCCAGTTTTGGTTAATATAACTTGCAAAGAATTAGAGGTTGGACATGCTTAAATTAGATGTTTGGCTGAGCGATTAACGTAGGACAATAGGTATTAGGTATGAAGGGACTTGCATAATAAGGTAACTAAATCCATGTAGCCAACTCCAGATGACGTGGGAAAACATGATTATAGTTATTAATAATGTTTATGATAGTTGACAAAAATATCTAGCAATATCAAAGAAAATACGTAGTATTAATAAGGAGTACTAACAAATTTTTAAAATCGTTGTTTAAAAATGGTAAATAGCACACAACAGAAATTGGGAAGTGGAGAACCTGTGTACGGAAACGCTCTATGTTTCTCATTGTTGTTATCTTTGGATGAGTTCCAGTCTGTCAATCAGGCATAACATAAAAAGAAAGGTCGTCAAAATTTTGTTAGATTTTACATACTGGAACACGAAGCTGACCTCAATAGCATATTGCTCAGCTGGAAGACCAAAGGCATCCCATCCCATTGGATGCAAAACATTAAAGCCTTTCATGCGCATGTATCTAGAGAGTATATCGGTAGCTGTATATCCAAGAGGGTGGCCTACATGCAATCCAGCTCCACTGTGTATGATAAATCAAAATCAATTAGATTGGAACAACAAAGCAAATTGGATTTCAACCAAGATAGCCAATCATAAAATCTAGGGAGGACGGATAGGAATAAGTAGTTTGAATACTTGCATACATCGACTTACAGATGTAAATACGAGTTGCAGTCCATAACGCATCTCCTTGGAGAGAGGATCAATTGTCAACTGACAAAACCAATGACTTTCATGTATAGAATTGTGATTCACATCGCGGTGAATCCACTTGACTAAAAGCACATCCTACGCTTCGAGAATGTACCAAATTTGGAGAAACTGGATATATTTTACAATTTTCAACATAACACATGTCCCTTATCCTGATTACCTCCTAGTAAATGTCATTGCTAAAAAAATGGATGACTTTTTATTCTGAAAAGCTAAGGGGTGTCTAATCGAAGTGGGTGGTCACCACAAATAATTGAACAGGCTATATTTGTAGTAGGCCGGAAAAAAATAAACGAACCATCTGTAACAAGTACGTGGAAGTGTTGAAGAAAGCTCGTGCCATTTGGTGTGTTTAATCCACACCAAATACAAACATTTTACCTTGGACAAGTTTCTGTGTCTTTTGCCTCCTCTTTACATGTTTCAAACAAAAACTTATTTGTGATGAATAGCTAGGGCTCGTTTGGTTGCCAAGTTACCCGGGGTAACCTGGCTTACCCCCAGCTCTACCCATGCATTCCTGGGTTGGAATTACTTGTATAAATCCCACAACTTCTTTGTTATAATATTTTTTTACTATGTTCAAATAAAAAAATAACATTAAAAACATATTACAATCATAAAAAATTAATATAACATATAATCAATGTGATATCACATCACATTTGCATTCCAACCCCCCTAACCATCCAACCAGCTACTATTCACGGGAGTCTAAAATTTTTGTATAGTGTAAAGTTTCGGTATCTTGCATTTCTTTCCTGATGACTTGCTATCTTCAAATCTTGAATGCAATGATTTTCCAAAAAAGCAACAGGAAATAATTTTTGTCAGCTCGCCACGAGAAATGGTGTTTATTGCATTTATATTAGCAGACCGCATAAGAATTTGTAAATGGCGCTCTCTTTTATGTTCGTGTAGAGGTTTATGCGCCCAAACAAACACTTGCATTTTCTATTATAGCATACACGATACAGAGGCAAATGTAGCAGGAGCGGTGGGAAATTATAAGGATTGGGGAGATGGGGAGAGAGAGAGGGGGGGGGGGGGGGGGGGGGGGGGGGGGAAGTGAGGGTGGGAGAGAGAATGATAAAAACGGAGGAAAAAGTTGACCACAAGCTCAATATGAAAGAAGGAATACGGAGTAGAGGGAATAGAGGGATCAAGAACTGAATTTCAGAGTTCAAAAGTTCTCGTGAAATTGCCCCTAAGCAACTGGAATGGCACTTATGTCATAGAACTCTACCTGGCTTAGCTAAATAATAATCTCATTGTAAACCAGCAAAAATTTTACCTCATCAAAAAATTCAGTGAGGTCTCTATTATTAATCAGGCACACGAGACTAATCTGTTAAAAATATCGGTTTCGTTCAAATGGAGAATAAGAATAGGTATAAATGAAGTGGCTTGATGATTCTTTTCATTTATTATCACTTTGCAAAAGGAGAGCAATGACAGTCAATGCCCACCTACTAAAATTCTTTATCCAGATGCCGAAGTGGAAATATGCATGTTCTCAACCAGAGGGCTTTGACAATAGATGAAACAAAACTAGTTCATAGACAGGACAATGCAGAAACTTATGTTCATCACAGTCCACCCTGATCCATAAAAAGTTGATAGACCATCTCAATATCCCTTCCTCCAGCTCCATCTCAGAATTTCCATTCTCGACATAGCCCAGGGCTTCTTGTGTATACCCCACCTGGCACATCCTTGCAACCAAATAAGAAAATCCCATCATTTCAGGGAGATCCTGGTTCCAAAAGCAGCCCACAAAAGAAATGGAATACATCTAAATTACTCCATCAACGGTAAAAAAACACCTAACAGTGCATGCCTAACTACTTATATATTCCTCCATGTTCATGATTGCATAGTTGGAAGGGGGTAACAGTAACACCCTCCATTGTGTTGATTGATATAAGAGGGGATAAATGTAAAGAGGTATTTGGATAGAAACAATAGAAGGGGATGTGAAGGAATGAGATGGAATCAGAGAGATTGAAGACCAAGTGAGGGGTTTGCTCTACTCGCAAATTGGGCGGATTGGAAGGGAAGGAAACGAGCTCTCTCTAATATATAAAAGGAAAATATAATTACATCATTAAATTGGCTGAAAAGTATATTATAATAACTACTATTTCTTTCTTACTTTCCATTTCCATTCGCTTATGTATCCGAACAGCAAACACTCTCCTTCACTCCCCATCCCCTTTTGCAGAAACACAATATAATTTACACTCTTCCCTTCCCTTTCCACTCCTTTATATCCCCTCACCTCCCTTTCACTTCCTCTATAATTCATCCGACAGAAAAGAATGAACATTTAGTTGGCAGATTATTGAATTGGTTATCCATAATCTGATGGTTAACCCCGGGATACAACATGATTTTATACCTTCCAATAACACCTACTAATAACATATCAAATATCTTCCCACTACTTTTCCCAACAAACCCATATGTGTTATGTTGTAAGATTAGCGTTAAAGAAGGTTAACTTTCATTATGTGGAACAATATGTATCATATCCACCTGATATTTTTTACTTATGATAGCGCGTTGTCATTGGAATTGATATGTTGTCAGGTAACTACTAATATCATGTTATTAAGTATGAGACAGCTCGTCCCATTACCTGCATGCTAACTCTCGGGCGTCCAATCAAACAGAAATGATCTCTTAAGATAAATCGAGACGAATAACAAGAAACCCCACAGGCTGACAATCGGATAATGTAGTCCAAGAGATTCGAACCAACAGACATTGGTCTTCATATAAACCATCTGAAACAATGGATTCGACAAAACCTCGGGTAGGGGAACATGTCGAGGATGTAGCACTTGGGCTTCGACATGTCGACCTCGTCCGGCGTCCGGAACGTCCTCTTCTCCTCCCAATACCGCTGCCACCGCTCCTCGATTTCGCGGAACGGGTACGAAGCCCTCCTCAGCCCCGCGCCACCGCCGCCGTCATCATCGCCCGCGCCGCCGTTGGGGACGCAGCAGCGGATCCGCGGCCTCAAGCGCAGCCGCGGGAGCACGAGCAGGGGGGCAGCTCCGCGGCGGCGAGCGGGGGCGGAGGAGAGGAGGGAGAGCGGGGCATGGAATCGTGGCCGTTGGGAGAGGGGGAGCAGGGTGGGGATATGGAGGGGAATATCCATTGGAGGAGAAAGGCGGGGTGTGCTACCGCTGCTGCTTATGGTTAGCTGTGGAGTGATGGAAGATTGAACACGCGGGCGGGAACGGATAAACGGAGATCGATTGATGGATAGAGGGGAACGGGAGGGGATTGGAGGTTTTACTAGGTGGGGATTTTTACCCTTGAATCCGATAAATTTTGCAAATTACCGTCTTGATCTTTGAAACAGTGATATTCTTTTATTGATCATGTAAACTTGTTAACTCTTACACCAGAGATCATGTGATTAACAGACATCTATTTAATTGTTAATACTATCATATTCCGTTAAACTTTTTAGCATACTATCCATTTTATTTATCAAAATTACAAACAATACCTCTCCTCCACCCTCCTCTTTTCCCCATCCCCACCCGCTCCCTCTGTCACCCTTTCCTGCCCTCTCTCCACGCTGCCTATCTCACCCCACCCCCATACACACCACTCCTGCATACTCCTCGAGTTCTGTCCCGACGGCAACCTCCACTCCCTCCGTCATCGCTTGCCCCTCCGTCACCCCCCCCCCCAACCTTGCCCGCTTATGCGCCTTCAAGGTCCTCATTGCCCTACAATACCTTCACCTTATTGGTGTCGTCTACCGCGACCTCAAGCCCGAGAACATCCCCATTCGATCAGATGGACACATCATGCTCTCTGACTTTGACCTCGCCTTCGTATCCACCACCTCTCTAGAGCTCGACTACTATGATTCATATATGTATCTGTTTTCATATTCGACGTAGATGGAGCAAATATTGATATGAAAATAGCCATATTCCATCTGCTTGCATCCCTAGTTAAGAAGAAAAATAATTTTGACCAAAATAAAAAGTTGCCCTATTTTAAATGGATAAGCAAATATTGATATAAAAATAGCCATTATCCATCATTATGTGATCCACTTTCATCCCTGGTTAAGTAGAAAAATAATTTTGATCAAAATAAAAAAGTCACGATATTTTAATGGATTGTCATCTATTATTTATTGGGATACATTACACAAAAGGTCTAAAAGTTTACTTAATATCAAAAAAGATTTAAGTGATAGTGATGTTATATTTTAGAATTTGATTTCAATATGGCTATACTTTGTTAAAGACATCCTATCCTTTTCACTAAATGGCCACTACAAGAAAACTGTGTTGTAGTAACACTTTTTTTAAAACCTCCTCAATAAATCAACCGCCACTACAAGGAAAACAAGTTGTTGCCACAGAATTATGTCCATGGATGTGGTGCTTGTGGTCATAGAATTGAGCTCCGGTCACAACACTTCGTGGCATATAACTGTAGCCACAAGTCTCGTTACGAGAGTTCTCTAACCACTAATATATTGTGGCCACTATAAGTAACCACAGAAATTGTCATGGCCATAGTTCTAGCATTAATGTCCTCCTTACATCTTTGAAGACTTTGGCCACGGAATTATAGCTACGAATAACTAGTGACCATGTAATTATCGCGGACACAAGTTTCCGTAGCTACATTCTGTGACTGAAAAACCACCACCTGATCAGCTTCTTTATCATGCAAAGGAGAAAGAAATTTGATTTCCTGGTCGTTGTATCGACCAGGTGAGTTATACCAGAAAAGATAAATTTTTGATTAATCTTTTTATTTATTTTATTTATACTCCTAAACAAGATATATAGTGTCAAGTATGGGAGTGTCGAACTCAAGGAGGCAAACTATTGAAAACTATGGTTAAACTAAGAAAATCTAAGGTAAACGGTTTCTTAATTTTTTTATTTTATAATGAATTTTATATTGTTTTTGTGAATTTTAAGGTATTTTATGATTTTTTTATTATTTTAGAAATTATTTTGTAATTTTTATTTTTTTTTAAATTTTATGATTTTTATGAATTTATTTTTATTTCTATTTTTACGTGTCTTTAGAAAGTTTTTAAAATTTTTATTGATTTTGGTTTATTTTTAATGTTGAAACTTAGGTTTTAATAGAAAACTGAATTTTATCTAGATTTTTAAAATTGAAAATAATGAGAAAATATTTTTATTTTATTTTTATTAGAAAGTATGTGAAATTATGTTTAAAATGATATGGTGTGTGTGTTTAGAGGATTTTTATTTAGTTAGTTATGATTTTTACAAGTTTTAATGAATTTTATATTTTTTATTGTTTTTAATATCTGATTTTTATTTTGTTTTTATTTATTATGTAAAATATGGTAATATATGATATAGGTAATTTTATTGGATTTTTAGAGGCATTTTTATATTTTTTATGTATTTTTTAAAGTTTTGATAGATGTTTTTAGTCTTTTTAATGATTTATTTAATACAAGAAAATCTTGTATTTATTTTTTTTTCAAAATATAATTTAGACTGTATATAGTTAAAATACGATATTTATAAGTATTTTGTTATATTTTTATATTATGTATTTTTATTTATTATGTAGAGTGTATAGTATGGTAGTTATATACGATATGGGAGTATAGATGCAATTCCCTGAAAAGTTAGGGCGTGCATGCAAAAAGATGAAAATTACGAGGCGTGCATGCAGAATGACCAATCTACTTGTGTATCTGCACGTGACTGAGGTCCAACTTGGACCTTCTTGAGAAATAGAGAAGAACTGGGGGTAAGAACGCAAAATCTCCTTATATCACGTGCATGTACACATGTTCTTCTGAGTTGGACCTTCTGATGGTTTCCCTTCAATTTACCCCAAAAAATCGGTCTACGCACGCGCAGGGCACGTGTGTCGCCCAGGGGTCAAGCGATGGGGCGGTTGGGTTATGTTGATGTCGATACGTGGCGTATTCACGACCCTTGGATCGAGTACGATCCAAAGGGTTGCTGTGCAATCTGAAACTGATGGGGATTTCTTCCCCCTTTCGCTTGCCGCAGGTGGTGCGATTCTCTAACTCCAGGCGGTAGATGTGCTCGGGCACTCTGATCTGTGATAGGTTCTAGGTGAAGTAAGGCGGCGTCGACCCGATCTCGTAGATATCCAAGTGGTTCGTCATCGCAAATTGAGAAAAAAATTGCGGATTCCCCTCCGGTAGGAGGTCGGAGTTCCTTAAATAGATGATGAGAGGGCTGGTCACCGTCGCAGGGTGCGGGCACCGGCACGATTAGGCCATTACAAAAAAAAGGCGGGATTGGCGTGCACATGATGGCTCGTAATGTGCATGTCAAGTGCACATCATGCGCATGCCCGACGTAAGGGCGAGCACATGTGCTCGTTCAGCCCGTGCTCGCTTCAACGAGAGTCGCTCCGGCAGGTGGGCGAGCACATTGGGACGCTATGTGCTCGCCCGTTTGCTGGCGTGCACAAATGTGCTCACCGAAATGATCGCCCCTATTAAATAGGGCGATCAATCACGGCTGAATTTCAGGAAAAAAAATTATACAGGTTCGGCGGGGTTTTGACGCCCCGTCGAACCTGTATAGCTTGCCAATAAACCACTGCAGGTGCTTATCAGAGTTCGCTAAGCGTATATATAGTATACCAGTTCGTCAATAAG
Source organism: Ottelia alismoides (assembly GCA_037367405.1). Classification (NCBI taxonomy): domain Eukaryota; kingdom Viridiplantae; phylum Streptophyta; class Magnoliopsida; order Alismatales; family Hydrocharitaceae; genus Ottelia; species Ottelia alismoides. Next base: position 1,002,745 of record JAZKJV010000649.1, on the reverse strand, counting down.
ATAACTAGCACTAACAAGTCGAAGTCACGCAATATACATGAACTTAGAAATAAACATTCAAATTTAACATCTAAATACTACAAATATATGTTTGAAGCAACAACGACAAGTAAAATTAAAACAGATTATACTATCAAAGTTCATATAAATTAAAAGACGTGCTAAAAGTTCAACAACAATATAAGTCAATACCAACAACAATTTACTTCTTCTTTGATCTAAAAAATGTAGACATTAAACCCTGCTTTGATTTCTTTTTTTCCTTCTCATGTTCTTTGAATCTAGCATACATGTGTGCCTCTTATTCAGGGTCGTTCTCCTCCTCCTCTTCGTCATCAGATTCAATCTCCTCATGTTGAGATGCACGCCCTTGTGACCTATATTATATATGGAAGATATATACCCCTTACTTACATTTTGTAGATATAAAAATATAAAATCATTACTCATTCTAAGTAGAATAATTACATGTACGTCGTGAAATATTCTCGGAGCTTCGTCACCTGCTCCACCATCATCGCCATTCCATTGGAATTGATGATTGGGACGAATGTGGTCGTGTGTACGACGGCTGCGAGTACGCAGAATAGGAATGATGATGTTCCTCCACATAGTATGGAGGAAGACCACCAAGCGTCTGCTTCCTGTTTGCCACAACGTCCCTCTCCTCCAACACCTTATAAGATTTTCATTGTTTAGTATGAAATTATATATTACAAATGAGTATAGTAAGATAATAGTTATCTATACCTACTTCCATATTGTTTTATCAAATGGTGGTTGCTCTTCAGTTGGATCACCACCCCATTTTTCTGCAGATAGCGCCAAATAACGATCCTGAAATACAAAGTGAAATATAAAAAATGAATTATAATACATCATTCAATTGCAAATAAATTGATAGATTTACCAACGATTCTCCTGCTTCAGGAGTGGACCATTGCGACTCTCGTTCTTTCCCACTCATGTGGGACCTCGACCACCACTTCTGAAAAGAGGATTCTCTTTCCAACCTAACTGCCTGAAAAATAATTTTTAAATTGTGATGACAACATTGTATTATATTAAAGTAGATTTCAAAAAATAAATTTTATATTGTAATACCATCTCCGCTTTGATCTGATTGTAGTATTTAGAGCCACTTGTCGATTTAATCCTTTGTTTTTGACGGTTTGTCCTTCCTACCGTGGATCTTCTTCCAAACTCCGCATTCGCAATGAATGCATCACAGAAACTCACCCATCTGTAAGGAATATGTTATGATTATTGATTACTTTAAAAAGTTTATTATAAATTCTTTAAGAAATACAATACCTATCCTCCGTACACCATATTGGTGGTAATCTCTTCATCTCCTCAAAATTCATCTCCTCGCATCCCGTCTTCGCATGCGAGTCTCTCTTTTCCGCCTTGGAAATTGTATCGCGCGTTCTCTTTTTCGCCAAACGAATAAAAGCTCGACGATAAGCCTCCTTCCCAGACCAGAACCAAGGCGAAACATACTATGTAAATTACAACAAAATATCAGATCCAAAAAACTTGACCAAAAATTCTATATCACTTCTTAAAAATTTTCTTACCATAAAAATGTCAAACAGTCTCTCATATTCTGCAGCAGGGATGTGACATCATCTAAATTGCATGCAAGTCAAGTGTGTCTTGATTATGTTGGTTATCTCCTTTGACACCCTGTTGCTATTCAAAAAATCCCTGTATTTGGTAAAATTTATAAATATGATACAATTTATAAATATTTGAAAAAATCTAAATGACAACATTAAATGAAATCTTACCTCCCATCCGACGTAACCTCCAACAAAGGGTGGGACGCTGAAGTCTGTCCAAATACAACAAGTAAAGGCACGGAGGTGCTCGGACGTCCAGAAGAAGGAGAATCATAACACATCGATGTTCGTACTGGTATGGGGACCGAGATCTTGAATCTTGTAGAAGCAGCTGAGGTAGATGACTCTCCATAGCCGCCTACATAAAAGGGTGACGGAGGATAACCAAGAGACTCGTAGTAGGCTATGACCCGCCGGACCTCGTCGGACTGTGAATCTAAAACAACATCCGGGGTGGGCTGTCTACTGGACGAAAGCGTGTCTGAGGATGATGGTCGATTGGATCGATGTGATCCATGAACCCCGCCACGTCCAAAACCTGCCATGACTGTAATGATGATGTAATAGTTAATTACGTAGTTATTACTAAATATTTTAGACAATTCGATTATAATTGTGTAATAAAACTTATAACTAATCTTCATCATTTATTTCGATGGGATTATAGGATATTTCTTTGTTTTCTTTGTTTTCTGAGTTTTCTGAATCATCATTTCTAGAGTCGGTATTATCTTGTAGGTCAACACAAAAAATTTCATTATCAGCCAATCGAATCGATTTGATGATTGGGACTTCTTCTGTTAAGTTTATTCGTTCATTTGTCGGTGTGAATGCTTCATCTATGTCATCTTCATGATGAGTGTAATCATTAGAAATATAACCTCGAGAATTTATCTTCACAACATAAACCTATATGGAAATAGGTTAACATTTTGTTGAAATAGTAAAGAATGCAAGAAGATTATAATATTTTTAATTACCTTTCAAATGGATATATCCAACGATATTTTACAGGCCCACCTACTTTTGCTTCATATGGAATACGAATCATCAAATGCTCCATTGAATCAAAAAATAACGACGGAAATATCTTCTCCAAGTTACACGTAAATAAACGTTGATGTATTTTTCTGGATGTGTAGGTCTGGATACCAACAACTAAAGAAACATAAAATGTCGCTTATTACATAACCATGGTGGTAGATTGTATGGTGTTGTCATTACTTGCCAGCAAGAGTAATCTTTACTTCTTCAATGAGGATTAAACCCGTATGTACATAAACGTATAACACAATTCCTCTTTTTTTCGTTAAATGTAGAAAAAGCTGACATCAATACTTTCCAACAATCAGACACGGATGGATACTCCATGTACTTATCGACTTTATGTTCCGCGTGCCATGTCATGTACTTCGTCGTTTCTTTGCAATAATATAGTCGTTTCAATCTTGGAGTCAACGAAAAATAACGTAAAATCTTTCTCGAGATTTTAGTCCCACTATTACTAGCTTCTTGATATCTTGGCTTGTTACATTCAGGACACCGTTGTACATGCTGGTGTTCACCGTAATATAAAATATGATGATTTATGCAAGAGTCTATTTTAACTTCCGCTAAACCCATCTTACGCATCATCTTTTTCGTTTTTGTAATAATTATCAGGTAATTCTGAATCTTCCGGTAACATTTTCTTGATAATCCTAAGCATTGAATCAAAATTACGATCGATTATATTATACTCCATCTTCATCGATAGAAGATCTGATATCGAATAAAGTTTTGAATATGTCTTGCAACCCAATCACAATGGTTCTTCCGCTTTTTTCAACAGTTCGTAAAATTCTACAGACACTCCATAGGATTCCTCATCTTCTAAAAAAGTAGCATTAAAATCTGGACCCGCAACATCCATAACCATATCTGCGAAAGGATTACTATTGTCAGCTTCTTCTGCATCATTCATCATGTCCTCGTAATCCTCACCATGCCTCCACCAAATTTGATATCCTTCCATGAAATCCATTTTATAAATGTGTAACTGAGTTTCATCCTTTGATCTCTTCCTCATTAAACGGCATTTCTTACACGGACACAAGATAGTTCCATCAGAATCCACGACTCGGGAACCTTGTGCGTAAGCAAATTGTATAAATTTTTGAATACCTCTTTGAAAGGTATCTGCTATACGTCCATCTACTATACAGTTGTACATCCACTCTCTATTTGTCATATTGATCAACCTGAATTTAACAATTTATAATATCAAATCCAGGAAAATATGTGAGGATACCTAAACGTATCCCATTATTTGAGATAAAAGATGAGAGGAGAAGAGCCTTAATTATGTTATCACTTGAGCCCGTCCATAAGGATTCAAACTTACTAAAAGATGATTGTTGTTACAAGCTTGTTTATTTCTAACGAAAATTCGGCCGCTCAACCCTGCATCTCTCCCGTATACCTCATAAATCAATCGCAATTAACTTTCAAAATAATCATATTAGTGATTATTTCGATATTAAACTATGATTGATTTGGTATACTGAAGAGGAAGGGGTTATGAACCGAATTTCCGTAAGAAATAAAGAACTTGTGACAACGATCATCTTTTAGTAAGTTTGAATCCTTACAGACCCTCTTAGTCCGGGATCTCCGAACTAAGGAAACTAACATAAAGTAATACTTTAAGATCACTTTACGTCATAATTTGTACGTGCTACAACTGGGAGTATAAAATAATCTTAAAATATTTATTCATTTATATTAGCCGGGCAATTACGTAAATTTGGTTAGTTAACGATGGGGATAAGGATAAGTGGAATCCTAATTTAGTGCGTAATAAAGTGCTTGGGTCACTAATATTTGATGGGCACCTGCAAAAAAATGAATTTTAAACCTGCAAACATTAAAATCCACGACCAATGGTCTGGGATAAACATCCCAAAGTGAGTCCAATAGTGTTGTGAAAAAATAAAAAAATATAACACAGTTAGAGGTGATCAAATCCTCCAATGTGTTGCACACGCCTCCCGTTGTGCAGGGCCACACACCACCCGGTGTGGAGGGACACACTGTGTGTGAATGATTTTGTGCAATTTTCTAATAATTAATGGATAGTGTTTTAGACTTATCATCAACCTAATTATAAGTTAATGTGATATACTTAGTTACATTAACTAGAATTTAATGTGATAATAAATTATCACAGAAACAAAATTTCTGTTTATAGTTATTATCACGAACCAACGATTTTAACTTAAATAAATGTCTAATTTTACATCCACTAAATAATTCTTATTCTCGAAGGATTTTTATCTCACATCCCCTCTTTCAGTGAACCCAGTGTTATGAAACTAGTGTTATGACACTTCTATATATCAACATTCCTAATGTTATTAAACTAGTCTTATGATACTTTTCAATGAACCTAGTGTTATGAAACTAATGTATCTCTCATCCCATCTATACCAACATTCACCTACATCACTATTTAAGCACTTTACTTGTTGTGTCATTTAATCAAGCACTTAACATGCCTATAATATTTCATCTATATTAGACAAAGTTTACTCAAATCTAAATAAAACTACATATTAAACAACTATAGGAAGCATAAGCAACAAGATTAACAACTAATGAGATTAAATTTAAGAACAAAAAATCAAAATATAAAATCCCTAAACCTCTAAAACAAGTATAAAAATGAATGAAATACACAAAAAAGACAAAGGATGATAAGATATATCTAAAGATGGGTGTTTGTGCGATTAAATGGCCAAAAGGAAAGCCCTCGACGCGATGCCGACGGAGCTCTTGTCGCCGGAGGGGGAAGAAACAGGGAGGAACTCGCGCAAGAATGAGGGTTAGGGACGCCCGACAATCTGTTTACAGGCGCGGGCGAGCACACTTACGTGCTGGCGTCGTGCTCTTTAGGTGCTCGCCCGAAAATGGCATGCGTCTGTTCTGTCGCGCCTTAAATTTCAACTTGGAGAGCACGTCCGGGCGAGCACTTGTGCTATTAAAGTGCTCGTTCATTTACGAAAACATGCCCGCTCCTACAGATTCAAAAGGGCGATCATGCTAGCGAGCACATGTGCAACCTAAGTGCAGCTAGGCTTTGAGCGAGCACGTGTGCTCGCCCACTGCACGCCAGCGTGTGCACGCCAATCGCGCTTTTTTTTGTAGTTGGAAAACGGTCGGCCTTGGCCGGCCGTTGGGCTGTTGACGAAGAAATGGAAGGAGTGCCAGAAGGAGGCTTGCGGAGATCGTATTTGCCAAGGAAGAAAGGAGAAAAGAACGTGTGGGAGAAGAACGAGGGTGAGGAAAGAGAAGGATAAAAAAGTAAGTAAAATTAAATAATAAAAAAATTAAATGATTAATTAGTATAATTAATAATTAGTTAAGTTAATAATTAGGTTAAATAAATTAATTATGATATAATTAAGTAATTAAATAAGGAGTTAATTAATGAAAAAATAATTAAGTATATAATTAAGTACTTAATAAATAAATAATAATTTTAAATAAATAATTACTATTTGATTATTTAATTTAAGAATAGAGTATTAATATATTAAATAATAATATAAGTTACGATGCATTTTACATTATACCAATACGGACCTAAAAATCACGTTTTTCATATTAACTCCGATTTTAGCGAAATCGGTGTCTTTTTGTATAAAATTGAATAATATGAACTTTAAGACTGAGTTTACCCAATTCGGAGTTCGTACGATCAAGTTATGAGGTTCAGAAAATTTAGGTAATGGCTTCGAGGCTTCAGATTTTATTAGTATTTTGACTTAATTATATTTTTATATTGTTATATACATTTTTATAAAATTTTTAGAAAAGAAATTAAGTTAATCGAATTTACGGTTAATTAATTAAAAATTCGAGAAGATTCTATGTATAGTATATATCTACAACGGGTTCCAAACGTCAAAATTCACCGATTTTATTTAAGTATTTTTTTTGATATTTTTAATAAATAGTACTAAGTATAAAATGGATGGTTTGGTCATTTGCAAAGAAGGTCAACCGATGCACCGGTTAGGAGATGTGAGTGTTGGGATGTTGAGCCGGCTAAGAGAGGGCGAGGACGGCCCAAGAAGTGTTGGAAAGAGACTATACGAAGGGATGTTAGCTTTTTGGATATAAGTCCGAGATTGACCCAAGATAGATCTGAATGGAGGCGAAGAATCCATGTAGCCGACCCTACTTAATTGTGGGAAAAGGCTTTGTTGTTGTGTTGTATTTTTAGTACTAAGTATAAAATGGATTTTAAAAGTGAGTTTGGTCCGTTTGGAGTATTCTATAAATAATTATGAACCTCGAAGTCGACTTTTGCGGCTTTTTTTAATCCATTGTGGTTAATTATTTTTATGAAAAATTATTATTTTGATATTTTATAAAATAATATATATTTTTCTGAACAATATTTACAAAAGAAGTGATTTGATTTGACATTTTCTTAGTGATAAATAAAATAGGTGAAATATTTACATTGTGAAAATGAGTAATTTATATTTTTGGTCTTGATTTTCTTGATATTTTAATAGGTTAGGATCTTTATCTCACCCTACTTATTTATTTTGTTGATCCAGTCAATATTGACCTGGTCTCGGGGTTAAGTTCAATATGTATGTATTTCATATTTACAGCCTTCTTTTATTTTATTTTCTTTTTATTTTTATTCTTTTATTTTGGGTAAAATAAGTGTTAAATATATAATATTAATATTTGTGGTTAGAATGATAATTAGTTGGAATTAGCTGATATTTACGTGTATTTTATCAAGTATTTTAGCCAAAATGAAAGAATAAAGGCGATGAATCACGGATTCATCAGTGATCGCAACTTATTTTTTCTAGTGCATTATTGAATATATAACAACAATATTATTAGTTGCAATTTTCTGTATTCTTGAAATTAGCAAAAAATCTCATATCTGTCGTTATATCATTGGTGATGGTACATGTAGTGGCACCTATCTGTTCCTATTTTTCAAAATTTTAACAAATAGTCGCTAAATTTTGAATTTAAAAAATAGTGACAACTAGTTGAAAATTTGAAAGATGACAATGTATAAACATTGTTATATGGACCGTTGCTAATGATATAACGGCAGATATAATATTTATTGCCAATTTCAAGTAAAAAAACCATTTCGCAACCTAATATTTTCATTATATTTTTAAAAACAGCTGACTTAATTACAAATTTTGAAGAAAAACACCACTATAACTAATTTTGGCTGTAGTGGGCATAACTAATCTTACTGATACGAGATGTCTAATACAAAAGAATTGATGAGCAGGTGCCCAATTAACTAAATGAAATTATATTTTTTTTGGCAAAACTACATGACATTATGTGTTGTAATTATCGAAACCTGATACTTATGATTATTCTATTATAAAAATGATAATAACAATGGCATATACATTTTCAAGCATCAGTGATGAAAAGTTTGGATTAGGTTGACGACATCTATAATATTATTTTTTTCATCTCGACGAAAGGTAAAATGATCTTCAGCAATATTTTTTGCAGAACCATTTTTCAATTTAACTCAAACTTCGTATCCCTTTGTGTAATTTACCATAATTCTCGTTAACACTCCTTTATACTAATTACATCTAAGAGCTCGACAATTTCAAATCACCAACGGCCATGTCAAGCACTCATCAATTCACAATGAACTGTTAATTAAATACTTAAAACAAACAAATATAAAGACCAAAAAAGAAACCCCAATTACTTGATTAAAAGCTCCACATGTGTTGCCATTTCTTCCCCGCCACATTCAAGCCCCTACTAGCCGTTGCACCTTCCAACTATGCCCCCCTTCCCAATCCCTTTTATATCGTCAAAGATACTCGATCTTGAAGACATCACACAAGATCCAAGCAACTGCAACAGAATCAATCACCTTAGATCATCAAGAGAGAAGATCTTCCTCTAGATCACTCCAAGTACAATCATGTCAAGCTCTAACTATCCGTCTACGCGCTGCGCGGCGTGCAAGTACCTCAGGAGGAGATGCGCCGAGGACTGCGTGCTCGCTCCCTACTTCCCCGCTAGCCGCGCCGACAGATTCACCTGTGTCCATCGGATCTTCGGAGCAGGAAATGTTACCAGGATGCTGCAGGTTTGAATATGCTTATGTTCATGTCCCTAGCCTCCAATGCATGATCATAAAATTATTTCAGGTTATATAAATCGGTGGTCTCCATTTCCTTCCATTGATATGTCGATAAAAGCATGCTTTTATTATTAGTACTGCAATAAATATAAATAGGATATATATATATATATATATATATAATATGGGATTGGGGAGCCTACACCCATGTGTAGGTAACTTACCTACACCCACCTCTTGTTTCTTAATTTTTTTGATTTTTTTTGAAATGGATCTTTAGGGGATTTACTTAGAATATTAAATGGAATATGTGTTTCAAATTTCATGTAAAACAGACATTCCTAACAGCTCCATCGGAAGGGATCGATTTCAGCAAATCTCATACCGTTAACATATATCTGTTAACAGTAAAAAAATTTGAGGGAAAAAGAGTTGGGTGTAGGTAAGTTACCTACACATGGGTGTAGGCTCCCTTTTCCCTATATATATATATATATATATATATATATATTCAGGTATTAGCCAGTAACATATATCTGTTGGAGTCGAACAGTCTCATTAATTTCTCTGACAGAGAGTTTCATCCAAATTCCATGAATGTTAATGCTCAGGGACGAGCGAGAACATTTTTGAGGAGGGAGCATATCATATTCATTATATAACAATAATTGTTAGCGACAAATTATATCTATATTTTTCTTGTATATTTTTCATCAATTTTGAACTTATTCATTATATAAGAATAGTCAATTTTGAACTTATTTTTTAATCAACTGTATCTTTCTATTCAATTTTAAATAAATTGGCATCATATATGTACCACAATGTCGGGATTTTTTTGTGAATGATATTTATACTTTTTTTAAAAAGTAAGTTATATTCAAGTATGTTATTTATTTTGAATTCAGTATATAGATTTTGATTAATTACAATATAAACTACTCTTGTTCTGAATTTGTATCAAGTCAAAAATATAAAATACTAATTCGGTACTTTTTTTTATCAATAACAAGAAATAATAATATTTGTGAATAAAAATACACCGATCAAGAATATATGTGCATTTGATCACTTTACTCGGTAATAAATAGGATCAATGAATAATATATGAGACTTGACAATAAATGATTTTTTTAAAATTTTATTTTTTTAGATTGCGAATTAAACCATGTATATGTATAAGTGCAATGAGATTGGATGAAAGATCGATTCATTCTATAGTCCGATTCTAAAAAAATGGATAACCAATCAGATTAGGTTGGGCATTTATTAAAAGTTGATCGATTGAAGAAATTATCCAATATCGGTTGATTTGAGGTAAAATTTTATGTTAAGAGGTATATTATCTATTGATAAAAGTTATTGAATATTTTCTAAAGAAATGAAGGGGGCATATACGCGTTTTACCCTCAAAAAATCTAAATGTGGCATTATAATTATGAAATATTATGATTATTTTTTGCTTAAAAAATCCATAAGAATAAATTTACATATAAATATAGTATGTAATCTCAAATTTGGGGGGCACTTGCCCCTCCTTGCCCCCCTTAGATACGTTCTTTTTAATGTTTCAAACTTTATTAAGATCAGATTTATACTGATTAGCATATGAAGATGATCGTCAGCCTCTGAGTGACCCTCGTCTCCTATCAAGCAAACTGAATTGATTTTACTATATTGTTGTGCTTATAGATTCGGCCTAACAGAAGAGCTTGCTTGATTTGCAGCAACTCCCCGAGCACCAGCGCGCGGAGGCGGCGGAGTCCATCACCTACGAGGCGCACTTGCGCGTGCAGAATCCGGTGCACGGCAGCGTGGGCATCATACACAACCTATACCAGCAGATACAGATCTACGAGCGGGAACTCGCGAGGACTCGCGCTGAGATCACCGTGCTAGCAGCGTCACAAGCACCGTTGTCTCCAAATTACCAGCTTCATCAAAGGCAAGATCAAGAACGGGAAGGCGATGTTTAGAGATATATCTCTAGCTGTGTCTCTCCTTGCTGATCTCCGATTTCCAAATGGTCTCCTCTTCGAGAGTTTATTTTTTTCATCTTTTTACAAAAAAATGTTGATCTCAATCATCTCATAACGATAACTACGTTATTAGTGTTGTATGGTAGGGAAAAGAGTGCATTCATTTGTTTTCTTGAGACGTTTCTTTTTTGCTGCAAGTTTGTTGGGGAATTTGCATACATCTCCTTCTGGAATAAAAAAATTGCATTTACATCATCTTTGTACTTTGACTTATTCTTAAGTTTCCCTTTTATGTATAAATAAATAAAATATATTTTTTTATATCTTATAGATTATATATGGCTTTCTTGTCGTGATGCGGAAACACAATAATGAAATTGGTTTATTTTAAAATAACAAGAATATTAATATTTGTATCTTTCAGAGTTTTTCCAATAACATTTGTACGACTAACTTCTTTGCAATGTACACGTGTATATGTATTATTACAATATTCACAATAATGCCCTTCCTTGTTACAAATGTGCCCCCATATCACAACAATGGGAGGGTACGGTTGTGAAATTTGTAAGAATATATGAGCATAAGTATAATTGCAAAAACGGAAAGCACATACATGTTGTTAGAAAAACTCGGAAGGGCACAAGTGCAAAAAAAACTGTAAAGAATTATTTTGAAATTGTTAATTTTATAAGCATGTTGTTGTCAAGTTATCTTATGTTCTCGTATTTTCTATGAAGGTCATGCTTATCGCAAATAGTTTATATAATGATGATTATTTGTTAAAAGTTATAGTAGTTAGAAGGAAAAATTCCTTGGAAAGTTGGCATATTGTCGATCTATTATTCACTAGTAGTATAGCAATTGACACGATATTTGTTACAGCTTTAAAAAAAAAAATAAATATAACACTGATTTGGGAAAGTTGCAAGGGCCTCCTTGCAAATTTCCCACCAAATGAAAAGGGAGGGCACGGGAGTGACCCCTCATTCCAGACGCCTTTCCCATTTCGCCCAGTCCGTGCTTTGAGGAGTCCGCCCAGGTCTTGAGGAGAAAAAGAGAAGGAAAGGGGAGGAAAAGAAGAGAAGAAGGAAGAAAAGAAGATAGGGTAAAGATCTAAACCCCATCCCTTTGTATTTGAGTAAAATGTCTAGCTGATTTTTGTTGTCTTGAGTTATTTTTGGGGGTATTAGGTTGTGATATGAAATTTTTAAGGTTGTGTAAAATGGAGAAAGATACATTTCGGATTTATGTAGTTTGATATTATGAGATGAATGGGATGATCTAGTATACATGTTAAGATAGGTGATAAAGGTAGTAGAACTTAAGGAAAATATGTTGTTTAAGTATAATGATGGAGCAAGATCTTTAGGTTTATCCTTGCATTCAACAAACCCATGAGGAGGGGGTTTGTGTTGCTAAAAAAAAAAAAGAATGGAGGAAAATGTAGGGTTGATACCATTGTTGTCAATGATTGGGTGTTGGGACAATGTTAATGATAGTGGTTGATTGTGAGTTAGTTTTTCATGGAAGAGATGAAAAAAAATTAAAAATTTTGTTCAAATATGAATGTGGACAGCAAGGTGAAAATTAAGTTAAATGAATATTTCTCTTGATTTTGTAAAGGAATGAAGGTCGAATAAGTTGCATTCTTATGGATGATGTGATGGTCATAATGTTAGGTTATATTATTGAGAATAAAGGTTTAAACAATGAATATTGACCCATTTGGATGAGAGAATGGGAGATGTAAGGGAGAGATAGTATGATAGAAATATACCTCATGGGAGAGACAATGTGGGGATATGCATATGAATGTGGGAGTTCTTTTAGGATAAGGAGATTAAGATATCACATAAAGTTTTTTTAATATTTAGTTTTTCGTTACCCAACGTTTTGGTCTATTATAATATAGTGGTGATTAATACTTGCAGCAAAGTCGGATTCGATCTGTTCGAGATACTAAAAGAACGCTGCTCGCACTAGAGGTGAGGATTTCATTAAATTTAAAATAATTCCTTTACCATTCTCTTGCTGAGTTGGTTGTCCATTAGAATGTTTTTTTTATATCTAAGCATAAGATAGTTAGGACATATGGGAAAAATCCATGGGAATCATCTACATGGGAGATGTAGATGATTTTAGGATAGAGCCTTGGGATGCTAAAATACAAAAAAAAAGAATGAAATAAGAGTGAAAAAAAAACTTGGGACTTCGCTCCCTACTGGCCAGGGTAGATCCTTTGGATCGAAACTCGTAGTATAGCACAATATGAGGTGACCCACCGGATATATTCCGTGGTATGTCACAAGAAAATCTTAGGCCTGGAAAACAAATGTAGAGTGACTCTGGGGATAGTCACTCGAGAAGCGACGACTTCTCACTCCGTCCTAGTAATGGGCATGTGCTATACATTCGAGGGTTAACAAATCAAAGGACCGCTAGAAGGTTAAGACACCTGCTAGCTACAGGTTATCTTAATCTCTAGGGAATTCCTGAGATGAGTTACATATGTACAACAATAACAATTATCATAATCAATATTATGAAGATTTGGCAATGGAAGGAAATTGATTATAGACTGATTAAATACCTTAGAAGGAAAAATAGGAAAACAAAATAAGAGAAAAAGAGAACTCTCACCAAATGGTAGATGATAAAACTTTATCTTTCATCCTATTACATCTCTTGTGTGTTCTCGCTGAGCCTTTGCTCACCTCCTTAGTTGACAACCCAACTCAGGTGATGGCCAAGACACGCATAACGGCAAGGAAGTCTACCCGACCGCCACGACGTCAACTCCGCCCACGTTCCGCACCGGCGCACCCAACTCATCCACCAACCATCATGTCAGCGGCCCCTCAAGAGAGTAGAGAGCAGAGTGTTACCTCCCCGTACCACATCCAGGGGAGGAGGAAAGAATATTGGTTATGCTTTGGGAAACCATTACAGTAATGACCAACCTCACATCAAGGTTGGAAATGATGATTCGCTACCGTCGCCAGCACCCGCCACCTAATGATGATTGACTACAGATGCTGACTTCGTAAAGGATCTCTTTTTGTGGGTTTTTGGAGATTGTAGTGGGGATGTAATTTTTTTTTGTAACCCCTTATCACCATGAACAAAGTTTTTGAATTCTAACCTCCTTAGCATAGAGGTGGATTTAGTGTCTAACTTGCAAATCTTTATTTTTGTTCAAACTTGTAAGAGCAACTACTATGTGAAGCTCATGGGAAGTAACGATGAAAGTTTTCTGGGATATATATCTATGAACTTTTCTTGTGTTCTATGTTTTTCTTGATGTTGAGAATCAGTTTTCCTGCTCTATTATTTTTTTTTCTTCCCTTGGGAGATTGTTGGGCAACAGGTTATTGCATCACATCCGATAAAACCCGGCCGTATTGGGCATAGGGAATTGGGGCGTGATAGAAGTGGTATCAGAGCCTAGGTTGCCCTAATTTACCTAAGAATTTGAATAAATAGAGCATTGGACATTTTATACTCTCTGAAGTAGGATTATTCATATCACATTGGAAAATTCTTTCGATTATCCTAATCAAGTAATTGGATTTTCAGAAAATGCCACCGAGGAGGAGGATGCAAGATGCGAATTCGGGTGGTAGTCGTCCTGGACGGAGGACCCAGATGCAACAATTCATGGAGACGATAATGAATAGACTTGACGACTTGGAGTCCCGACTTCCACGTACTATACCTGATAGACACGAGGAAGAAGCAGAAGTTGAACAAGATGCCGAAGAACCCATCCAGGGTCGACCTGAAAGACCTAGAAGAAGGGAGCGAAATTTGCAAGATATTCTAAATGACGTTGAAGAGGACACTGACGAAAGTTATGAAGAGGAGGAAATGTCCGATTCACCAGTAGAGTCATAGAAAGATGATGAAGAGGATGCTGGGGAAGAAGAATTTCATGACAAGCGCTTTGAGGCATTTCGAAGATTGAAGCCACCATCTTTCACTGGGGACGGTGATCCTACTTTGGCTGAGAATTGGATCCAGAAGATGACCAAGATATTTAGATTCATGAATTTGGCTAAGCACCGTTGGGTCTCTTTTGCCACCTTTCATTTCGACGGAGATGCAGAGCGATGGTGGAGATCTGTTTACTCTGAGGAAGACCCCCAAATGTCTTGGGAGAGATTTACTGAGATTTTCAGCGAGCAGTACTACCCTGAGACTTGGAGGGAAGAGAAGAAGATGGAATTTTTCAACTTACGCCAAGGATCACTAACGGTCGATGAATACAAAATGAGATTCTTGGAATTGGCTCGTTTTGCAAAAGAATCTGTACCTACTGAGAAAGAGAAGAAATGGCGCTTCGAGCAAGGTCTGAGGCCATCCATTCGTAGCCTTGTTGTAGGGTTATGACTTAAAACTGTTGCAAAAGTAGCTGATAGAGCAAGGATTCACGAGCGAGAACAAAACGAGCTGCATCGTAGAAGAGAATGGAGAAATAAGGGTCAAGCCTTCAAGAAGGACAAGTTTCAGTCAAGGAAAGACCGTCGGTTTCACCCCATGCGGTCAGCATCATCGAGCAAGCAACATTCTGAAGATTTATCGCATTCTAACACAAAATCATCCAAGCCTTATGGAAGTCATGAAAAGTCTGCAGGAGGAACGAGTACATAGAAGCCGACATGTCCATCTTGTAGGAAACAACATTTCGGAGCATGCTGGAGGGACATGACATGTTATATTTGTGGACAGACTGGACACCCAAAGAAAAACTGCCCAAGAATCCAACAGACTGGGAGTTATGCTGGATCAAGTGCGGATCGGATAACTGGACGAGCTTATAATCTCTCCATGAGAGAATCATATGCATCTGATTCTGTGGTGCGAGGTATGATTCTAGTTGATGAATTTATGGTTCATGCCTTATTTGATTCAGAAGCTACTCATTCTTTTATATCGTCGGAATTTGCATCTAAGATTCAACGTGAACCAACCATATTAAAGGAACCCTACCTAATATCAGTCCCTGGAGAACAATTATTTGTAACCAACACCATTTATAAAGGGTGTTCAATTAAAATCGGAGGACGAGAGCTATGTGTCGATCTAATGGTTATTGGGATGATGGATTTTGATGTGATCCTTGGAATGGACTGGTTATCAAAACATCATGCAATCCTTGACTGTCGTGAAAAAACAATCATCTTTAACATTCCGGGTGAACCAGCATTTGAATTTATAGGGAAGTTAGATGACAAACTATTGCGTAGAATCACAGCGTTGCAAGCAAGGAAACTGCTAGATAATGGTTGTCAAGGATATCTTGCATGTGTTACTTTTCCATCTAAAGATGAAGTGGACATAAGCACTGTTCCGGTCATTCAGGAGTTTCAAGATATCTTTCCAGAAGAATTACCTGGACTTCCTCCTAATCGAGAGATCGAATTCACGATCGACGTAATTCCTGGAACCAACCCGATATCTATTGCTCCTTATCGTATGGCTCCAGCAGAATTGCGAGAGTTGAAGAGTCAACTTCAAGAATTATTGGAGAAGGGGTTCATTAGACCTAGTACTTCTCCTTGGGGCACACCAGTTCTATTTGTGAAGAAGAATGATGGATCACTCAGATTGTGCATTGATTATCGTCAATTGAACAAAGCAACTATAAAGAACAAGTACCCTTTACCTCGTATTGACGATCT
This sequence comes from Ottelia alismoides, assembly GCA_037367405.1. NCBI lineage: Eukaryota > Viridiplantae > Streptophyta > Magnoliopsida > Alismatales > Hydrocharitaceae > Ottelia > Ottelia alismoides. Next base: position 986,307 of record JAZKJV010000649.1, on the reverse strand, counting down.
GTTCGATCAGTTGCAAGGTGCACGCGTCTTTTCTAAGATTGACCTACGCTCTGGGTATCATCAGTTGAGAGTTAGGTCAGAAGATATATCCAAAACAGCTTTTCGTACACGTTATGGGCATTATGAATTTTTGGTAATGCCGTTCGGATTGACTAATGCTCCGGCAGCTTTCATGGACTTGATGAATCGAGTTTTTCGAGCTCACTTGGACAAATTCATCGAGGTTTTTATCGATGATGTGCTTATCTATTCTAAGGATGAATCCCAACATGAAGAACACTTGCGAATTATTTTGGGAACCTTACGAGCACACCGACTATTTGCAAAATTCAGTAAATGTGAGTTCTGGCTGAAAGAAGTTACATTCCTTGGGCATGTAGTATCAGGAAATGGAATTTCTGTAGATCCGGTTAAAGTGGAAGCAGTTCTGAATTGGGAACGTCCGAAGACAGTAACAGAAATCAGAAGTTTCTTGGGATTAGCGGGCTACTATCGAAGATTTATCAAGGACTTTTCTCAAATTGCTTTGACCATGACAAAGCTTACTCGAAAGGAGGTTCCTTTTATTTGGACCAAAGAATGCGAAGAAAGTTTCTTAGAACTTAAGAAAAGATTGACTTCAGCCCCTGTACTGGCCATCCCTGTGGGAAGTGGAGGATTTGTTGTTTACAGTGATGCCTCTCATCAAGGATTAGGATGTGTACTTATGCAGAATGGTCGGGTAGTGGCATATGCTTCGAGACAATTACGTAATCATGAAAGAAACTACCCCACCCATGACTTGGAATTAGCTGCAATAGTTTTTGCATTGAAAATTTGGAGACATTATCTCTATGGTGAAAAGTTTGAAATATATACTGATCACAAAAGCTTGAAATACTTGTTCTCTCAGAAGGAGTTAAATATGAGACAAAGAAGGTGGTTGGATCTATTAAAAGATTATGATTGCACAATCCTATACCAACCAGGAAAAGCGAATGTCGTTGCAGATGCTCTTAGTCGGAAGCCGCCCTTAGTGTTAGCTCAATTGCAAGTCTTGAAATGGGATATGCTCGCAGAAATAAGTAGTTGGGGACCGATACCTCCTACTGGAAAATTAAAAACTGTAATAGTTTCCAGACAAGTGAAGAATGATCTTCTTGAACGTTTGATAATAGCTCAGAGGCAAGATACCAAGCTGGAAAAGGTGAGAAACAAGATGGAGGATGGTCACCTCGAAGATTTCATTATGAAGGAGGGAGCATTAACCTTTCGTGGGAGATTGTGTGTACCCAATGATGAAGGACTAAAGAGAGAACTACTGTCAGAAGCTCATTGCTCGAGGTTAACGATCCATCCTGGAAGCACTAAAATGTATCAAGATTTAAAGAAAGATTTTTGGTGGGATGGTATGAAGAGAGATGTTGCTGAATTCGTTAAGCGTTGTCTAATCTGCCAACAGGTAAAGGCTGAACACCAAAGACCTTCAGGATTGTTGCAACCACTTCCAATTCCTGAGTGGAAGTGGGAAAGCATATCTATGGATTTTCTAGTTGGTTTACCTCGTACACTCTTGGGACATGATGCGGTTTGGGTTATAGTAGATCGACTGACCAAATCAGCACACTTCCTTCCTATCAAGCTTACTTATACACTTCCAAAACTTGCGAGTTTGTATATCAAGGAGATTGTTCGCTTACATGGGGTACCAAAGGAGATCATATCTGATAGAGATCCTCGTTTTACCTCAAAATTTTGGAAAGAATTGCAGAAGGCTCTCGGAACAAAATTGAATATCAGCACTGCTTATCATCCTCAAACAGATGGTCAAACTGAGAGAACAATCCAAACATTAGAAGATTTGTTACGTTCGTGTATGTTAGAATGGAAAGGAGTATGGGACGTGCACATTCCATTGATTGAATTCACTTACAACAATAGCCACCATTCTAGTATAGGAGTAGCACCATATGAAGCTCTATATGGTAGGAGATGTACATCTCCTTTGTGTTGGACGGATGTACGAGAAAGGAGAATGTGGGGACCTGAGATGGTTCAAGAGACCACCGATGTGATCATGAAGATCAAGAAGAAGCTATTAGCAACCCAAAGCCGTCAAAAGAGCTACTGTGACAGCCGGAGGAGAGACATAGAATTCAGTGTTGGAGATTCGGTGTTCATCAAGGTATCTCCTATGAAAGGCACTCAAAGATTTGGAATTAAAGGAAAGCTAAAACCAAGATACGTTGGTCCTTTTGAGATACTCGAACGGGTAGGACCAGTGGCTTATAGGTTGGCACTCCCACCACACCTATCTGAAGTCCATAATGTCTTTCATATATCAAATGTAAGAAAGTATATACCAGATCGTGGCCATGTGATTCAGTATGAAGAATTACAGTTAGAGCCTAATCTTACATATCAAGAGCAACCAGTTGAGATCATAGATAGAATGGAGAAGAAACTTCGCAAAAAGACATTGCATCTGGTAAAGGTTCTGTGGAGAGATCGAAAAAGCGGTGAAGTTACATGGGAACTCGAAGAGGAGATGCGTGCAAAGTATCCAACACTGTTTAGCATCAAAGATATGATAAATTTCGAGGACGAAATTCCTTAAGGGGGGTAGAATGTTACAGCTTTAAAAAATAAATAAATATAACACTGATTTGGGAAAGTTGCAAGGGCCTCCTTGCAAATTTCCCACCAAATGAAAAGGGAGGGCACGGGAGTGACCCCTCATTCCAGACGCCTTTCCCATTTCGCCCAGTCCGTGCTTTGAGGAGTCCGCCCAGGTCTTGAGGAGAAAAAGAGAAGGAAATGGGAGGAAAAGAAGAGAAGAAGGAAGAAAAGAAGATAGGGTAAAGATCTAAACCCCATCCCTTTGTATTTGAGTAAAATGTCTAGCTGATTTTTGTTGTCTTGAGTTATTTTTGGGGGTATTAGGTTGTGATATGAAATTTTTAAGGTTGTGTAAAATGGAGAAAGATACATTTCGGATTTATGTAGTTTGATATTATGAGATGAATGGGATGATCTAGTATACATGTTAAGATAGGTGATAAAGGTAGTAGAACTTAAGGAAAATATGTTGTTTAAGTATAATGATGGAGCAAGATCTTTAGGTTTATCCTTGCATTCAACAAACCCATGAGGAGGGGGTTTGTGTTGCTAAAAAAAAAAAGAATAGAGGAAAATGTAGGGTTGATACCATTGTTGTCAATGATTGGGTGTTGGGACAATGTTAATGATAGTGGTTGATTGTGAGTTAGTTTTTCATGGAAGAGATGAAAAAAAATTAAAAATTTTGTTCAAATATGAATGTGGACAGCAAGGTGAAAATTAAGTTAAATGAATATTTCTCTTGATTTTGTAAAGGAATGAAGGTCGAATAAGTTGCATTCTTATGGATGATGTGATGGTCATAATGTTAGGTTATATTATTGAGAATAAAGGTTTAAACAATGAATATTGACCCATTTGGATGAGAGAATGGGAGATGTAAGGGAGAGATAGTATGATAGAAATATACCTCATGGGAGAGACAATGTGGGGATATGCGTATGAATGTGGGAGTTCTTTTAGGATAAAGAGATTAAGATATCACATAAAGTTTTTTTAATCTTTAGTTTTTCGTTACCCAACGTTTTGGTCTATTATAATATAGTGGTGATTAATACTTGCAGCAAAGTCGGATTCGATCTGTTCGAGATACTAAAAGAACGCTGCTCGCACTAGAGGTGAGGATTTCATTAAATTTAAAATAATTCCTTTACCATTCTCTTGCTGAGTTGGTTGTCCATTAGAATGTTTTTTTTATATCTAAGCATAAGATAGTTAGGACATATGGGAAAAATCCATGGGAATCATCTACATGGGAGATGTAGATGATTTTAGGATAGAGCCTTGGGATGCTAAAATACAAAAAAAAAGAATGAAATAAGAGTGAAAAAAAAAACTTGGGACTTCGCTCCCTACTGGCCAGGGTAGATCCTTTGGATCGAAACTCGTAGTATAGCACAATATGAGGTGACCCACCGGATATATTCCGTGGTATGTCACAAGAAAATCTTAGGCCAGGAAAACAAATGTAGAGTGACTCTGGGGATAGTCACTCGAGAAGCGACGACTTCTCACTCCGTCCTAGTAATGGGCATGTGCTATACATTCGAGGGTTAACAAATCAAAGGACCGCTAGAAGGTTAAGACACCTGCTAGCTACAGGTTATCTTAATCTCTAGGGAATTCCTGAGATGAGTTACATATGTACAACAATAACAATTATCATAATCAATATTATGAAGATTTGGCAATGGAAGGAAATTGATTATAGACTGATTAAATACCTTAGAAGTAAAAATAGGAAAACAAAATAAGAGAAAAAGAGAACTCTCACCAAATGGTAGATGATAAAACTTTATCTTTCATCCTATTACATCTCTTGTGTGTTCTCGCTGAGCCTTTGCTCACCTCCTTAGTTGACAACCCAACTCAGGTGATGACCAAGACACGCATAACGGCAAGGAAGTCTACCCGACCGCCACGACGTCAACTCCGCCCACGTTCCGCACCGGCGCACCCAACTCATCCACCAACCATCATGTCAGCGGCCCCTCAAGAGAGTAGAGAGCAGAGTGTTACCTCCCCGTACCACATCCAGGGGGAGGAGGAAAGAATATTGGTTATGCTTTGGGAAACCATTACAGTAATGACCAACCTCACATCAAGGTTGGAAATGATGATTCGCTACCGTCGCCAGCACCCGCCACCTAATGATGATTGACTACAGATGCTGACTTCGTAAAGGATCTCTTTTTGTGGGTTTTTGGAGATTGTAGTGGGGATGTAATTTTTTTTTGTAACCCCTTATCACCATGAACAAAGTTTTTGAATTCTAACCTCCTTAGCATAGAGGTGGATTTAGTGTCTAACTTGCAAATCTTTATTTTTGTTCAAACTTGTAAGAGCAACTACTATGTGAAGCTCATGGGAAGTAACGATGAAAGTTTTCTGGGATATATATCTATGAACTTTTCTTGTGTATCTATGTTTTTCTTGATGTTGAGAATCAGTTTTCCTGCTCTATTATTTTTTTTTCTTCCCTTGGGAGATTGTTGGGCAACAGGTTATTGCATCACATCCGATAAAACCCGGCCGTATTGGGCATAGGGAATTGAGGCGTGACAATATTCGTTGTGAATTCAGAAAGAATAATATTAATTGTAGTCAAGGAGGTGGTAGAAGCAGTGGCTCTCACTTTAAAGGACCATGGTTCGAATCCTATAAGTAAAAAAAAGGAGGGGTTCAATAGAGCAAGTGGGAGTTTTCTTTAATAGTAGGCTCGGTAATTTCGAGGGTCTGGAGCATCCTCTTGGGATTCGAATCCAGGTCCTTTAAGATAGGTGCACACTGTATTACCACCATACCACTCCTTAGGTTCGAGTGGGAGCTTGCCCTAAGAACTTTATATCTTTTATTTCCATGCAATAAAAGATGTATACCTAATTATTGAAATTTACATGTTGTGATAGCTAGCATTTATTATTTTCGAAGGATCATGACTTCAAACATGAATCAACCCATCTATGCAATTAAGATATGAAAATCAAAATAATCATCAAAAATTAGAATAAAACTAATAAGTACACCATGCAAATATCAAAATAGAGATGTAAACTATCGGATACAGACCATAAAGATATATGTGTTGTAATATCTATATCCATTATAAGATATGGAGGCGAATGTAGGTGCAGATTTAACAGATGTGGAATATATGGATATAACATGAATATGAATTGAATATGGATGGATGATTTTTTTTATAAGTCGACGTAAACATATGTGCATCGAATGGCTTATCATGATATAAATAGATTGAATGCATACATTGCATAAAAATTATATCAAATATGATTAAAAATACTATAAGATCATGTTGCATATAGTCAACAAATCTACAAAACGGATATGTGACGCTACAATGAAGTCGGGATATAGCAACGGATAATTCAAAAATTCCATGTCATATCTTTTGACGATAATTGTATAAAACTAAATATTATATATTGAAAACTATCCTTTCTTCGTATAATTCACAATGAATGACATATGCATTGCTAAAGGTTGATATGACGACAATGATCTGATATTTTTCTGTAAAACTTGCAAAAATCACGATACTTTATTAAGGATTAGATGACAAATTCAATGAATAATTGTTGTTATATGATCCTTTGTTGGGCAGATAGCGAGAAATATGATATCCATTGCAAAATTAAAGAATCAAACATGCAATGAGTAATCTAACTACAGAAGATATGACAACAATGGACACAAATGTCGATTAATATAAAAAATGACATCTGTATATGTATCTAGAATAATAGGGATTATGTTACAAATGACAAAAAAAGTTATAAAACAGATACAATTTGGATGATCCTTACACATAGAGCATTGTACTGTAAATTGGATAATCTAGCATAGATATTTGTGTTAAAATATATGTTTTAAGGTTTTTTAATCAAAAATTGCAAGTTTACATAGTCACTTTTGTACAAAAAAAAGCTCGTGTAAATTTTAATGTTAAATTTTTTTGATTCATTTTATTTTAAATATGCAATAATTGAAATTCAATGAAACAAAGATGAGAAACAACGGCAAAATTAATTAGATAAATAATGCTTCAGTAATTTGTCACTTAAATAAAAATATCCAATTTTGTCATGAAATTATTCATCGTTGAAGGTCTATCTTGTTGCAGTGAAAGAAAATAAAAAATAAAACACTACGTTGCTTCTATTCGAACCTAACGAAGGGTGTATATTGAAATAAAACGATTTTTTTTAAATAATAAACAATAACTGTTACTATAACAATTAAGATCTATAGTGACGTTTTTTTTGTTAAGAGCGCAACGAATAAAACGTCACTAAACTATTTCATGATGAATTCATGATTTATTGTAAGAAAACGTCACTCTATCCCGTGACGAGTAAAACGTTACTAAACTATCTCGTGACCAATAAACTGTAATGGAAATAGAATGCACTCTTTCCACGTGAACATCTCCTAAATTAGAAAGAAGAAATTATCTGGTGGTAGTGCAGTATGCCTCCACCTTAAAAGACCCGGAATCCCAAGGGAGACACGCTGGACTTCCCAAATTACTGAGCCTGGTATATAAAAAAAGAACTCTCCCAAATCATCAACACTGATAACACAGTTACTGTCATAAGATCAACATTTTTGTGAAAAGACGAGAAAAGAAGGGCTTAAAAAGAGACCACATGAAAATCGGAAATCTGCAAGAAAAGATGCAGCTAGAGATATATTTCTAAACGTTGCCTTCCCGTTCTTGATCCTGTCTGCGATGAGGCTGGTAATTCGGAGACAGTGGTGCTTGTGATGCTTCTAGCATGGCAATTTGAGCACGGATCCGCACGAGTTCCTGATCGTAGCTCTGCATCTGCTCGTATAGGTTGTGTATGATGCCAACGCTGCCGTGCACCGGATTGTGCACGCGCAGTTGTGCCTCGTAGGTGATGGACTCGGCCGCGTCCGCGCACTGGTGCTCGGGGAGTTGCTGCAATCCAGGCAAGCTCTTCTGTCAAGCCGAAGCTAGAAGCACGATAATACACTAAAGATCAATTCAGCTGACTTGATAAATGATGAGTGCCACTCGTGGCTGATGGTCATACATATGCTAACTAGTACAGATTTGATCTTAATAAAGCTCGAAGCATCAACATTCATGAAATTCTGATAAGACTCTTGTTAAATGAATGATGACATTCTAACACTACAAAAAAATGAGTTGTGGTCACGGAATGTGGCTACGGAAACTTGTGATCACGATAATTCCGTGGCAATTAGTTTCTCGTAGCTACAATTCCGTGGTCAAAGTCTTCATACAAGAGTTGTGGCCACGACAAGTTCGGTGGTCACTTGTAGTGGTCACGACATATTTGTGGCTAGAGAACTCTCGCGACGAGACTTGTAGCTACGGCTCCTGGCCACGACGTGTTGTGGACAGAGCCTAATTCTGTAGCCACAAACCTCACATCCGTAGGCATAGTTCTGTAACCACAACTTGTTTTTCTTGCAGTGTAATTTCAGATCACCAATATGTACAACGCGAGGGATTTGAATATAAGCATACGAACCTGCAGCATCCTGCTAATATTTCCGGCTCCGAATATCCGATGGACACAAGCAAATCTATCAGCATGATTAGCAGGGAAGTAGGGAGCGAGCACGCAGTCCTCCATGCATCTCCTCCTGAGGTACTTGCACGCCGCGCAGCGTGCAGATGGATAGTTGCTAGTCGACATGACTGTACCTGGAGCGATCTGGAGGAAGATCTTCTATCTTGATAATAAGATGTGATTGATACTCCAGCAGTTGATTGGATCTTGTGTGATCTCTTGCAAGATCTAATATCTTGGAGATAAAAGGGACTGGAAAAGGAGACATAGTTGGAGCGTGTAACGGCTAGATGGGCTTGAATGAGATGAGGAAGAAATGGCAACATGTGTGGAGCTTTTAATCGTGTCATTGTAGTTTCCTTTCTTGCTTGTTTGTTTAATTGTGAATTTACAGTCCTCGATCACTGATGATCAATGACCGTTTATTATTAGATTTACAATGTACATTTCCCTACGAATCCCCCTCTCCCAACGCCCGCGACACCACGCCCCGCTCTCCCCATCTCCTTCGCCCCTGCGCGTGCTCCCACGGCTGCGCTCGAGGCCCCGAGGAAGAAGGTGGCGGTGGCCGGAGAGGAGAAAAGGACGTTCCGGACGCCGGACGAGGTCGACATGTCCAGGCCCAAGTGCTACATCCTCGACGAGAGTGGATCCTCTGTTGTAGCCATAGCCGCTGTTGCATGGATTCTGCAATAGCAGCTTGAGCCGTGGGTTCACGTGGGTTTGTTGGGAAAAGCAGTGGGAAGATATCTGATATGTTATCAGTAGTTCTTATTGGAAGGTATAAGATTTCTCTCCGCAATGCCTAATTCCCCACAAATTTTTTGGATGTCACGATATTTAAATATCAAAATTAAAACCAACAGAGTAAGGCTATCATTGAAAATAGAATAAATAATCCCTGTAATGTCTAATAACTGTTTAATAAAAAAAACTGTTACTATGTAGATAATCAAATTAGATTCAAAATGACATAAATTTAATAAAGAACAGATTTCTGTATCTCAAATTGTTCAATCAATCACACAGGGACATAACTGCAATAAAAAATAGTTAAGCTTTATTCTCAAACAGGTCCAAAAGCATTTATCTTGTAATTATCCGAACTCGGAGGATTTTCCTACAATTGTTCCACGGGCGGGTTACTGATGCAATTCGCGGTATTTGCAAATAGGGATATTTACACCTATAACCCTGAGTAACTTCATAATTACCCCAGGAATCCTCGATAATCACGAATTACATCGAGAACCCTGAATAATGCTTAACCTTTACATGGCATAACCCTGTGTCAAGTTCCATCTTATTTCTCTGTTAACTATGACAGAAAAAGTCATATGTTGACAATTTTGCCCTTCATAATACATCATATTTATAATATAATGCCATTATAAAGGGGAGGGAGGATGATGAAGCTCCAGCTGCACCCCGCCGTCGCCGCCCCCCGCTCCAGCTGCCCCCCCCCCCCCCCCGATCGCCGCAAGCTCCAGCTTCACCGCCCAGTCGCCACAAGCTCCAGCTGCCCCCCCCCCCCCGCCGGTCGCCCGCATGCTCCCTCCTCCCCCGCACCGCTCATCCGTATGCCCGTAAGCTTCGTAAGCTCTGCTGCAACCCACCCCCGATCCGCCACCTCCCCTCCTCCCTCCCTCCCGCCGACTCGAATCCCCCGCCCACCGCCTCCCCATGTTTGAAGTGTTGGGTTTCTTTGCAATTTTTCAACCCCAACTTGGGGGGAGGGGCATCATTGATATTTGCCCACATTTGTATCCCAGTTCCAGGGAGCCCTATTCGTGTTTGCACTCCCCAGCCGATTCCAGGAGCTCTCTTTTGTGCCCATTCCATTTTCCAAGAACCCCGATTTCAACAAAAAAGGAGAGCAGCGGCAAGGCTTCGTCGGAAGCCATTCTCCTCCACGCGTGAGAGGAAGAGAGAGGTCGAGAGGGAAGGAGGTCACAGTAGGGTCTTCCCCTTCCCCTGTCGACGAGGGCTGCAGCTAGGGCTGAGAGGAAGGCCGGGTTCTTTGGTCGGGTTCGAGAGGAGCATCGTGGAGGTCGTTGCGGACGACCTCAAGGAGCCGAAGCCTAGTTTGGGTCTCCATCCGGGAGCCCACAAGGGGAGTTACTCCATCTATCTAGAATTGAGCACATTTGGTATTTTGGATACCTAGGGATAGTTAGATACTTGTTAAAGAACTATCCATTGTGTGTGGCTTGTACCTCGGTTTTGTGGGCAACAAAACCGGGAAGAACATTTGGTTCAGTTTGACCGTAGTGGAATCGTTGCCAGTCTTGCCCCGTGGTTTTTCCCTTACTCACATCGAGTAAGGGTTTCCACGTAAAAATCTTTGTCTCTTGTGGTTGCTTGTGTGCTTGATTGTGATTGTTGCCATTGAGTTCCCGTATGGGGAACATATATTGTGTTGTGCCATCTTTGCTGCAGGACAGAATTAGAGGATATATCATGATTGTTATTCGCATATCCCGAACAAGTGGTATCAGAGCTCAGGTTTGAGAAATGGGCAAAGATGATGAAGGCACAATGATCAAGCTCACAAGAAGCAACTGGCAGATTTGGAAGGCCAAGATGGAAGATATCTTGTATTGCAAGGACCTCCACGATCCCGTGGAGAGTGAGAGCGCCAAGCCGGAGAACATGTCCGCAGGAAAATGGACAAAATTGAACCGAAAGGCCATTGGTACCATTCGGAAGTGGCTTGACATGTCGGTGTTCCATCATGTTGCCGAGGAGACCAACGTGAAGGAGCTATGGGACAAGTTGTCCGAGCTCTATGATCAGAAGACCGCAACCAATAAGGCTTTCTTGATTAGAAAGCTTGTGAATTTGAAATACAAGGATGGATGCAAGGTGGCGGAACACTTGAATGACTTCCAAAGTATTATCAACCAGTTGACATCCATGAGTTTGACACTTGATGAGGAGTTGCAGGCACTCCTATTGGGTTCATTGCCAGACAGTTGGGAGACTCTAGTAGTCACCGTGAGCAACTCTGCTAAGGATAGCAAGTTGACCATGGCTTTGGTCAAGGACATTCTCCTCAATGAGGAGATTAGACGTCGCTCTTCGGGAGAGGCATCCTCCTCTTCACATGTGTATGCAGTTGAGAGGAGAGGAAGATCCAGTAGCAGAGGAGCATCACAGGAGAGGCAGAAATCCAGAGACAAGTCCAAGGGCAGAGGAAAGTGTCACCATTGCCAGAAGCCCGGTCATTGGAAGAAAGATTGCATGGTTTGGAAGAGAGAGCAAGTTGAAGCCAAGAAGGATCAGAAAAAGGAAGATGGGAATTTATAATTAGCTGCAGTTGTGGCAGATGACAGTGCAGAAGAGGTGATTCTCACCATCCAGGACCAGTGCTTGCATGCAGGTAGTGATTTGGAGTGGGTCGTTGACACGACCGCCTCCTATCATGTGACTCCACACAAGGAGTTTTTCACCACCTACACCAGGGGTGATTATGGGAGAGTCTTGATGGGTAACGAAAGTTACTCTAAGATCATTGGCATGGGCACCATCTCGATCCAGACGGATGTTGGGTGCTCCATGACACTCCAGAATGTGAGAATTGTTCCTGATGTACGTCTTAGCCTTATATCTGGTTCACAGCTAGATAGTGAAGGTTACCATCTAAAGTTCGGCGACAGCAAGTGCAAGATTAGCAAGGGTTCTCTCATTATGGCTAGAGGCAGTTTGTGTCACACACTCTACATGACTAGAGTGAAGGTCATGGATGGCAGTTTGCATGCTAGTGAAGCAGATAACTCAGATTTGTGGCACCGTCGGCTTGGCCACATGAGCCAGAAGGGCTTGCAGCTTTTGAGCGAGAGAGAGTTAATCCCCTACCATAATGACATCACATTATCTCCTTGTGATGCATGTGAGGTTGGGAAGAGCAGGAGTGCACCATACAGAGCCAGATCCAAGGTGAAGGGAGACCTTCTACAACTGGTTCACTCAGATGTTTGTGGTCCTATGGACACAGCCTCTTTGGGAGGCAACATGTATTTTGTCACCTTCATTGATGATGCATCTAGGAAGGTGTAGGTGTATGTGCTGAGATCGAAGGATCAAGTATTTGATTGCTTCAAGAAGTTTCATGACATGGTTGAGCGCGAGACAGGAAAATTGTTGAAGTGTCTACGCACGAACAACGGGGGAGAGTACACCTCCCATAGCTTTCAGGGTTATTGTGCAGATCACGGCATCAGGCATGAGAGGACAGAGCCAGGCACACCCCAGCACAATGGTCTAGCTGAGAGGATGAACAAGACCATTGTTGAGAGAGTCCGCTGTATGCTGAAGACAGTGAAGTTGCCCAAGACTTTTTGGGCTGAGGCGGTTCGCACCGCATGTTACTTAGTGAACCGATCTCCATCAGTTCCTTTGGACTTTCAGATTCCAGAACGTGTTTGGACAGGGAAAGACCCCTCATATGCTCATTTGAGGGTGTTTGGATGCAAGGCGTATGCATTGGTACCCAAGGAGCAGCGGAAGAAGTTGGATGACAAGGTGGTGCCTTGTATTTTTCTTGGCTATGGAGATCAGGAGTTTGGATATCGTCTTTGGGATCCAAGGAAGAAGACAGTCACCAGGCACATGGATGTGATCTTTTATGAGAACCAGACGTTGGCTGAGGACACCACTGAGAGTGGTAATGGAGATGAGATCTTCATGGATGATGACAGTGATGAGGACACAGAGCCCTCTCCAGTACAAGGTACAGGTGGAGAGGATGGGCAGCTAGAGCAATATGAGCCAGACGCAGACCCCATTGATGCAGGTCTAGGGGATCTAGGGCAGGGGGAGCAGCCTCATTCACATGCAGATGCAACAGAGCCTCAGGTTAGGAGATCTGAGAGGACACGCCAGCCATCATCCCGTTACCCCACTTCCAGGTACGTGATGCTCACATATGCAGGTGAGCCATACACCTTTGAGGAGGCACATATGCATAAGGACAAGGGTCATTGGCAAAATGCAATGAATGGAGAGATGTTATCTCTCAGAAAGAATCACACTTATGATCTTGTTGAGCTTCCTAAAGGGAAGAGAGCCTTGAAGAACAAATGGGTTTACAAGCTGAAGTCAGATGACAGCGACAAGCAGGTGAAGTACTAGGCCAGGTTGGTAGTGAAAGGGTTCAGCCAGAAGAAAGGAGTGGACTATGATGAGATCTTCTCCCCAGTGGTGAAGATGAATTCAGTGAGAATGGTGCTAGGACTTGTTGGTAGCATGAAACTTGAGCTGGAGCAGATGGATGTGAAGACGGCGTTTCTTCACGGTGATTTGAAGGAAGAGATCTACATGGAGCAACCACAGGGATTTCAAGAGAAAGGGAAGAGCACATGGTTTGCAGGTTGAGAAAGAGTCTATATGGCTTGAAGCAAGCCCCGGGATAGTGGTACTTGAAGTTTGATGCCTTCATGGCAAAGTAGGGCTTCAAGAGGACTGCAGCCGACCCATGTGTATATGTTCGTCGTCTTCCCAATGATAGGTTCGTCATTCTTTTGATCTACGTGGATGACATGTTGATTGTAGGTCATGATTCCAACCTCATTGCAAAGCTCAAGAGAGAACTCTCCAAAGAGTTTGAGATGAAGGATTTGGGTAAGACAAGCCATATCCTTGGGATGCAGATTACAAGGGACAGGAAGAAGCGCATGCTGTGGTTGTCACAGGAGAGCTATGTTGAACGCAAGTTGGAGCGGTTCAACATGAAGAATTCCAAGCCTGTCAGCATGCCCTTAGCCTCTCATTTCAATCTTACCAAAGAGTCGTGCCCTTCTACTTCTGATGAGAAAGCAGAGATGGCCAAGATCCCATACCAGTCAGCAGTTGGGAGCCTCATGTATGCAATGGTTTGCACTAGACCCGACATAGCCCATGCAGTGGGCGTGGTGAGCAGATTCATGTCCAATCCGAGGAAGGACCATTGGGAGGCCGTGAAATGGATCTTGAGATACTTGAAAGGGACCTCAAGTATGTGTCTTGTTTTTGGGAGGTCAGATCCCAAACTTTGTGGCTACACTGATGCAGATATGGCAGGCGACATGGACCAGAGAAAGTCCACCTCAGGCTACATTTTCACATTTGCAGGGGGAGCCATATCATGGCAATCCAAGCTACAGAAATGTGTTACTCTCTTGACTACCGAGGCAGAATACATTGCAGCAGCAGAGGCTGGGAAAGAAGTGTTGTGGCTACAACGCTTTCTTGGTGAGTTTGGATTGGATGACAGTGAGCCGGTTGTGTTTTGTGATAGCCAGAGCGCTATAGACTTGAGCAAGAGCACCGTGCACCATGCTCGCACAAAGCACATTGATGTGAGATACCATTGGCTGAGGGATGCAATTGAACAGAAGCAGCTCGTGTTGGAGAAGACTCGCACTAATGAGAATCCCTCAGACATGTTGACCAAGGCAGTCACTCGTGACAAGCTTCAGCTCTGTAGAGAGCTGAGCGGTGTCACCTCTTCTTGATCTCCATCACAAGACAACATCTCCCCGTTGGGGCTGGAGGGGGAGGTTGTTGGGTTTCTTTGCAATTTTCCAGCCCCAACTTGGGGGGAGGGGCATCATTGATATTTGACCACATTTGTATCCCAATTCCAGGGAGCCCTAATCGTATTTGCACTCCCCAGCCGATTCTAGGAGCTCTCTTTTGTGCCCATTCCATTTTCCAGGAACCCCGATTCCAGCAAAAAAGGAGAGCAGCGGCAAGGCTTCGTCGGAAGCCATTCTCCTCCACGCGTGAGAGGAAGAGAGAGGTCGACAGGGAAGGAGGTCACAACAAGGTCTTCCCCTTCCCCTGTCGATGCGGGCTACAACTAGGGCTGAGAGGAAGGTCGGGTTCTTTGGTCGGGTTCAAGAGGAGCATCATGGAGGTCGTTGCGGACGACCTCAAGGAGCCGAAGCCTAGTTTGGGTCTTCATCCGGGAGCCCACAAGGGGAGTTATTCCATCTATCTAGAATTGAGCACATTTGGTATTTTGGATACCTAGGGATAGTTAGATACTTGTTAAAGAACTATCCATTGTGTGTGGCTTGTACCTCGGTTTTGTGGACAACAAAACCGGGAAGAACATTTGGTTCAATTTGACCGTAGTGGAATCGTTGTCGGTCTTGCCCCGTGGTTTTTCCCTTACTCACATCGAGTAAGGGTTTCCACGTAAAAATCTTTGTCTCTTATGGTTGCTTGTGTGCTTGATTGTGATTGTTGCCATTGAGTTCCCGTGTGGGGAACATATATTGTGTTGTGCCATCTTTGCTGCAGGACAGAATTAGGGGATATATCCTGATTGTTATCCGCATATCCCCAACATGAAGCTCCCCCCTCCCACCCCGTGTGTCCCCCTCTCTCCCGTAAGCTCTGTTGCAACCCACCCCCGACCCGCCACCTCCCCTCCTCCCTCCCTCCCGCCGACCCGAATCCTGCGCCCACCGCCTCCCCATGCTTGAAGCTCCCCCTCCCACCCCGTGTGTCCCCCCCTCTCCCGTAAGCTCTACTGCAACCCACCCCGACCCGCCACCTCCTCTCCTCCTTCCCTCCCGCCGACTCGAATCCCGCGCCCACTGCCTCCCCATGCTTGAAGCTCCCGCCTCCCACCCCGTGCGTCCCTCCCTCTCCCGTAAGCTCTGCTGCATCCCCCCCCCCCCGATCCTCCTCCCTCCACACCCCCCCCCTGTAAGCTCTACTACAACCCAAAACCCACCACCTCCCATCCTCCCCCCCGACCCTCCACCTACCCTCCTCCCTCCACACCCCCCTGTAAGCTCTACTACATCCCAAAACCCACCACCTCCCCTCCTCCCTCCCGCCCTCCCCCTCGGTAAGCTCTGTTGCGACTCAAAACCTGCCACATCCCCTCCTCCCCCGTAAGCTCTGCTACAACCCAAAACCCGCCACCTACACCCCCCGGTAAGCTCTGCTACAATCCAAAACCCGCCACCTACCCTCCTCCCTCCACACCCCCTGTAAGCTCTGCTACAACCCAAAACCCACCACCTCCCATCCTCCTCCTCCTCTCCCCCCCGGGACCCGCCACCTCCCCTCCTCCCTCCCGTCCTCCCCCTGGTAAGCTTTGCTGCGACCCAAAACCTGCCACCTCCCCTCCTCCCCCGTAAGCTCTGCTGCAACCCAAAACCCGCCATCTCCCCTCCTCTCTCCCGCCCGCCGACTCGAATCACCCGCCCATCGCCTCCCCATGCTTGAAGCTCCCCCCTTCCACCACGTGTGTCCCCCTCTCTCCTGTAAGCTCTGCTGCAACCCCACCCCCTGGCCTCGCGCCCGCATGGCCTGAGCTGCACACACACCCCACATGCCACCCCGCTCCTGCAAGCTCCAGCTGCACGCACTGCCACTCAGCCACATGCGAGCTCCAGCACTCCCCTGCGTGTCTGTCCTCCGCTCGCTCGCATACGAGATCCAGGCAACGCCCCCCTGCCTCCTACCCCCGCGAGCTCCAACCCCTCAATCCTCTCATTTTTTTAATTAATCTCAACCGATGACATATTGGTTAGATTAACTCAGCCATCTGGTTGGGTTAATGAACTAAACTAACGGAGGGTTATGGATGTAAAACGGAACAGTTATTCGGGGTTCTCGATGTAATTCGTGATTATTGAATGTTCATGGGGTAATTATGAAGTAACTCAGGGTTATGGGTGTAAATATCCCTTGCAAATATGCCAGTCACATGCAAATCGCACGTGACCGCGTCTAGTCTGGACCGCGCTCCGTCTTCTTCTGATCAAGTGGCTCGCAATGTAAGACGTGCTCGTCTGTAGTGCTCTGATCTGATGTTGATCAATGGCGGCTGTTAAGGCGCAAAAGGATGGTCAAGATCCAATCATGCAACACGATCCAACAGCTGATATCGAAGAGAGATTTGATGGCCCAGATGAGGTAGTGCTTCTAATCGTACGGAGATGATCGATCCACTTGGTAAGTCATTGCGCGTGATGGAGTGCTAATCGAATGGTTGGCTTTGAGGCATGTTTCAAGGGCTACGATTACGTATTGGTCTCTGATAGGACGGAGTTCTGCTACGTGACTACGTCTAATCGAGTTAAGTACGAACGGCCGAGATCAAAGATGTTCTTGAATGTGATGGCGACTATAGGACCTTCCTGATCGGACCTCTTCTGCGAGTGATAATACCGTTTGCACCACTCTTAATTACGTGAAATTATCGAGTGTTTCCACCGCTCTTAATTATGTGAAATTATGGAACGTAGCAGATGGTAAAATGTGTAATCAAAATCCACTCATAAAAAAACAATTATTTTGTGATAATTATTTATTTGAATAAATTATAAAAAAGTTGTTAAATTATACATCTAATTTGAATGTCACATATGAACTTTAAAAGATAACAATGTAGTACCCGAACTTGATGATTTGTCTCGATGTGGTCATTGACTATTAAAATTTAAGAATTGAAAGATGAAATAATCAACTGAATTTCAAAAGCTAAGGATCACGTTGAGACAAATCTAAGAATTTAGGTACCACATTGTTATCTTTTAAAGTTCACGTATGACATTGAAATGGGATGTATTGTTCAAGAACTTTCATGTAATTCACTCTATTTATTTTACTAATGTAAGCCCTAATGTCGGCACAAGGAGACAACTTTTCAAGCTCAGGAGTCCATCTAGGATAATAATCTATCTGGTTTTCAAAGGAGATATATTTTTTTTTCTTTATGCAAAATGAAGTGCAATGATTCGGTTCCTAAGGAAAATAACGAGTTTAGCCAATTTCCTATCAAATCACCTTTTAGTACAAATATGCCAAATGTTACATTTCCAAGAAACCGTATGCAACGACAACTGTAAAACGAATTTTATTTGTGCACGTACGTGTATGTGTATGCGAGCGTGCGTAAGTGCGTGTGAGCATGCGTGATTACAAAGATTATAGGATGCTGTGATTACAAAGATTACGTGAATTATCGTATAATTGGAAAAGATTTTAGGGGACATGGTTTAAAAATCACATCAAATTATTACTAAAACACAAATTGCAATATAATTGCAAATTGATTTTTCAATCGGAATGAAGATACTCTTATAGGGAATGGAAAGCAAAAGAAACTATCTTTCTATACCAAAGAACAACGAAAGAAAAAGAAAATAAAAAATAAGGATTTTTACACTAAACCCCCTGTAAATTTCGCCAATTACTCAACAACCCATGCATTCTTCGTACTTACCTCATAACACGTGCTTATTCTGCCTTACACCGCATAAAAGTTAACGGGATTGTGGTGTAGAGCTAGTAAGATTGCATGAGTTGGGTAAATATGAAGAATAAAGGAGATGTTGCGTAATTTGAAAATTTTACAAGGGTGTAGTGTAAAAATAGTAAAAATATAACAATCTTTAGAGGCCGTATCCGTATGGTAAAGAGGTTAGTTTAGGATATGAGGGGTGATCAAAATATAACCCCTATTTGGTTGCGGGTTAGTTGAGTCCAATGGCTATAAACGTACGTTTTTCTTCTTACCATAATGGCCCCTTGTACGTAGAGATATAAACGGACGGATACGGATATATGTGTTATCGTATCCTTATCTATTTTCTAATACGAATACGGATGTGGATACGGATATTGACGGATATTAAAATTATCTTACCATATCTTTAAAAAATAGATACGAATGTAAAATGAATACCGATTGCATATGAGTAATGTTAGAAATACTTGACAGAATCGACTTAAATATATACGAATTTGATGGAAAACACATGATATAAATTTACAAAATATGTTTGTATCATAAAAGTTATAGAAATATGGTAAAAGAAGGTATAGAATTATGTTATATGTCGTTAAAAATAAATCTATGATTATATTATTTATGAAAAGGGATATACGAGTACAAATACGGATGTTTGCAGATATCAAAATGATGTCCATATCCATATTCATTTAAAACAGATACGGATATTGATATCAAAATATGTATAAAATGGATATGATAACGGATCGGATACAGATATATCCGTAACCGTTTGCATCCCTACTTGTACGTATTGGTATGTGTTCTTTTAAGTACAAAGGATCTTATAGCAAAAATAGAATGGATTCTCTCCAAATCGTCCCTTGAAAATATAGAATTCCCTTCAAGTTGCCCTCTTCAAGACAGTCTGGTTATTTATTGAGTAAAGAACTTCCTTTAAAAATTATGGAGATGGAAATGATTATGTAAAATATCCAAATTCCCCATCTTAATCTCCTTGATAAAACTATTCCTTGTAAAATCAGAGGAAGTTGAGGGAAGTAATGGGAATAAATTGCTTGGAATTGTTGTCCAGAATAGAAAGTCAACTTATCTTAAGGAGGTAAAGAATGTCCACACTTATTATTTACTTATCTATACAGCATTGATGACTTGTATATTTCTACTAAAATTATAGCTTGTACAGTTTTCAACTTAATTGGGAAACCTCTCTGTGTGATTTGTAGGCATGGAATCTTATTATGAACTGCAGAACCGAAAAGATAAAATGTGTTTCAACATTCTTTAGATGGCAGAATCTGTTGGTTGTCGACAACTACATTATATGATACAAAGGATCCTTCATTACAATCTACTCAACATTAGTGTCAGTTGATTGTCCTTAGAACTATAATCTTGTAGCTACTTGATTTAAACATGACTGGAAACTTGTTTACAAGACTTGCATATCGTTTGGTTTACATGTCAATTCGAGCGGGTGTCGTTGACGGAGGTGCCATGTCCCCTTTTAGGGGAGATTCTAGCGTTCTTCCGAAAATAAGCATTTCCTCTTTATAGAAGGGCTTCCCATCAACTTTGAAAGGGTTTCCAGGTAAAATCTTGCTCTGGTAATCAAATTCTTGGTTGATCTTTGTGCGGAATGCATCTTCAGCTATATCTTTTTGTAGCATGGAACTACAATAATATCCACCTTCATACATACTGACCTCTACAAAAAGTATACCACATCATCCCACCATTCGCCTTACCTGGTTAATCCTAACGGCTTCTTGCGAAGCATGCGCTCGAGAAAGGCCCATTGCTTGAGCGATGCTCGTGACCCCTGCAATCATCGCCACCACATCATTCAACTTGTTAACAGCAGATCCCACCCCCTGCATATACAAAACTACATCATAATAAATCTTATAAAGAACCACAAACATCTAGCATTTACGAATTCCTATTTAAACAAACAAAGGCGAGGAATTTACATATCCTGAAAAAAAGGTCACCCAGAAAATTACATCTAAGATCTGACACATCTGTGAATACCAGCATCAAAAACATTTTGTATTACCCAGTTGACAATTCATGTTTGCACTTTCTACTTTTTCTGACTACTGATTACGAGAAGCCTTTAGTTTAGCAGCGTGATGTACAATCCTCTTGTCTCATTTGTTGACGACTTCCCACATTGGGAAAAGTTTTGGCTTCAGTGTATATCTGCTAAATGCTAATAGTAACAATATTGCAGTTTCTGTATATCCTTCTAGGGGTTTGGTATGCATGTTGCATCCCTAACAATCTGTACCTTCTTTAGAAATAATATATATATATATATATATATATATGGGAAAAATAGGGCTGCACCGTGGAGGAGCAAATTTGGCTCCCCCAGCCTCATTTTTCCCATTTTTTATTTTTTTTAAATGAATCCGTGAGTTTTCATTACTATATCCCTATATTATGTCATTCAAGATTCGTGCGAAACAGACTCCTACGGCCTCCATCTAGACATACATTTTTTAA
Organism: Ottelia alismoides; assembly: GCA_037367405.1. Taxonomy (NCBI): domain Eukaryota; kingdom Viridiplantae; phylum Streptophyta; class Magnoliopsida; order Alismatales; family Hydrocharitaceae; genus Ottelia; species Ottelia alismoides. Next base: position 965,349 of record JAZKJV010000649.1, on the reverse strand, counting down.
CGGTCACAGAATTGTTGAAATCGACCCTGTCTGAATGGAGGCCGTAGGAGTCTCTGTTTCGCACGAAACTTGAATAACATAATATAGGGATATAGTGATGAAAATCCACGGATTCATTTTCAATAAAAAATAAAAAAAAGAAAATGGGGCGAGGGAGCCAAGTTAGCTCCCCCAGGGCCAGCCCCATTTTTCGCATGTGTTGTGAATGTAGAAGTGTCTTAAAGCTGTTTAGTGCTTGTTATCAGCCACAAAAAGGTCGTACACGCAGATGCAAAATAGAATATTCAGGGATGGTTTTCCTTAAAAAAGGGATATCAACACATCAGGAAGCTTTTTAGGCAGTTGTAGGGCTAACAATAATTTACGGGAAAGCTGGTAATCGATTCTTGTTAAGTTAATATTGAAAAACTAACTCCAAGATAAGCATTAAGAATCACATCTGCTCAAAATACATGCGGAAAAATAGTGATCAAGAAATCAACCGTAAACTCAGCGATTTAAACATAAAAACCATTCACAACTGAAGGGGGTTACTTAGCATACTAGGTGGCTAGCTTTTCTTCTTTTCCACTTAATCACTAGTTGTAGGGTTTATTGACTATTCATAGGGTGATAGATTGAACATATTCACAAACAATACCCATGCACAACACTCAAAGCTCCCTGATAAATTTGGCATGGATGTCCATCATGTCCAATTTTTCCACATTCACTTCATGTCACACAGTGGGAAGAAATTGGTATACACATTGGCCAACTGATCTTCTGACTTAAAGGATAATAGATGGAGCTGACCAGTGTCAATCTTTTCTTGTATAAAATGATGATCTACCTCAACGTGCTTGGTGCGATCATGTTGGACATGATCATTTGCGACTTACATGGTTGATCTCATTTTTGTTGCAGTAGAGCTTTATTGAAAGACTATTCTAGGTGCCACTGCCATTGTGATTTGAACTCATACCAATTCTGCAACCTCCAGATGTACATGACTCAGCTTCGACATTGATTGTTGTTACTCCATATGATAAGATTAGTTCAAGGTAAATAGACTCACTATAAGTAGATCTACATCATCCATGTATACATCCCAGTTTGCATCCGCATGGGCTTTCGTTTTAATTTCTTTCCCAAGGGAAAGGTCCCTGCCCGAATTCTCCTCCATATGAATAGGATTTGGTAGACCGTAGTGAGATGAACATCAGTTGGGAGTGCATGAATTTACTCACCATATTCATTGGTAATTGGCAGGTATAATAAGGATAAGACATATGAGTTTTCCAACGAACCTTTAATAATGCCCCTTAAGGGTTTATCCAAGACTTCTCCATCTTTAAGGCTTACCTTGTGATGAATTTTAATGAGAGTTTGGTAGGGCGTCACCCCAACTTTCAAGTCTCCTTCAATGGGCTAAGGATGTATGTCCTCTTGAAAATGCCCAAACTTTTTTCGGATGTGACTATCTTGTTAGAAAATCGAAAGCGGAAGCGTAAACATGGATAAAATAAATAAGAACAAGAAGAACGTGGGATTTTTACGTGGAACCCTACTCCGTGAGGAGCGGGATGAAACCATGGGAGAAGCCCTCAACAGGGCATGCTATGTATTGCTTTTTCTCAATGAGTACAGGAGGTCTGGGGCTCCTTATATAGCCTCTCCAGAGCATCCAAGTCCCACCACTGGACGATGTGGGACTAAACAACTGGATGGGGTAAATGGATCTCCTCCAGGATCCATTTACCCTGCTACAACACAATGGCGCATACAACAAATGCTCCAACACTCCCCCTCAAGCTGGAGCATGAAATGCTCAGCTTGGACAAACAGAAATAAACTCAACTCAACGCTACAGGACACTACGGACAATATCAACCCAACACGCACATTGCTGTAGTCGAGGACGTTGCTTCTCATGCCGTGCAGGTGAGGAGGACGAACGGGCTGGAGTGTGAGTCAACTGAAGACTCGTAAACTAACCATCGAGTCTGAACTTGCGCCTGAAGTCTCCTCGTCGGAGAACTGGGTCTCTCCCATCTGACTCAGAGAATGGTGCACTGCTCTGGTGTACCTATGATACCACATGAAAACCCTTGCCCTCAAGGGAATGGTCCTCTTCTCTGGAGTCCCTATGGTTCACATGAAAACTCTGGCCGAACAACAAGAAGAATGATGGGGACCTCTGACAAAAGATGGCAACTTATGCTCATCTGACAATGACCGCACACTCGTGCGTGTCTGAAACTGGAGACTCGGAAACAATGATCGTCGAGTCTGAAACCGAACTGTAGAGTCTGATCAACTGGTTGGCCTCTGGAGAATCTGAAATCGGAAGAAGACCTGTGACTCTCACAACACTCCCCCTTTCTCCCATACTTATCGGAAAACATGAACGTCGACCAAGTTGGGAGAAGACAAGACAATATGGGGGTAAATAAGAACAACCAAAAACTTGCGGCTTTTCTTTTTCTTTTTTTTTTAAGCCGTCATTCCTTTTTTTTTAAGCCGTTCCCTTTTTTTTACGGCTTTCTCTCTTTTTTTTCAAATATTTTTCCGCATGATTTTTTTTTTGCGTGCCCTTCTTTTATAAAAAAAACAAGCCCTCACCTTTTTTTTTGCATTTGCGTACGGCTCTTCATTTTGTACGCGCCTTTTTTTTCTTTTCTTTTTTTTCTTTCTTTTTTTTTAAACTTGACACTGCTCCACCTTTTTCTCTTTTTTTCGGGTACAACTATCGGCCTACTTGAGCCGTTACAGTGCAAAGCACACAATTTTTTTAAAAAAAAACACCTCCAATTTGGGCTGCCAAGGAAATGACCCTCCTTTTCTTTTTTAATGCCGCAACCCTTAAGCTCCCCCTCCTTCTTTTTTTTTCTCAGCCCCTCATATAATTTTTTTTGTACTGGACTTCCCTTGCTCATTTGGGCTTTACAAGTAAATAGCCCTTTCATTATTTTTTTTAATACGCTGCCACCCCCGTTAGGGTTCCCACGATGGGAATACAGGACCGCCGCCCCTGGAGGTGGCTTCTTCATCGCACGCGTGATCTGGGCGACATCGCCGGGTGCCGCCTGAGAAGGAGCTTGGGTGCGCGCCGCCTGGAGATAGGAGAGCCCGCTGCAGAGGGGCGGCATCGCCTCTCGCGCCTGGAATGGAGGCGGGGATCTCGGAGCGGCCTCGCATCGACTGGGCGCGGCTGGGAGCGCCGCCTGGGGGTGCGCTGCGCAAGAGGCTGCGCAAGGGGGTGCGCTGTGCTGCGCGAGAGGGGAGAACAAGGCGTCGCCTGCGTGCTTGGGTCTGGAAGGGTGCGCTGCAGTGCGCGGGGGCGGCTCCACCTGGAGCACCGCCAGGAGCCGCCATGGGGCTCCGCTGAAGCGCCGCCGATGGTGCGGTGTAACAGAAGCCCTGTCAAGACTGTTGCGACTGCGCGCCTGGGGCTGTGTGGGTATGGCTCTGATTGGTGTATTCTGGAAGCCATCGAAGGATGCAACCCACCTGGTTGCAGAGCCCTAGAATGGTTTTGCAGGTCTGCTGCCTGAAGTAGCCAACGACGCCTTATGCATGGCCGGAGGTCATAAGATGTTCACGAACAAAGTGCAGAAATTGGGGTTTCAGAATGAAACCCTAGAATAAAAACTGAAGCATGAATGCTCTTGAATAAATCTTCCAATGTGAATCTTCAAGAACAGTAAACAATGAATCGAATCTCGAAAAGAAACAATCAACATAAATTCCTCGAGAATCGAACCCGCTCTGATACCATGTTAGAAAATCGGAAGCGGAAGCGTAATATGGAAAAAGATAAAGAAATATAAAGAAGACGGGATTTTACGCGGAACCCTACTTCGTGAGGAGCGGGATGAAACCACGGGAGAAGCCCTCAACGGGGCATGTTTAGCATTGCTTTTTCTCAATGAGTACAGGAGGTATGGGGCTCCTTATATAGCATCTCCAGAGCCTCCAAGTCCCACCACTGGACGATGTGGGACTAAACAACTGGGTGGGGTAAATGGATCTCCTCCAGGATCCGTTTACCCTGCTACAACACAATGGCGCATACAACAAATGCTCCAACATATCTCAATTCCTAAAAATATTAAAGTTTTCATAGGTCTTTAACCTGGAACTCCTGGGCAAGTTTCACGTTAAATTGATCAAACTTACCATTACTATCCCATATTATAACCATGTAATCAAACTAGACCATCAGAAGCACCACTTTTCTTGGGTCTAGATAAATGAAAAGGATATGATCTCCATTCCTTTACTTGTATCCGTGTTTCTTCGTAACTTTTAATAAGCAATCAAATCTAAGCTCGTGGGTTTTATTTTTGACTTTATGGGCTTGTTTGGTTGCAGGGTTGGGCAGGGTTGGCCCAACCCTGGTTACTATTCACAAGGGTACTTCCTCCTCACAGATTACTATTCATCCATCCCAACCCATCCCAACCCAACCCTGCCCAACCCTGCAACCAAACATGCCCATAGGTATTTTTCAGTCTGCAACACTTGCTTATTTTTTCATAGCTAGAAGGTATATGCACATAAATTACCTCTGTCAACCCATTCTTCACATCCAATTGAACTGCACGCACGAGAGAATTTGACCACAAGAGTAAAGGTCTCTAGATAATCAATCTCATAGTGTATATATCCCTTTGCAACCAACTTAGCATTGTATATATTTCATATGCTCTGTTTTTTTTTATGTTTTATACTTTCTTTTGATTTGAAAAATAAACATCTTACGGGATTTCCACAGCTTGTTTTTCTAATGAATTAGTTCCATCGTTTAGCATTTCCTTGTATTTTGATTGCATAGAATTGACAGCTTCTACATTTTGGAAATATAAAGATCACTTGAGCGTTCAGAGTTGATGGCTAACCTTTGAAATTTGATTATATTTTGTGAAAAGTCAAATTAGATTACTAATTATTGGAGTATTTGGCTGTGCGCCTCTTATGTTGTAGATGGGTAAATGGATACCTCCAGGATCCATTTACCCCATCCATGTGTTTAGTCTCACATCTACCAGTGGTGGAACCTGCAGGCTTTGTGGAGCCTATATAAGGAGCCCCAGACCTCCTATATCCATTGAGAAAAAGGAATGCAATATCCGCCCCTTTGAGGGCTTCTCCCGTGGTTTCATCCCGCTCCTTAGGGAGTAGTGTTCCACGTAATCTTGGTCTTCCATGTTTAAATATTTTTTTCTTATGCTATGTGTTGGAGTATAAGTTGTATGCGCCTATTGTGTTGTAGCAGGGTAAATGGATCTTGGAGGAGATCCATTTACCCTGTCCAGTGTTTAGTCCCACATCGTCCAACGGTGGGACTTGGAGGCTCTGGAGAGGCTATATAAGGAGCCCCAGACCTCCTGTACTCATAGAGAAAAAGGAATGAAGTATCCGCCCCTTTGATGGCTTCTCCCGAGGTTTCATCCCGCTCCTCACGGAGTAGGGTTCCACGTAAAAAATCTTTTGTGTTCCATGTTTATCTTTATTTCTATGCTCTGTTTATCGTTTCCGCTTCCTCTTCCGATTTTCTAACACTATGTTTATCATTCCGCTTCCGCGTTCGCTATTTTCTAACATGGTATCAGAGCGGGTTCGATTCTCGAGGAGTTTATAATTTTCATGTTCTTTATTTCTTCGAGATTCGATTTGCAGAGAAAGATCCAGTTCGAGAGCATTTTTTTCTAGAATTCATGATTCACGTTATAGGGTTCTCTGTTGAAACCCTAATTCAAGGAGAGAACATCTTCTCCAAGGGGGAACTCTAACCCTAGCCATGTCTCCGGATCTTGCACATGCGGCTCAAGATGCCCTTGGCGCTCCTTCCATCACGCCGCCTACCCCAGAACTGCTCCACGTGCACATCCATTAGCGCAAGGAGTCAAGCAATGCCGCCATCAACAATGTTCCACGATCGTTTTCCTCTTCAAGAAGGTGCAACTCTTCAAGAAGGTGCAATCCCCTGCTTGCAATCGATACCGCCAGGCGATTTGGCATCCCCCCTGCTGCAGACGCTCAGCGGCAGCGACCTGTTATTCACGTGGAATGTGTGCTACGGCACCATCTCCTCTCGACGTGCCCCATATGGCCATCCACATCAACGAACTGTTGGCATTCTATCAACAACTCTAGGTGCGAACCGCGCACGCAATGGCGAGCTGCGCCTTGCGCTCCAAGCAGGAGGCGCTCACGGCATCCTCCTTCTCACGGCGGCACAATCCCATGCGGCGGAGTCCTCCCTAATGTTACATGTCTCGCGCGCTCCAATGCCAATGCGCTTTGCTCTGGCGTTGTCCCTCCAGACGATCGCACCGCCCCCAGCAACCCTCGACGGCAATCGTGAAGCCGCAACAACCCCCGGCGGCATCATCCAAGGCAGCGTGCTCTAGCCGCACCACTATCGTGCAGACCGTGCGAGTCTTTTGCGCCTCCAAGTCCTTGTGCATGCTCCTCCTCGCACCTCGCATCGCAGGTTGCCATCATCGAGCCCCGGCAAGCTTCCAGGCGATGGATCTCGCAGGGGCAGCATGAGATAAGGTCCCCCATCAAGGGGCAGCGGTTTTCCTTGACGAGGGTTCCCAGGCAGGGAACCCTAATATAAGATGGGGGCACGTTTTATTCAAGGGGCCCGAGCAGGCCCGAAGTCATTTTTTTAAAAAAAGGGGCGATGGCCCTTCGTTTGTTAAAAAAAAGAGTGTGAGTGGAAGGGAGAGTTCAGTAAAGCCCAAATGGACTATTGTATTTCGGTCTAATTGGAACATAAGTTCTTTGTTTAAAAAAACAACAAAAACAACAAAAAAAACAAAAAAAACAAAGAGTGAGAGAGGTGCATACAAAAAATTGTGAGACGAAAAGTCGAAAAAATTGCAACAAGTTAATTTTTTTCTTAAAAAATGATTTCAAAAAAAATGTGCGACGGCTATTTAAAAAAGGAGAGATAGCCGGACAAAAAATTTTGAGAGCGGAAAAAAAATGACGGCTTATTTGGTTTCTTGTTTTCTCCTCATTCATCTTGTCTTCTCCCAACTTTGTCGATGTCATTTGTCGACAAGTGTGGGAGAAAGAGAAGTATAGTGTAGAGTACTTCGGCATCATGCAGCATCACCACTTTGATAATTCAGATTCCAGATTTAGAGACAAAGTTTAGATCTCCAGTCTCCAGATGCCAGTTCCGATTCCAATCCAGATGCCCGACTAGATGTTCATACTCTACCGATGATGCGGTCTTCATTCAAATGTGCAGATGTTTGCCATCTTCTGTCGTGGTCCCCATCATTCTTCTTGTTTTTTTTTGAAGTCAACAAAGGGGGAAGCACTCGTTGGTGTTCACCCTAATTTATTCAAAATGGCGTAAAGAGGTTTTACAAAATTACAAGCGATAGGGACTCCATAGCAGAGGACCATTCCCTATCATTCTTCTTGTTTTGTCGGCCAGAGTTTTCATGTGAGCCATAGGGACTCCATAGCAGAGGACCATTCCCTATGCCATGTGGGCAAGGGTTTTCATGTGGTATCATAGGAACTCAAGAGTAGAGTACCATTCTTTGAGCCAGATGGGAGAGACCCAGTTCTCCGACGAGGAGACTTCAGACGTAGTTTCAGAGTCGATGGTCATATTCCGAGTCCTCAGTTGACTCACACTCCAGCCCGTTCGTCCTCCTCACCTGTACGACATGAGAAGCAACATCCTCGACGGCAACCGACAGTTGTGCACGCTGAGTTGATATTGTCTGTAGTGTCTTGTAGCGTGAGTTGAGTTTATTTCTGTTTGTCCAAGCTGAGCATTGCATGCTCCAGCTTGAGGGGAAGTGTTGGAGTATTTGGTTGTTCGCCTCTTATGTTGTAGATGGGTAAATGGATACCTCCAGGATTCATTTACCCCATCCATGTGTTTAGTCCCACATCTACCAGTGGTGAGACTTGGAGGCTCTATGAAGGCTATATAAGGAGCCCCAGACCTCCTGTATCCATTGAGAAAAAGGAATGCAACATCCGCCCCTTAGAGGGCTTCTCTCGTGGTTTTATCCCACACCTTAGGGAGTAGGGTTTAGGGCTGGCTATCGAGCCCAACGAGCCGAGCCAGCCCCTGGCTCGGGCTCGAGCTCGGGCTCGATGAGCTCGAGCCCTTATCAAGATGGCTCGGGCTCGATAAGGCTCGAGTCGAGCCCCTTATCGAGCCCGAGCTCCTTATCGAGCCCAGTCTGGGCTCGAGCACAAGTCAAGCTCGTTAAGGAAAATGTGTACTTTTTGGTGGAAAAGTGTTTAGTGTGGGTTCGAACTCGAGACCTGCTCTATCTAAGATGGTGTTCCTTATCGGTAAGCCACTATCCATGTTGTGTACAAAATCTTAATTATAATATATATTGTAACATTATATTTGTCTATAAAAAAATACTAATTTTCTAATGCGTGGGCGGGGGGCAAATGTGTGGGCGGGAATGGGATTTGAGAATTGGGTCATGACTCATGACTCATGGGAGGGTCAAAGTTAGTGGAGGGAAAATTGCAAATGTCTAATTTTTTTGTTTGTATTACATATAAATATATAAATAATATATGTATATATATTCCTTATCGAACCCCTTATTGAGTTATCGAGCCGAGCTCGGCTCGGCTCGAGTTCGGCTCGTTAAGCTATCGAGCCCAAAATTTTGGCTCGGGCTCGGCTCAATAGCCTAATGAGCTGGGCTCATGAGCCCTTATCGAGCCGAGCCCGAGCCTGGCTCATCGAGCCGTGACTCAATAGCCAGCCCTAGTAGGGTTCCACGTAAACCTTGGTCTTCCATGTTTGAAAACATTTCTTTTCTTATGCTCTGTTTATCATTCCGCTTCCGCATTCGCTATTTTCTAACACTAATCAAATGATATCTCACACTAAAACCAGATGTCATATCCAACTGCATATAAAAGATACACGGCGTAAAAAATATAGATTTAACAGGGGTGTACGATATAGAAATATAACATTACCACTCCAGCAGCTCCTGCAGTCAAGGCCATTGGTGCTGTAACTGCGCTAAGTCCTGAGGAGCACATTACAGGAATTGAGACAGTTCTGGAGATAGAATAAGCAGCGGCAAGTGTTGGAGTTGCCTTCAAAACAAAAATGAAATTCAATAATTTGCAAGGACCAAAAAATAGTGTAGCTTGGTATCTTAGTTCACATCTACGGTTGATCTATAAATCATTATGAACTCGAGCAAAACGAATGACCAAATTGATATTAGTTCGCAACTACAGTTAAGATCTATAAATCATTATGAACTCAAACAAAATGAACAGCCAAATTTATATTTTTTATGTATCACATCCCCAGAAGGAATTTATAGGAATCAAATGAGGATATAAATATAATGATTAGTTGAAGACATCATGAAACTTATCCAAATGGGAAAATGCAGTTAGCACATAGATCAAAAATATGGTAAAATGGGAAGAAAGCAACCATTAAATCGTAGCCAAATGCAAAAAGCTAATAATTGTGGTTCAATAAAAGTGCTGATTCTGGGGGCTTGCAAACAAATTCTACCAGTTTATTGAGTAGAAAAAAGGCCCACCAACTAAGCTAGGAGTTCCATTTGAGAACTCACACAAACATTTATTTCATTGCTTTAAATAGTCAATCTGGATGAAAAATAGAAGAGCTCCCCAAAAAAGATCTGCGGTACTCTATTAAACCCGATAGATTCTTTTGATATTTCTTCCCTGAGAGAACTCCCTAAAAGATTTAATTAGATTTTTATCCAAGTTTTCTCCATAGGCGAATTCATATAATCCTTAGACTTGATGCATACTTTACCACTGAACTTCTCAGCTACTTTTTTCCAGCATCTTCTCAAAACCAAACCTCTATAAAGTTAAACACAGAAAACAATCACAACCATACAACACAACGTAAGGATTCACATGGAAAATTCTTCTCAATGGAAGTGAAGAGCTACAGAGGAGTTGTAACGCTCTCACAACTGCTAAGGTTGTCTTCACTTGCTTAATAAAAGAAAGGAAGGATACATGGGTTAAATGAATCCTCACCCACGATATATTAACCCATAAAATAACTGCAAGGTGTGAAGACAAATTGGTGACGTACACACATCCGTCAACCACACCCGATCCAACTGCTGAGGATATTTTGGTAATTATACTACATTTTTTCTATTTAGCAATGTAGTATTGGTATTTTGGTAATTTAAGATCTATCTCCATGTAACACTAACCCTAATCCAACGGCATAAATAGGTCCTTGGGGCAGTCGTGAAGCATACTTCAAAATATATTAACGAGAATACAAAGATAGTTCAATGTAACCAAGTACAATAGGCACATTGTCGAACCACTACAAATCCTTGTGCTGTCTGATTGCGCCTGTTTCTGTTCCTTATTGTTGTTCTTCTCGTGCGTTGCATGATTAGATCCTTTCCCAACCATTAGTATCAGAGACGACATTTGGAAATCAACCCCTACTCATATTGATAGAAGAATCAAATTGATGACTGTGAAGTTTAATGGATCCAACTCTGCGTTCTGGAAATGCAGGTCAAAGACATACTGCAGTAAAAGAATCTCTAATTGTCTATTGAAGGTAAGAAACTCGGGAACATGAAAGATGAGGAACATAAGGTCTTATAGTGAAAGACCCAACGAAAAGGCCTCGCCTTGCTCGATCCTTGTTCCAGTGATCTTGGAAATTACAAAGGAGATGACAATGGTGCATCTTTTCAAATATCCAAAATAGTTTTACGAGAAGCCATCCACATTAAACACGATGTATTTGATGAAAAAATTTTTGATATAAAGATGAACAAGAACTATGTGGTGGATGTACATCTGAAAGATCTGAACAACTTCATCAAATTGGAGTTCGTGACTATCATGTAAGACAACGAGGTAAAAGTGAGATCCAAATCTGTTGGACGCCGTGGTTGTAGCCACTAGCAACTCCTGTAGTTTGCCTAACAATTGGAATTCCCTGGTTGTATCTGTTAGGAGAATATTCTGTGCTAAGAGTATATTTGTTAGGAGAATATTCTATGTGCTAGGAATATTATATAGGAGAATATTCTGTGTTAGGATCTATAGGAGAATATTCTTAGAGACATTTATGTGCTAGGAATATTTTTTGTATTTTCTCCTTTGAGCTCTCTAGGGTTTTGTCCTATTTAAGGACCCCTAGACCTCTTGAATAGATTATGCTCTTTCATCTTTTCATTATTTTCCACATGGGATCTAGTGCAATATCCCAAAGGGACTAGATCTGTGGCATGTAAATGGGTTTTCACGACCAAACAATCACCAGATGGGTCAATTGATAGGTTGAAAGCTCATCTTGTGGCAAAGGGCTTCACACAGACATATGGAGTGGATTACTTTGAGACATTCTCACCGGTTGCGTGTATGGGGTCAATAAGGACTATCCTTTCTGTGGCAACTAACAAGGCATGGCCTATCTTTCAGTTAGATGTGAAAAATACATTTTGTTGGAGTATTTAGTTGTACGCCTCTTATGTTGTAGATGGGTAAATGGATATCTACAGGATCCATTTACCCCATCCCAGTGTTTAGTCCCACATCTACCGGTGGTGGGACTTAGAGGCTTTGTGGAGGTTATATAAGGAGCCCCAAACCTCCTGTATCCATTGAGAAAGTTCAATAGAACATATGCCCCTTTGAGGGCTTCTCCCGTGGTTTCATCCCACTCCTTAGGGAGTAGGGTTCCACGTAAATCTCTGTCAAGTTTATATTTCTATTATTTATGCTCTGTTTATCATTTCGCTTCCGCATTTCTATTTTCTAACATGGTATTAGAGCAGGGTCAATTCTCGCTGAGCTTTTTTAATTTTGGTTGAGAGTCGATTACGGTGTTTAGTTCTTGAAGATCAGCTCGTGTATATTCATGTTCAAGATGCTGCTCATGTTCAAGTTCAAGATTCTGTTTAAAAAAAGCAAAAATAAAAACGATGACAAAGATGAAAATAAAATTACCTACGATGGAAGCGGTCGCCTGCAATGTGCTCACGAAAAACATGATCTTCGCTCGAATCGCCAGCGAGCGATGAGCTCGAGCAGCACGTGGAAGCGGCTGCGATGTTGGTGGAAATGCCAACGGATCTCACCGGAAAGGAGGTCGGGCGTCGCTCTAATTCGTCGTTCACTGTCACCGAGACAAGTGATCAGAGCTCTCAATTCTCTCTCGCATAAAGGTGGGTCAAAGGCAAATATGAGTAGAATGAGATGTATAAATAAAATAAAAATTGGAGGTTAGAAAAGATGGTGGGATTGTCTGAAACCCTAGATTTATTCGTTAAGATCAAGCTTCAGCGCATTCCATCAGCCGCCAGGAACCCAAATCAAGGAAGAAAGAAGGGTGAAGGTCTAATGTTTATCTCTCCCGGCGACTCCTAGCAAAACCCTCCACGCGCATCAATCTACCCGGCGGCTCGATCTACTACGAACACGCATCCTAGGTCACGACAGCTGTTCTTGTGGCCACTCGTCTCCAGTCACGCCATCGACAGTGAAGATCGTCGCGCGAGAGGATCCAAGACCTCTCTGCGATCCTTCCTCTTGGTCGCTCCAGGCGACAGATCAGAAGAGCCTCTCCATCGCGCACGCCTCCACCAGTCACGGCGCGCCTTAGCCTTCCAGGCGACAAGCGCATCCCATGTCGCAGCTCTTCCCCTCGCCGCAAACAGATTCCCAAGCGGCGAGGCCTCCTTCTCCTCCAACGGGTGGCGCCTCCACCACTCCATATCTTCGAAACCACGACACCTCTAGTGGTGAAGAGCTCCCAGGCGGTGCGGCATCGTCGCTCTTTCTTCAGGCCGTATCACGACATCGGTGAAGAGCTCCCATGCGGCGGAACTTATGCTCCAGGTGGTGACCCTTCCTCCCTCGTGCGCACCCCCGTGCGATGGCCTCCCTCCTCCAGACCTCGTCGTGACTCCTCTCCTTCTAGCTTCTCTTTCGGCTCGGTGAGGGGATCCCCAATGGGAACCCTTGCGGCAGCGGCAACGTAGAATGATGGGTTCCCAATTGGGAACCCTAACGCGTGAAGAGGGGGGGCGAAGGCCCCGTTTATGAAAAAAATATCTGAGGGCCCTTCCATTGGGTCGTGAGTTGTTTAAAAAAGGGGAAAGGGATAGCATGTCGTGCATGCTTTGTAAAAAAAGGGGGAGAGAGAATATTGGGCCCAAGTGGGCAGAGAAAAAAATGTTTTTTTGAAAAGAGGCGTATACAAAGAAAAGTCGTACGCAAAAGATAAGAGGAAAAGCCGAAAAAAATGTTAAAATGCTTTAAAAAAATGTTCTCAAAAAAATGTTTGGACAACTTATAAAAGAAATAAAGAAAAGCCGCAAGAAATTTTTTGAGAATGTTCATCTTTTTCCCTCGATTTATTGTCTTCTCGCAACTTTGTCGATGTCACTATTTTCCGACAAGTATGGGAGAAAGGGGGAGTGTTGTGTAGAGTCACATGTCTATTCAGATTCTCCAGATTTCAGATTTGTCAGACCAACCAGATTGTCCAAACTCTACAGCATATGTTCAGACTCGACGATTGATTCCGAGTCTTCAGTTTCAGACTCGCACATATATGCGGTCTTCATTCAGATGTGCAGATGTTTGCCATCTTTTGTAGTGGTTCACATCATTCTTGTTTGTCGGCCAGAGTTTTCATGTGAGCCATAGGGACTTCAGAGTAGAGGACCATTCCCTATGCCATCTGGGCAAGGGTTTTCATGTGGTATCATAGGGACTCCAGAGTAGAGTATCATTCTCTGTGCCAGATGGGAGAGACCCAGTTCTCCGGCGCGGAGACTCCAGGCGCAATTTCAGACTCGATGATCAGATTCCGAATCCTAGGTTTGACTCACACTCCATCCCGTTCATCCTTCTCACATGCACGTCATGAGAAGCAACGTCCTCAACAACAGCCGACAGTTTTGCGCGTTGAGTTGACATTGTCTGTAGTATCTTGTATTGTGAGTTGACTTTCTTTCTGTTTGTCCAAGCTGAGCATTGCATGCTCCAACTTGAGGGGGAGTATTGGAGTATTTAGTTGTGCGCCTCTTATGTTGTAGATGGGTAAATGGATACCTCCAGGATCCATTTACCCCATCCCAGTGTTTAGTCCCACATCTACCAGTGGTGGGACTTGAGGCTCTGTGGAGGTTATATAAGGAGCCTCAGACCTCCTGTATCCATTGAGAAAGTTCAATAGAATATATGCCCTTTTGAGAGCTTCTCCCATGGTTGCGTCCCGTTCCTTAGGGAGTAGGGTTCCACGTAAATCCCTATGTCAAGTTTATATTTCTGTTATTTATGCTTTGTTTATCATTCTGCTTCCGCATTTCTATTTTCTAACACGTTCCTATATGGAGATCTTGATGAGGAAGTGTACATGATGCAGCCTCCAGGTTATGAAGTCAAGGGGGAGTATGTATGTCGACTTCGCAAAGCAATATATGACCTAAAGCAGAGCCCAAGGGCATGGTTCAATAGACTTACTGCAGAGATCATCACTCTTGGCTTCCAGAGATCAACCTCTGATTATTCTGTGTTTGTCAGAGGATGAACAGCTGGTACTATGATTCTTGCAGTCTATGTGGATGATATGGTTATCACATGTGATGATGATAAAGGGATACTAGAGACCAAGGCCTTCCTTCAGAAGGTATTTGTCACCAAGGATCTTGGTCCACTGTGATATTTCCTGGGCATAGAAATACTACGCACTACGGAGGGTCTTCATCTCTCACAGAGGAAATATTGTCTGGACAGTCTTACGAAAGCCGGATTACTTAGATGCAAGCCCACTGGCATTCCTGCAGATCCTAAGAAACACTTCACATCCTCTGATCCCATCTTCGAAGATGTTACTCGATATAGAAGCATGGTTAGCAAACTTCTTTACCTTAATGTCACCAGACCAGATATTTTCTATGTAGTCAGCAGAGCTAGTCAACACATGGAGCAACCTTGTTACAGTCACTGGCAGGATGTTCTTCAGATTCTATGATACATGAAGAAATCACCATGGTACGGCCTCTTCTATGGGGCAAATAGGTACACCGATGTTATTGCATATGCTGATGCTGATTATGCAGGCTCACCAGAGGATCGGCGCTCCACCACAGGTTATGCTATAATGGTTGGAGGAAATCTTGTTACTTGGAGAAGCAAGAAGCGGACTGGTGTATCAAAATCCAGTGCAGAAGCAGAGTACAAGGCGATGGCTCAGGCTACTTGCGAGATCACGTGGCTATTAACTTTTCTGCAAGAACTTGGTATTGTTGTCACTACTCCTATTCCACTCTATTGTGAAAACAAATCTGCTATATATATTGCCACGAATCCAGTGTTCCATGAGGGAACCAAGCATATAGAGGTTGACTGCCATTTTGTTCGTGATGCTGTCAGGATTGAAAGAATTACTACTCCTCACATCAACATTGACCGTCAGTTTGCAGATGTCTTCGCAAAGGCACTATCAAAGAAGCCACTTTCATGGATTGTTTCCAAGTTGGGCATGACTGATAAATTTACTCCAACTTGAGGGGAGTGTTAGGAGAATATTCTGTGCTAAGAGTATATTTGTTAGGAGAATATTCTATGTGCTAGGAATATTCTATAGGAGAATATCCTATGTGCTAGGATCTATAGGAGAATATTCTTAGGGGCATTTATGTGTTAGGAATATTCTATGTATTTTCTCCTTTGAGCTTTCTAGGGTTTTGTCCTATTTAAGGACCTCTAGACCTCTTGAATAGATTATGCTCTTTCATCTTTTCATTATTTTCCACAGTATCCATTAAGAGATCCTCATGTTCTATGAAGTTAAGGTTAGAGGATGTTGTGGGTCTTCTTCTTAAGGAAGAGGCAAGACAGATTACTAAAGAAGCCATATGTCGGCTTCTGTCTTGAACACAAAAGTGAAAGGCAAAAATATTGCAAGAATCAAAAGCTCTCCAAAAGAATGCCACAGAAAGTGTGATCCATGTCCATAGATCTGAAGAACATGGTCTACGAGAACTAAAATAAAAAAGGAGATCACATGCAGGATGCCAAGGCCCCAAGAAACATATAGGAGAAAATAATGGCGATACGAATATGGTAAGTCTTACTGAAGACAACGATAATCTAATTGTTGGATATGCTAGAAGCAAATCATGGGTTGGAGACTTGTGTATATTATTTTATACCACCCAACGACAGGATATTCTTCAAAATTATGTGAAAGGAGATTTTCGAAAAGTATACCTAAGGAATAAAGAGTGTTGCACATTATCGAGAATGGTGCTATTGATATCGCTCAACGAGACTACTTAGAGATTGAAGAATGCTAAGCATGTACCCAGTCTAATCACTGTTCTCATATCAGTCGGTAGCTTTCTGAAAGTGGTATAGCAACATCATTTAACCATGACTCATGAAAATCATCTAATATGTTAGTCAGCATGGGTGGAGGCAGGAAGGAAAGAATCTTGTACGTTACATCAGGCTCATATGAAAGTACAAACATAGCATCTCCTAGTTGTAATGTAAGCACATGGAATTTATCATATATTGCTTCGTTACATAAACAAGAATGGAATGAAGATCATGCAAAATAAGAGAAATCTAGAACAATTGCATATCGTTTATCTAGGCTTATGTGTAACGATTGTGTTTTAGGGAAACAAAAGAAAGTCAGCTTCACAAAATTTGAAAAAAAAATAACAGTCTGCAGAATTGCAATTAGTTCATACAGATGTATGGGGAATATCTAATTATTAATTCTCAATGAATCCTATCATTTCGTAATTTTCATTGATGATTCAACTAGAAAATTATGATTTTATTTTATCAAACATAAATCCAATGTATTTTATAAGGTTAATGACGTGGAGGACATTAATTGAGAAAGACAAATTCGAATTCGAAATATCTCAAGTCAAAAAATGAGGGAGAATATTACAGTAAGGAGTTTGAATTCGATTGCACATAGAATAAGATCATGGGATTGTAAGTGATCCCACAAAAGCTCAGGCATGAACACGAGCCTTCGATACATTGCACATAGAATAAGATCATGGGATTGTAAATGATCCCACAAAAGCTCAGGCATGAACACGAGCCTTCGATACCATGCATAAAGCATGAGAATAAATATTGTTCTACTAGAGCGACACTGGGTTGATGCAGTAAACACTGCAACATATCTAAATAAAAGAAGGGTAAGGGGAACTTCTGGAACAACCATGGACTGGAAAGTAGGTAACTCTTTCTTATTTACGCATTGGATGCACAACCTATGTTTACAATAAATGGGAGGATATAATAAGGCTCGATCCAAAATTGAGGAAGTTTGTTTTGTTGGCTATGGTACAAATAGCTATAGATACATACTACGGAATTCAGAGAACAAGAAAATAGTAAAAAACATAGATGTTATCTTTAACGAGTCTTTCTTATATAAAGATAAATAGATTAACAAAATTGAAAGTGAAGGACCTGATTATGTGGAGTTTGATGAAAGTCCTAAACAGAGTACAATACGACCAAACGATGAAAATGTGCAGCCATTCCCTCAAAATAATTTGCAGACCAGTGTTGAGAAAATCTACTAGAATTAGCAAACCCACAAGGTATAAACTCTTCTTTAATTATTTATTTCTAACTACCAATAAATATTATGGATGCTTTAATGAAGCACTACAAGGAAGACAAGGAAGCAGTGGGAGTTAGCCATAAAGGATAAGATGAACTCTCACAAGTAACAATTCTTGGGATTAGTCCCATTATCCAAGAGGAAAAATGGCATGCATAACAAGTATGTGTACATTGATGAATCCACATTTCATCATCTTTATTCTATCATTTTGGCATCAAAAACCCTAGCAAATACCTGTAAATACCCTTAAATCGAGCATATTAGCATCCATGCATATGCATTCAATTAATGTATAAAATACTGTAATTAAAGCCAAAATTATAGAATAAATAAAAGAAAAGAAAAAGAATAAAATATAGTAAATATTTTATGACCCGAAACCCCGAGACCTAGGCATCTTGATGAATAGGTCGACAAGGAATAAAGTAGGGGGAGATAAGGGTCAAATACCTATATTATTCTATTCATTCTTTATTCATTTTGGGACCTATTTTTGGTTCCACTTTTTATACATCAAATAAAGAAACTTTGTACATGAAAGTTGTAGATAATTTAATAAAGAAAAATACAAAATTGATTTCAATAAAAAATAATACTCAGATAAAAAGTTATGGTCTGAATAAAAATCCAGAATCCCAACTTCCCAGACCTGTATCTCACAACTGAAAACTCCAAATGCAGCATACTCACCTTTGATTGTATATAGAATAAAATAAGCTATTTAATGGCGGTGGTTTCGCATTTGGCTGAGCTACGGTTTGAAAGTTGAGTTTTGGATCCCTACTATATAATTGTACTGAATAAAATATTCAATTTATTCTTTATTCATTATTTTTATGTTTTTAATATTTTTATAATTATGTAAATATTACTTATAATAAATTTGTGTATTAAAATCAAAATAAAAATACAAAGAAAATTCAAAATAAAAACATTAGTATATACAAGACCTAGGTATTAGACCTATATACATACCTATACATTACTTACTTGTATTTTATTAAATATACAAAACAATTCAAAAAAATAAAATAAAAATATATTTACATGTATAAAAGTACTTTATAATTTTACAAAATAAGAAATAAAAATTATAAAATTAAAATTCACAAAATAAAAATAAAATACTTAAATATATAGATATTATACTGTAGAGATAGTTATTAGTCTGCGATGTTATTTATTATTTTAGTTTCTTTATGTACCTCTCATGTAATTTACCCAAGGGCTCTCTCCCTATATAAGAGACCCAAGGGCCCTATGGAATAAACATCTGAGTATTCTAACATGGTATCAGAGCCATAACCCTAACCCTAGGGTTCTCCACCGTCGTTCCCCCCCCTCTCCCGCCGCCTAGGGTTTCGAACCCTACCTCCCGCCGCCGCCTAGGGCTCGCTGCCTCCTCGCTGCCCTCCGCAGCCCCCAGCGGGCCCCTCCAGCACCCAGCCCCCCTTCCAGCGGGCTTCCAAGCCCCCCAGCGGGCTTCCCAATTGCCGCCAGCCCCTGCCAGCGGGCTCCCACCGCTGCCGGGGCCCTCCTCGACCAGCCGCCAGCCCCTGCCGGGCCTCCCCATCGCCGCCAGGCCCTCATCAGCCGACGCCGGGCCCCTCCACCTGCTGTCCAGCCGCTGATCGTTCCTTGACAGCAGTCATTTTTGCCAAGTAGAGGCTTCCAAGGCCTCTACTCGGTGCCGGTGTGCCGCGTTCTTCCTAGGACTCGGCGTTATGTTTGATTCAAGTGCATAATCGTCTACCTATGCACTTGGATCCTACAAGGTCTTGGTAGACAGTTTTCTCTTGATCTATCAGTAGTTGCTCTTCTCCGGCGTCATGTCAGATCAGAAGCTTGATATGCCCGCCATAGGTGCCTTCAAAGGTTCGGCACCAATCGTCAAGATGGACGGGACGAATTACGAACTGTGGGCGATGCAGTTCCTCAGTCTCATGAAGTCGTGTGGTAAGAAGCATATTCTTACCGAGGATGAACCGCCGGAGAAGACAGGGATCTATGCCTCATGGGAGGCGGATGATGCGTACGCCAAAGTGTGGCTCTCAGGTACGCTCACGACGGAGATAGCGAACGATGTCCTTCACCAACCCACCGCTAAGGCGATGTGGGATATTTTGGCTATGACGTACTCTCAGGTCCGCAATGAGACGAAGATGCTCCAGTTGCAGCATGATATATTTACCACGAAGCAGAATGGGAAGCCTCTTCATTCCCTGTACACGTCGCTTCGTGGCATGTTCGAGAAGCTCTACAGCACTATTCCGCTTACAGCCACACCGGAACAGCAGAAGACGTTCCGCAACGCCACTATGGTTGGCGTATTACTTGCTGCCCTAGATCCGGAGTACGAGGCAGCACGCGCCCAGATACTGGCAGATGCTACCATCCCACCGATGGAAGAGGTATACAGAAGGCTCAGTCGTGTACCCGTTCCATCCAGTACAGCGACTGCGACTCCGTCAGCAATGGCAGTTTCCAGGGGACGTGGTGGTTCGTTCCCGTTTCGTGGCAGAGGAAGTGGTGGACGTGGACGTGGAGGCCGCATACGCTCTACGTGCTCGTACTGCCGCCGCACTGGTCATTCAGAGGATACATGCTATTCCAAGCATGGTTTCCCTCCTTCTGCACGAGTAGCTGATCATGTTCAGGGTCCACCCGCATCTACTCCAGATCACAGGTTCGAAGAATTGGTGGCACGACTTCAGGATATTATGCCACATTCTTCTTCATCAGAGGGTGTAGACGTTTCTGATGTTGCGGCTTCGGCGTCAGCCAGTACATCGGCCTCAGCCAGTGCTTCAGGTAGTCTTTCAGTCTCACTTCATAATCATGACCTAACAGGATGGATTGTTGACTCTGGAGCTACCCATCACCTATGCCGTGAGAAAGATATTCTGCAGTCCTACAGAGCTGTTCAGCCAGGTCGCTCTGTATTTATTGCTGACGGTACTCACTCTCCTATCATTGGTCAGGGGGAGACAGCTTTGCTACCTTCTATGCACTTACAGAATGTGCTACATGCTCCAGAATTCTCTATGAACCTCTTATCTATTAGTCAGATTACACGTGATTTGCACTGTCGTGCTATTTTTGATCCATCGTCTGTTATTTTTCAGGACATACTGACGGGCAGGGTGATTGGCTGTGGTTCTGAGCACAATGGCCTTTATCGTCTCGTTCGTAGCTCCTACGCTGGCGTCTCCTTGCATAACCAAGCCTCTGTTTCTCCGTACACCTGGCATCTTCGGTTCGGTCATCTACCACTGCAGAAGATGCGTCACCTCCTGCCTCAGATATCTCCGAGTTCCTCTTTTCGGTGTGAAGCGTGTCAGTTAGGGAAGCACCATCGGTCTAGCTTCCCCAGTCGTCAGAGTCGGAGCAGTAGCTCCCCGTTTGAGTTATTTCATATAGATATTTGGGGTCCAAGTCGTGTCCCGGATCACCAGGGGCACAGGTTCTATCTAGTTGTCATTGATAATTTTTCCAGAGTGTCGTGGACCTTTCTTCTCAAAAATAAATCTGAAGCAGGAAATGTTCTCCAAAATCTAATAAATGAAGTTCAGAATGTTTTTTCATCTACTGTTAAGTATGTGCGTACCGACAATGCCTTGGAGTTCTGCACTCGCTCTCTTGCTAGCTTCCTTTCATCTAAAGGCATTGTTCACCAAACCACATGTGCCTACACCTCTCAACAAAATGGGGTTGCCGAACGAAAACATCGACACTTTCTTGACATTGCACGCACTTTACTTATTCAGAGTTGTGCCCCATTATCCTTTTGGGGTGATGCTATACTTACAGCATGTTATCTGGTCAATCGAATGCCTACAACTGTTCTGGGGGAAAAGTCTCCAATCTCTGTTCTCTTTCCTGATAGAGATTTATTTACACTGACACCTCGGGTATTTGGCACTGTCGCTTTTGTTCACCACTTATCTCCGGGGCTTGATAAGCTATCCCCTAGGGCTATCAAGTGCGTTTTCGTGGGTTACTCCAGGACACAGAAGGGGTACCGTTGCTATGATCCTGTCAATGACAAGTACTATGTGAGTGCAGATGTTACTTTTTTCGAACCAGTCATGTACTTCTCCCCTGCAG
Source organism: Ottelia alismoides (assembly GCA_037367405.1). Classification (NCBI taxonomy): domain Eukaryota; kingdom Viridiplantae; phylum Streptophyta; class Magnoliopsida; order Alismatales; family Hydrocharitaceae; genus Ottelia; species Ottelia alismoides. The sequence continues at coordinate 943,583 of JAZKJV010000649.1, read as the reverse complement.
GTGACAGGTTGGTCTCCTCCACATCATCAGACTCCCAGATCTATGTTCCACCACCTCCAAGCCTTGGTCCGTCCTCTACTCCACCATCATCAATATCAACACCACCACCACCATCTCCGCCACCACCACCACCACCGCCAGTTGTTCCTCTCCCTAAGTTCTATACGAGACGCACAGGCCCTGCTCAAGCTACATCCCAACCATCCAGCACGCCTCAGGTATGTTCTGATATTAATGATGGGTTAAATAATGCACATGTGCAGGAGCTTTTACCACAGGAGGATGACCAACCGGTCAGCACTGTTTTGGATGACTTGGACCGACCCATTGCTCATAGGAAACAGCGAAGACAGTGTGCCTCATATCCCCTAGCCTCTCATGTATCCTTTCATCGACTCACTGGGGATTTCCAGAAGTTTGCCGCAGCTGTATCATCCGTTGAGATTCCACGGACATATCAGGATGCCATGAAGACTGAATGCTGGCGTTTAGCAATGGAAGAGGAGATGCGTGCATTGCAATCCAGAGGGACTTGGTCTCTGGTCCCTATTCCTCCAGGTGCGTCTGTTGTGAGCTGCAAGTGGGTCTTTACAATCAAATATCATGCAGATGGTCGTCTTGACAGATACAAGGCCAGGCTTGTCGCACGAGGGTTTACACAGACATATGGGGTAGACTACTTGGACACTTTTTCACCGGTGGCGAGACATTCTACCCTTCGCATTCTTCTATCGGTTGCAGTGGTACGTGACTGGCCCATATTCCAGCTTGATGTTAAGAATGCTTTCTTGTATGGTGATCTACAGGAGGAAGTCTACATGCAGCAGCCACCCGGGTTCGCTGCTGAGGGGGAGTCACAGAAGGTGTGTAGACTTCATAAGGCTATCTATGGCCTTAAGCAGAGTCCTCGTGCGTGGTTCCAGAAGCTCTCCCAGCTTATTGAACGACAGGGTTTCAGAAGAGCAAATGCGGATCACTCACTGTTTGTCCGGAAGACCCCTAGAGGTACCATCGTTGTTATGGTATATGTTGACGACATACTGGTTACTGGAGATGATGCACAAGGGGTTGAGATGACCAAGTCTATGTTGGGCAGCCAGTTCACTACAAAGGATCTAGGCACAATACGGTATTTTCTGGGGATAGAATTTGCAAGAAATGCACAAGGAATGGTGATGAATCAGAGGAAATATGTCACAGATTTGCTAGTAGAAACAGGAATGACTGGATGCAGACCTTCAAGTACACCCATGGATCCAAGCATGAAGCTGTACGATGAGGACACTGAGGAGGTGGACAAGAGAAGGTACAGAGAAATGGTGGGCAAGCTCTTATACATCACTATAACTCGACCGGATATTGCACTTGCAGTAAACCGGGTGAGTCAATTTATGGAGCAGCCGAGGCAAGTACATATGGACGCATTGTACATGATATTGAGATATCTGAAGTCTTCTCCAGGCACAGGGTTGCTGTTCAAGAAAGCCACAGATTTGTCTATTTCAGCCTGCGCAGATGCGGATTATGCAGGATGTCCACGAGATCGTAAGTCTACTTCTGGATTTGCTGTCTTTGTAGGAAGCTCTTTAGTCTCCTGGAAAAGCAAGAAGCAGACTGTTGTGGCAAGATCCAGTGCCGAATCCGAGTACAGGGCCATGGCACAGGCAAGCACAGAAATGATGTGGGTTAAAGCAGTTCTAGAAGATCTGAATGTTGAAGTTCCCTTGCCTATGAACCTGCAATGTGACAATCAGGCAGCGTTATTCATTGCCAACAATCCAGCCTTCCATGAGAGAACAAAACATATAGAGGTGGATTGTCATTTCACTAGGGACATGATTCAGAAGGGCTTCATCTCCACGTCCCACGTCAGTTCAGAGGACCAGACAGCAGACATATTCACGAAGCCATTGCTCAGAGGACCTTTCCAGAGATGTTCTTCTAAGCTGAGCATGATAGATATCTATGCTCCATCTTGAGGGGGAGTGTAGAGATAGTTATTAGTCTGCGATGTTATTTATTATTTTAGTTTCTTTATGTACCTCTCATGTAATTTACCCAACGGCTCTCTCCCTATATAAGAGACCCAAGGGCCCTATGGAATAAACATCTGAGTATTCTAACATATACCTATAAAGGGCTATAAAAGGTAACTTGTAAAAATAAGCCTCATAAAAATAATTAAAAATCACCATAAAATTATTTAGAAAATAAGAAACATTTTTCATTTTATAACCTAAAATTAATAAAATCTTTTTCTATTTTTAATCGATTTTACAAATCATTTCCAGTGGGTTTTTCCCATGGAAGGACATATCGATATCGATATCGTTTCGATATCGTGTCGATATCGATATATCGACGATATATTGCCGATATATCGCCGATATATCGCTATATCTTGGAATCTTTCTAAAGAAAATGCCTGAAATTGGATATATCGATATATCGATTTCGATATCGGTCCCATGTCGATATCGATATATCGGCGATATATCGCCGATATATCGGGATTCGGCCTTCCATGGTTTTTCCTGGTTGGTCCACGTGAACCAACCAGGAGGCGCCACCAGTTGACCCCGGTCAACTGATCGCCTTCCCCACCTACCCCCTGTCAGTGGCTTGGTTTTTGAGCCATTTTCTTGGTTTTTTCCCAGCCAATCCTTTCACCATTTCGCCTCGCACCCTTCTGCAATCTTCTTCCCCTACCAACCACCTTGCCCGCCTTGCGATTACCTTGGAGATTGCATCACTGAGACGCTCCAAAATCGTTGATCTTCGAGCCCCTGCAGCTCGAGGTCAAACCAAATAAAGAGAACCCCCGACCTTCAGTTTGAATTTGGATTCCCTTCGGTCCACCCCTCGCGCCTATCTCGTGCTCCAGAGCTTCCTGGAGGTGACAACTCCGACGAGAGCTCTTCATCCAAGGCTTCAGAGGTCGGAGGCGTCTCCCACACCTCCCGCAATTCCGGCGGTCGAGGTTCGACATTTCCTCTGGTTCCGGCCATTGAGGGCCTTCCCCCATTTATTTCTTTCATGCATTAAGTTCATGTTAGTCTTAGGATGAAAACCCCCCAAAAAAATTAGAGTTCCATCGCTTATCTCGCTCGATTCATTCACTTGGCCGGAGCGCACCTCCGACCGTTCATCGCCACCTCCTATCACGCATCCCCACGCCCATCCAGAGGTCCAGGCAGTTTGCCCTGGACCTCTTGACTCTTATTGCAGGTCAACGCACGCCCAAGCATGCCTGGAGACGAGTTTTGAAGCTTGCCGGAGCTATTGAAGCTCCCCAGCTCCGCCAGCCACCAGCGAGCTCCACGGCCCTCGCCGTGGATTTTTGACGACTCCAGGAGGAAGAGGAAGACCTCAGGACGCTCCACGTCCATTTTGAAGCCCTGCCATCGCCGGAGGACGAAGATCTGGGACGACGAAGTTCGCCTCGCCGGCGTTCTTCGTTGTTCTTCGTCATCACCTCCTAGTCGTCGGATCGAGGAGCTCCCCCCAGGTCGAGCAGCGCCCGTTGGATCGAAGCATTTCTCCGCCGTCAGATCGTCCTCAAACGATCTAATCTCCGCCGTCCACGCGAAGCGTCGTCGACCATTGGATTCACGCCACGTGTATAAGTGAAGATCTGCAGCCGTTGGATCCGCGCGCCAGGGGTATTTTGCATCTAAACCCCTGCGCATTTTGTATTTACTTTTTAGTACCAAAACTTTTGTCTGTAGCGTAAACTTTTTGTATTATTTGCATGTAAGCCCCGTACATTTATTTTATTTGCACTTAGGTCCTGTGCCACGTCACCTCACGTGCCTGTGCGCGTGAGGGGGTGGGCTTTTTGCAAGGACCCCCCTGGGGTTTATTTATTTCAGTTTAGTCCCAAAATTTTGTAACGTAGTGTAAAAGTTTGGGATATTTTGGATAGTAGCCCCGGAGATTTTTGGATATTGCGTTTAGGTCCCTGCCAGGCGCGTGTATAGCACGTGCTTGGCTTGGACATTTTGTATTGAGGCCCCTCCGGGTTCTGTAATTTGTCTTTAGTCCAGTAAATGCAAGTTTTAGTTTAAAACATTGTGAAAATTTTGCATGTGCCCCCTGGATGTTTGTGAAATTGCATCTATATCCCTGTCAGGCCTGTTTAAGGTTTGGATTCTTGTATTAATTAATTAGGGCATCATTTTACTTAGAAAAATTCCACAAAAATTCATAGAAGCTCCTGGGTACTTGTACTTCCACGCCATATTTTTAGTTTTTGATTTTATTTTATTTTTCTATTTATTAAAAATCAAAAACATGCTTTTTGCCCACTGTCTAGCTTAGAAAATACCAAAAAAATATTGAAAGACCTCGAAAAATTCCAAAAAAATTCCCTAGTGTGTATTTCCTATTTTAGTGTCAGTCCAAAAATCACTAAAAATCTCAAAAAAAAACCTTAAAAATTAGAAAATACATAAAAACGTCAAAAAATTCTCAAAAATTGTAGAAAACTCCAAAAATAGTAAACTCAAGTTCTGTAGTTTCATCTTTTCATTGTCTTTATTTGAAAAATAGTTTGGAAAATTTTTGTGGTTGTTTGCTATTTTTAATTCTCATTTTATCTCCAGCCAGTAACTTGTCCACTGTTTTGGTTTATTTCAGTGTTTAAAAATATCAAAAACATTCTGAAAAATACCCAAAAATCATAAAAACAGTAGAAAATAATAAAAATACCAAAAACATTTTATTTCTGAATTTTTGGTTATTTTTGCATATTTTTATTAATATTCTAGCTTCTCTTTTATTACATTATCTTTATATTCCAATATTAAAAAATACAAAAAAATATAAAATATAAAATTATAAAAATCAGAAAATTAAAAATCAAAATACAAAATTAAAAATCAAATAATAAAAAAAATAAAAACCCACAAAAATCTTTGTTTGCTTGCTTAGTGTAGACACACCTCACATTCACTTGTGCACATCTTTTTGAATTACCCTGTTTGCTCCCTGTGTTCGAACTCTCTGCATACTTGCTTGCTATACATTTTTTTTTACGCTCGCTTGCTATACATTTTGTGCAGAGTTAAAAATAAATTTTAACTCCACATTTATTTCTAATTGTTGATCTTTAGTGTGGGTTAATTGTTGATTAAATACAGGTTTCATTTGAGAGTCGCCACAACGACGGTCGTCTCCGCCTTGTGTGAGACACCAATTTAGGCTCTCTTGAAATCTGCGTTTATCAAATGGCGTCGTTGCCGGGGAGCAACAACGAGTAGTTCATCTTTTTGTCTATTTGTGTTTGTTGTCTACCATAGCTCTATTTTATATCTCGTGCATTTTTGATATATCTTGTTGAGCTATTCTGACCACTCTTGTCTTGTCTTCTTGCGAGGGACCGCGGAGCGAGGCGGATCGCCTAGGTGACCCGAAGCATCCTTGGGAAGCGGAGCCGGTTATTCTTTAGCCAAGCCGGCAGGAGAGAGCAAGAGGAGTGAGAGTGGTAGATTAGTTGCATTTTTATTTTGTGAGAGGGTGACTTGATAATTTGTAATAATACAGGTACTTGGACTCTTGGACACTTCGGGCCTAATTTCCGAGTGTTTGTTCACCCGGGGGCTCACCGCGGCTTTTATCGCGTTTTCCGTTGTCATTTTCCGATTTTGTTTTCCTTTTTCATTTCTTTTGTGGATTGAGCCCTTAGTTGTAGGCCTTGCTTGATTCGATTAGAATAGGTCCAAACCCACTAATAACCTTTGCATGCTCCTATAGATCGTATTTGGACTTAGACTAATTAAACAGTTGGCCATTAGCTTTCGATCCACGCGCCGCGAGCTCATCCCGCAAAGCGTTTTCTCCTAAACTCAAGTGTGTTGAGCAGAGGAGGGGTGAGCCTAGACCGGACATTAGGATTGAGGGCTAGTGGTTAGCTTGTGGTTCTTCACGCTAGCAGTTGCCTACCTTAGGACGATTTCCGCATTACATAATCGGCATGTAGTTTAGGTTCACAAATTCTGTTTTTCATCCCGCATGGAGAGAGCTGGATTCACTGTAAGTCTTCTCACTTAGCATTCATCATCTAGGCACAAAGGTAAAATTTCCAACTTGGTGTCGACTTGCATTGGCTTTTCCGACTCTATTCTCCCTCTGTTTTTGGACAAAGTAGGATCAAAGAAAATACAAAAATCGTTAGGCGCTTGTTTGAATTCACTCAAAAGAAGCGATAACACCAAAAAAAATTAAAAAAGGGACTGCTAAGAAAACCTTGACCAAAAATAAAATCGATAATTGGATTCATTGTCTGAGGAGAGTAACACCCTCACTTGTATTCAGGTTGCATGGGAAGGTCTCCTTCCAAGTGAGGTGAGCACTTCGTAAGGATTAGAGCCAAAAACCCAACTTGTGGTTGCCTTGTGTATCGCCTGGATTTCCGAAGTATTGGCGCTTCTATCGTACGTAGTCGAGTAGGGCTTGGTCGCCATTGGTGACTCACTATTGTGTGAGCATCGACCTTGTCCGAAGTACCGAGCATAGGCCACGCCTTCACGGGTGTGTCTGTCTCACCGGCTGCATCCGAGTAGGATCTTGCACGCTCACGGGTGATTCCGTTGCGAGCGAGATCCGAAGTATCTGTTTCGCCTATCGGCTTCCTCCATCTATTTCTTTGGCTGAGTAGGGATCCAGGAAGGGTTACAAGGACCTTAAAAAGCGCAAGTTACAGGTTACACAGGAGGAGGACAAGTATGGGAATACTTTTCCGGCAGTACTCTCTCTCCTTTAGGCGTAGCGCTCTAAGGACTCGTGAAAAAGATTAATTCCTGAATCAAGCTAAAATTAACAAGATAAAAGTCGAACCTTCACGGCTTCATGTGTTGAGTTGGTGAACTCACCCCTGTTTTGTGTTTGATTGCTAGATTTATTTAGGTCAAGATCAAAAACACAGCACAATTGTGCGCAATTTTGCTTTTCTTTCATTCCTCTTCTTCTGCATTCCCTCTGCTCTTCCCAATAATCAAGATGATGGGACGGAGATCTCTTAGGCCGACCTTGTCGGCACCGCTATCCAGCACTCCTCCTTATTCATCTAGGACTACCTCGGAGAGTCCGCTCTCCGAGCCTGAGTTTACATCCACCATGTTCCCCCTCGACCACCCTTCCCATTCTCCTTCTCTCAGTCCAATAGTTTCAGAATTCAGTGCATCACAGAGTTCAGATCATTCGACAGCACCTGAGATGGCCTCTTTTGCTTTTTCAGAAAATCCAGTGATGGCAGACAGAGGCGAGCACCCAGATGACCATGATCACCCTCCGTTCATATTTGATCAGGCGGCCATCAACAATTCCTTGTTAGCGTCCCTGGAGACTATGCAGAGGCAGATCCGTGACCAGGGAACCTTCATGGGTGATCTTATGAGAGAGATAGCTCAGATAAGAGAAAACCGACCTGGGGGCGGTGGCGGTGGAGGAGGAGGACCTGATGCAGGAGGAGGCGATCCCGACGCCGAGAGACCGCCGCAAACCATCATGAGAGAATTGCATAACCCAGCAGCGTCTCTTACACATCGTTGGATCAGACTACCGCCTATCCATGGAGATTTCGAGTTGCGGCCCCACACCATTCAGCTTCTACCCAAATTCCACGGGTTGCCGACCGAAGAGCCACACCTCCACCTCCAAGAATTCGAGATGATATGCAGCACCATCCGTGATCGGTTGATGACTGAGGACACGATTAAGATGATCGCCTTCCTGTTCTCATTGGTTGACAGAGCCGCATATTGGCTCAAACACTTGGGACGATTCATCGACACGTGGGCAGATCTCTGGACCGCATACCTGAAGAAATACTACCCTCTCGGCCGGACCAATGCAGCTAGAGCAATGATCAGCAATTTTGTCATTATCCCTAATGAACAATTTCACGAAGTTTGGGATCGCTTTCGAGATCTCATCGACCGGTGCCCACATCACGACATATCCAAGCCCAACTTAATTCAGAGTTTCTTTTGTGGGCTGACATCGAAGCTGCAGGGGCTTGTCAACGCCTCTTGCGGTGGGTCGTACTTTTCCAAGGGTGAAGACGACGTCTGGGCCATTTACGAGGGCATGGCAGAAAACTCAACCGTGATGCCCCAAGCCCGAGTCTACACGCAGCAGAAGCCCCCGCAAGGAGCGGGATCATTCCAGAGGATCGCCCGCATCGATGCCGGTCCCAACACAGTGTCGGCAGCCGCAGCCCAAGCTGAATCAGCCGCAGCCGACATGGGCATAATCAGTGAGAAGCTGGACCGTCTCGAGATCCTCGAGAAGAAACAGATGCAAGGCATGGCCCAGATGGACCAAATTGCCAAGACGATGAGTGACCTGAAGATGCAGATCCTTTGCGTCCAGGAGGCACAAATTCAGTCCCAGCAGCCTCCCAGGTCACGGGCTGACCCCAGCAGTAGCAGTTCTAACCAAGCCTCTACCTCGTACCGTCAGGTGAATCACATCCAGGCAGAGCCGGTTCCACTGCTACAGTACTATCCAGCACAGCCGCCATCTTCAGACACGCAGATGGTGGTCTATCAGCCGGAGCAGCCACTGACAGTTCTTCCTCCACCCTCCTTTGAGCAGGAACCATTGATGGAAGTCAATGGGATTTGGTACGACCGGTACCCTCAGCCTGGGATCCGTCGTGATCATCCAGGATTCCGTTGGGGCAACGATGGCTCCTCATCCCAGCAGCAGAATCCCGCTCAAGGACAGCAGAACAGCCAGCCACAGAAGCAGCAACAGCCCCAATATGCCCATCAGCAGCAATACCAGAGTGGTCCTCGTCCCGCCTATCAGGGACAGCAGTGGAAGCAGCGACAGCAGCCTCACCAATCTTATGCCCAGCCGACCCAGAACTATCCCTACCAGCAACCACAGCAGCAGCAGCCTCGCAGCAGCCTCATTTCCCGCAAGGGAACCCATCCGGTTCTCAAGGCCCCACTTTTGAGAACCCAGCTCTCGATGATCTTGCCCGCTTGCTCTCCGAACAACGAGCGTCTTTCAGGCAAGAAATGGATGAATTCCGGCAAGAGATGAGGGAGATCATAAAAGGCAAGGCCGCCATACCTGCTCAGATTGAACCTAACCCGAACAATCTGAAAAGGAAGTCTGAGCAGGTAGAGTTTACAGAGGACACCTCTCCTAGTGACTATTTGAGTGATGTCTTATTCTTTCTATGATGCTGATTTTGTGACTACTAGGAGCGGTAGGATGCCCGCAGGCGGCGCCTCTTTTGAGCGACAACCAGATGCAGAACCAGGAGCGCCAGAGGAGCAGAGTAGCGGTGCTGATGCCGCTAATGACGATGTTGAAGACGGTGGTGCTGAGGCCACCAATGATGGAGATCCAGATGACGGTACTGAGGCCGTCGTGATACCAGTTGCAGACGGTGGTGCTGATGCCACCATTTTGGATACAGAGCTAGAGTGCGGTGTTGATGCCGCGAACACAGGTGCTGGTGGTGGTACTGAAGCCACCACATCTACTTTTGTTGAGCCTCCCTCTCTGATGTTGCCACATTTTGTATCTATGGACTGTGGTAACAAAAAGAAAAACAAAAATATGAATAAAGGAAAGGTTTCTGTTCACATTGCGGATCCATATGTGGTGAATGATGATTGTTGTATGGATTCTCCTTCTTCACAGGCACAGGGACCTATTCCTAGCCCTTCATCTGTTGAGGCCCATACCATCCCCTTCCCCGAGGCACTCCGCCGGGCGAAGGGGAACAAAAAAGAAAACCCAAAAAAGAACCAACAGGTAGAGTTCGGCAATCAAATGATTGACAGGTTCCACATTCAGCTGACTCTACGGGAAGCATTTGAACATATCCCCTTCTTCAAAAAGAACTTGAAAGAGACAACTACTGTCCGAAGGAAGAAGAGGCACAGAGATCAAATCCATATGCTCACTAATGACACTTGTTGCGCCATTCAGAACACATTGCCAGGCAAGAGACCCGATACAGGAGCTTCCTATGTCAGATGCGAGATCCAGGAGCAACGGTTCGATCGTACTCTATTAGACAGTGGGTCTTCGATCAACCTCCTTCCGGCAGCCTTACTCAAACGATTCGAGTTTGGCCCTCTTCTTCGGAGCAGGACAGTCCTTCAGTTTGCTGATAGGTCGATCAAGAGGCCGAAGGGGTTGTTGAAGGACGTGGTCGTTACCATTCAGGGCTTGAAATTCCCCGTGGACTTTGTGGTACTGGACATAGAGATCCATGAATCGGTAACCGATGCCCCCATCATACTTGGACGCCCGTTCTTGGCCACTGCCAAGGCGGTATCCGACATGATAGTGGGACGGTATGTTTTCGCGTAGAGGGCGAAAACATACAAATAGATACGATCGACAAGACCAGAGCCAGAGAGTTGGCATGCTCAGAGCAATCCAGCGAAGCCGAGCAAATGACAGAGGACGAGCTAGACATCCACCAGGTGTGTGATTTCGTGATGATTGATGATGAATCCAACTGGACAGATCCTGTAGCACCGACCCTCGCCTTGCCTACAGATTCACTATATCTCAATCTCAAGCTCATGGCAGTCGAGACCCGGGAGAGCACATCCCTGGATGAGGATACACCAGAGGCTTACAGTGTCGGGACGAGTGGTGCCAATGATTTTCATTCTTGCTTATCTTCTTCTGATCCCTCGGATTCAGACATTGACTGGGATGATTTTGATGACTATTTGCCATGTCTGATTCCTTCTGAGCCAACAGCCATGACAGAGTGCGAGCCAGTGCAGTTTATTGATGATTCAGCAGGCCGTCCTTCATCAGAAATTCATGCAGAGCGAGAGTTCTCCCATGCAGACCTGGTAGCATTTACACAGACATATCAGAAGCCAGATCTGCCACCTCCCATTTGTCCAGAACGGAAACCTTTGCCGCAGTCGTTGACATATAGATTCCTTGCGTGTGAGCCAGAAATGCACCCACTCATTATCTCAGCAGATTTGACTGGAGAATAAGAATCTCGTCTGATGGAGGTTCTTGAAAGAAACCGCAAGGCAATAGGTTGGAGTATAGCTGATCTCCAGGGGCTGAGCCCAAATCTTTGCTCCCACCACATTTATCTTGAGGATAACGCTAGGCCGTCGCGTGAGTTCCAACGATGGCTGAACCCGAATCTTCGAGACGTAGTCATGAAAAAAATTTCAAGGTGGTGGAGCGCCAATTTCATCTATCCCATCTCCGACTCCAAATGGGTAAGTCCTTTACATGTGGTACCCATGAAGACGGTATCACTACAGTTGTCAATGAGTCTGGAGAGGAGATCGCTACCAGAGTGCCCACTTCTTGGAGGGTCTGTGTGGACTACAGAAGATTGAATGAGGCCACCAAGAAGGATCACTTCCCGCTACCCTTCATTGATCAGATCATCGAGCGGCTAGCTGGGAAAAGTCATTACTGCTTTCTTAACGGGTACTCTGGATACAATCAAGTGGCCATTGCGCCCGAAGACCAGGAGAAAACGACATTCACCTGTCCGTTTGGGACCTATGCTTTCAGACGGATGCCCTTTGGTCTATGTAACGCTCCAGCGACATTCCAAAGGTGCATGTTGTCCATCTTCTCGGACATGGTGGGTGACTGCTTAGAGGTCTTCATGTATGACTTCTCGGTCTATGGCGACGGGTTCGATGCTTGTCTTGACTGCCTAGACCGTGTGCTTCAGCACTGCATAGAGGTCAATCTTGTTTAATCTTGGGAGAAGAGCCACTTTATGGTGACTCAAGGGACGGTCCTCGGTCACATCGTCTCCAACAGGGGCATGAAGGTCGATCCGGCAAAGATGGACATCATCAAGAAACTCAATCCACCGTCCAACTTGCGTCAGTTACGGTCTTTTCTGGGGCATGTCGGTTTCTACCGACGGTTCATTCAGGACTTCAGTCGAATTGCCCGACCGCTTACTGAGTTGCTGACAAAAGACACCGAGTTTATTGTCAATGATAAGTGTCTTGCATCCTTCGAGACTCTCAAAGAGATGGTTGTTTCAGCTCCTATCCTTCAGCCACCTGATTGGTCTCTCCCATTCGAGATCATGACGGACGCTTCAGATTTTGCCGTTGGGGCTATGCTCGGACAGAGGAGGGATGGATTACCGTTTGTCATTCACTACGCCAGTCGGACTTTAGATGCCGCTCAACGGAATTACACTGTGACTGAGAAAGAGATGCTGGCCGTAGTCTTCGCTCTGGATAAGTATCGATCTTATATTCTTGGATCTAGAGTAATAATTTACACTGATCACACCGCCATCCGGTATTTAATGGCTAAGAAGGATGCCAAAGCACGTCTTACCAGATGGTCCTTCTACTCCAGGAATTTGATATTGAGATTAAGGATAAGCCTGGAGTCAAGAATGTGGTGGCGGATCATCTCTTCAGATTGGAGAATCTTGAGGAATCTGAGCCCAGCGCACCTATTACAGAGACGTTTCCAGATGAGGCGATCTTGGCTATCACCTCGCTCCCGTGGTACGCCGACATTGTCAACTATCTTGTTGCCAAGACTGTCCCACAAGGTTGGCCCAGGCAAAAACTCGAGACCTTCCTGGCGAAAGCCAAGTTTTACCATTGGGAGGATCCCGTCCTTTACCATGAAGGAGGGGACAACATCTGGAGGAGGTGCATTCCTCAAGAAGAGCATCATAGCGTCCTCACATACTGCCACAAGCTTGAGGCAGGAGGACATCATTCTGGAAAAAAGGACAGCACAGAAGGTGCTTCAATCCGGCCTATGGTGGCCTACTCTCTTCAAGGATTCTGATGAGTTCGTGAAGAGATGTACTGACTATCAGAAAATGGGAACCTGCGGACAGAGAGACATGATGCCCATGCAACCCATTCACTTTTGTGAGGTTTTTGATGCATGGGGGATTGATTTCATGGGCCCATTTCCTAAGAGTCAGGGATTCGAGCATATCCTGCTCGCTGTTGATTATGTCAGTCGATGGGTTGAGGCCATCCCCGCCCGAGCCGCAGATGCTAAAACCGTGTGCAAATTCTTGAGGAAAAATATCATTTCACGGTTCGGGATACCTAGAGTCTTGATTTCAGACGGGGGGTCTCATTTCATCAATGACAAGGTTAGGGCCCTTGCAGACGAGTTCGGCATTGACCATCAGGTTGCCACACCGTATCACCCTCAGACTAATGGTCTTGCCGAAGTATCGAACCGGGAGATAAAAACAATCTTGCAGAAGGTTGTCCGCCCAGACCGAAAGGATTGGTCACAGTTTTTGGACTCGGTCTTGTGGGCCTATCGGACCTCCTTCAAGAATCCATTGGGGACATCTCCCTTTCGACTCGTCTATGGCAAGCCGTGCCATTTGCCAGTGGAGATCAAGCATAAATCTTTTTGGGCAGTCACTGAGTTGCTGTTAGATCCCGAGAGTATAGGAGACCAGAGAAGAGCACAATTGGCAGCCCTGGAGGAACTGAGAGATAAAGCCTTTTCCAACAGCCTACAGTATAAAGAGAAAGTGAAGACATGGCATGATTCCCATATCAGCCATAAACAGTTTGAGCCAGATCAGAGAGTATGGTTGTTTGATTCCAGGCTGAAATTATTTCCAAGGAAATTGCAGAGCAAGTGGAAAGGTCCTTATGTGGTCAGGAAGGTACATGACAATGGCAGCATCGACATATCCGAACCGTCATCTTCCTCTACCTTCCGCGTCAATGGTCAACGCCTGAAGCTATATCTAGATCATGATCTGCCGACCATTGACGTTGCCCCCATTCTTCTGGTATGAGATGTGTCCTTTGACTCATATCATCTGCATCTCATACATGGTGATCACTTCTATCTTCCGCTGTACAGATCATCGGTCCATATCACTCTTTCATCTGTTGATTTATTTTCTTCTTTTCTTCTTTTCTTCTTTTCCTTTTCTATTTTCTTTATCTATCAAAAAGGTGCCGCCCTTGTAGACAGTTTCCCATACTTAGGACATACTTTGTCCTAAGTATAGGGGAACGTGCACCCCGAGTTTCTCTATTTTTCGATCCTCTCCATTGTCTCCTCTTCTTGTCTATACTCAGGGATATCTTACCCTAAGTATAGGGGGAGACAATCTGAGTACGATCTGTTCATTCCACCCTTGACCCTCCCTGCGTTATGTACAGTCTGCTATACTTAGGATTACTTGATCCTAAGTATAGGGGGGACGGTCAACTTCTCATTGGTTCGTTCATTTATTCTTTAGATTTTCCTATACTCAGTACGAGTTATGTCTTCTCTTTTCTCTCTGATCTATGAGGACATAGCTCAAGCTAAGTATAGGAGGGTCGTATATACTGCGTATATACTTTAGCCATAACTCGTACTTTCGTACTTTCTTAATAATATGGCCAATAATTCTTTAAAATTCATTAAAAATCCTTAATAAAAAGACGTGGTTATTCCTCAAATTCTTTTGTGTATTTACTGATTAATAAATCAGGTGAAAATGTTTTTTTTTGCAAAATGTTTGAAAAATAGTTTGAAAATCTTTGTGAACATCTATTGAAAACTATTTTGAAAATATTTTGTTACATGTTTTCAACCTGTGCGAAAATGTGTGGTTTGTTAAATTTCTTTTCTTTGTGTGAAATAAAAATGTTTGAAAAATGATTTGCAAATGGTTTGAAAAATGGTTGCAAAAATATTTTGAAAAAAAATCTATATATACTGTTTGAAAAACCTTTGCAAAATGATTTTCAAATGTGTGTACATGTTGTAAAATGTTGGTAAAAATTATGTTGGACTATAGTTTTCAAAAACTGTGTGAAAAGCTTGTGTCAAATAAGTTTGAGGAATACTTACATCACACCAAAATCCACTATAAAGATGTACAAAACTGACCACTTACCCTTGTAAATTCTTAAAATCCACTTCTTGTAGATATAAGAAGCACTCCCATGTAAATATTTTAACCTAGTTTTTAGCCAAAACTTTTTGTTTTCAAAAATCCCAAAAACATTTGCAAAATAAAAATCCAAAAACATTTGAAAAATCTTTTTGAAAAAGACAAAAAAATTGCATCTGCATATGCATCATAATCATCTTTTCAAAAATCCATAAAAAGTTCAAAATCTTTGAAAATTGCATCACAAAAATATTTTCTGCATTCTGCATTTGCATAGCATTCGCATTTTTCGGATTGAGTTTGATAGTTGAACGAGTCTAAGTAAAATCCGAAGATTGGAGCTTGATTGGACCTTAAATCTACCTAGCTAACAGGAACCTTATAGGAACTGAGTTTGAGGTACTTCAGGTCTAGTTGACTTAATTCTTTGATGATCACGGGACTTAGTTTAATGGATTCTTGACTGCCTAAGTAGAGTATTTCGGAGCACACGCACGACTCTTGTTGATAATGACCTAACTTGGACACCTGCACCTTTCACATGGCTCAACTCAGTTGGAGTGGTGAGGGGATTGGATTTGCCGGTATGAGACGCACACAAGTGGAAACATTTGTCCTCCTCTAGGGAGGGAAGTGCACCCCAACCGTCCAGTGATTAGGAAGTCTAAAGACAGGAGGCTGTGGGTTGCGATAAAGCTTCAAAAGAGGGATAGTCTACTGGCTCAAGAGGAAAAACTTCTTATGTAAATGCTGCTGTGAATAGTATTTCAAAAAAAATTGTTCAGGCATGTACAAAAATAAAAAGCCTGCAAAGTATGTACAAATGTTGTAAAGTCAATAAGCAAGCTTGAGTTCCAAAGTCAAATATGTGAGCCTGCAGCAGGATGACTTGACTACACTGGTCTTACATCCCAGGATAGGTAGCTACACTGGCTACCGTCCATTCTTCTCTTCACCCCCTCCTCTTGAGCAGGTTGCCACTTGAACTTAGAAGGGAATACCCCGCTCCTCGAGGATGGAGTTATTGGATTGGGGAATCATTGGGTTGTCGTACTGGAGAAGTCAGTCTCTTTGTCATTCTAGTTGGGGAGAGCCACCATCACTTACACTGTACGAGTCAGATTCATAGTCATAAGAGTTTGCGTATGAGTTGAAGTATTTCTGACCTGGCTATTGAGGAGACTTGGACAGAGTTTTGGGATTCTCAAGGACTGATGAATTTCAAACACGGTTCTCACTAAGGTTCCGCCCACACTAAAACTCCAAAGGTCCGACTTAAGCTTCAAACTTTGATCTTGTGAAGACAAGTTTGATAATCAAATAAATCCAAGTTCTTCTTTTTCTTTTCTTTCTTTTCTTTTTGCACTTATTGCATAAGTGTTCGCTAGGGACTAGCAAAGGTAAAGTATAGGGGGATGATGAATCCACATTTCATCATCTTTATTCTATCATTTTGGCATCAAAAACCCTAGCAAATACCTGTAAATACCCTTAAATCGAGCATATTAGCATCCATGCATGTGCATTCAATTAATGTATAAAATACTGTAATTAAAGCCAAAATTATAGAATAAATAAAAGAAAAGAAAAAAAATAAAATATTGTAAATATTTTATGACCCGAAACCCCGAGACCTAGATATCTTGATGAATAGGTCGACAAGGAATAAAGTAGGGGGAGATAAGGGTCAAATACCTATATTATTCTATTCATTCTTTATTCATTTTGGGACATATTTTTGGTTCCACTTGTTATACATCAAATAAAGAAACTTTGTATACGAAAGTTGTAGATAATTTAATAAAGAAAAATACAAAATTATTTCACTAAAAAAATAATACTCAGATAAAAAGTTATGGTCTGAATAAAAATCCAGAATCCCAACTTCCCAGACCTGTATCTCACAACTGAAAACACCAAATGCAGCATACTCAACTTTGATTGTATATAGAATAAAATAAGCTATTTAATGGCGGTGGTTTCGCATTTGGCGGAGCTACGGTTTGAAAGTTGAGTTTTGGACCCCTACTGTATAATTGTACTGAATAAAATATTCAATTTATTCTTTATTCATTATTTTTATCTTTTTAATATTTTTATAATTATGTAAATATTACTTATAATAAATTTGTGTATTAAAATCAAAATAAAAATACAAAGAAAATTCAAAATAAAAACATTAGTATATACAAGACCTGGGTATTAGACCTATATACATACCTATACATTACTTGTATTTTATTAAATATACAAAACAATTCAGAAAAATAAAATGAAAATATATTTACATGTATAAAAGTACTTTATAATTTTACAAAATAAGAAATAAAAATTATAAAATTAAAATTCACAAAATAAAAATAAAATACTTAAATATATAGATATTATACCTATAAAGGGCTATAAAAGGAAACTTGTAAAAATAAGCCTCATAAAATAATTAAAAATCACCATAAAATTATTTAGAAAATAAGAAACATTTTTCATTTTATAACCTAAAATTAATAAAATCTTTTTCTATTTTTAATCGATTTTACAAATCATTTCTAGTGGATTTTTCCTGGTTGGTCCACGTGGACCAACCAGGAGGCGCCACCAGTTGACCCCGGTCAACTGGTCGCCTTCCCCACCTACCCCATGTCAGTGGCTTGGTTTTTGAGCCATTTTCTTGGCTTTTTCCCAGCCAATCCTTTCACCATTTCGCCTCGCACCCTTCTGCTATCTTCTTCCCCTACCAACCACCTTGCCCGCCTTGCGATTACCTTGGAGATTGCATCACTGAGACGCTCCAGAATCGTTGATCTTCGAGCCCCTGCAGCTCGAGGTCAAACCAAACAAAAAGAACCCCCGAACTTCAGTTTGAATTTGGATTCCCTTCGGTCCACCCCTCGCGCCTATCTCGTGCTCCAGAGCTTCATGGAGGTGACAGCTCCGACAAGAGCTCTTCAGCCAAGGCTTCAGAGGTCGGAGGCGTCTCCCACACCTCCCGCAATTCCGGCGGTCAAGGTTCGACATTTCCTCTGGTTCCGGGCATTGAGGGCCTTCCCCCATTTATTTCTTTCATGCATTAAGTTCCTGTTAGTCTTAGGATGAAAAACCCCCAAAAAAATTAGAGTTCCATCGCTTATCTCGCTCGATTCATTCACTTGGCCGGAGCGCACCTCCGGTTGTTCATCGCCACCTCGTATCACGCATCCCCACGCCCATCCAGAGGTCCAGGCAGTTTGCCCTGGACCTCTTGACTCTTATTGCAGGTCAATGCACGCCCAAGCGTGCCTGGAGACGAGTTTTGAAGCTCGCCGGAGCTATCGAAGCTCCCCAGCTCCGCCAGCCACCAGCGAGCTCCACGGCCCTCGCCGTGGATTTTTGACGACTCCAGAAGGAAGAGGAAGAGACCTCAGGACGCTCCACGTCCATTTTGAAGCCCTGCCATCGCCGGAGGACGAAGATCTGGGACGACGAAGTTCGCCTCGCCGGCGTTCTTCGTTGTTCTTCGTCATCACCTCCCAGCCGTCGGATCGAGGAGCTCCCCCCAGGTTGAGCAGCGCCCGTTGGATCGAAGCATTTCTCCGCCGTCAGATCGTCCTCAAACGATCTAATCTTCGCCGTCCACGCGAAGCGTCGTCGACCATTGGATTCACGCCACGTGTATAAGTGAAGATCTACAGCCGTTGGATCCGCGCGCCAGGGGTATTTTGCATCTAAACCCCTGCGCATTTTGTATTTACTTTTTAGTACCAAAACTTTTGTCTGTAGCGTAAACTTTTTGTATTATTTGCATGTAAGCCCCGCACATTTATTTTATTTACACTTAGGTCCTGTGCCACGTCACCTCACGTGCCTGTGCGCGTGAGGGGGTGGGCTTTTTGCAAGGACCCCCCCTGGGGTTTATTTATTCAGTTTAGTCCCAAAATTTTGTAACGTAGTGTAAAAGTTTGGGATATTTTGCATAGTAGCCCCGGAGATTTTTGGATATTGCATTTAGGTCCCTGCCAGGCGGGTGTATAGCACGTGCCTGGCTTGGACATTTTGTATTGAGGCCCCTTCGGATTCTGTAATTTGTCTTTAGTCCAGTAAATGCAAGTTTTAGTTTAAAATATTGTGGAAATTTTGCATGTGCCCCCTGGATGTTTGTGAAATTACATCTATACCCCTGCCAGGCCTGTTTAATGTTTGGATTCTTGTATTAATTAATTAGGACATCATTTTACTTAGAAAAATTCCACAAAAATTCATAGAAGCTCCTGGGTACTTGTACTTCCACGCCATATTTTTAGTTTTTGATTTTATTTTATTTTTATATCTATTAAAAATCAAAAACATGCTTTTTGCCCACTGTCTATCTTAAAAAATACCAAAAAATATTGAAAGACCTCGAAAAATTCCAAAAAAATTCCCTAGTGTGTATTTTAACCTATTTTAGTGTCAGTCCAAAAATCACTAAAAATCTTAAAAGAAAAACCTTAAAAATTAGAAAAATACATAAAAACGTCAAAAAATTCTCAAAAATTGTAGAAAACTCCAAAAATAGTAAACTCAAGTTCTATAGTTTCATCTTTTCATTGTCTTTATTTGAAAAATAGTTTGGAAAATTTGTGTGGCTGTTTGCTATTTTTAATTCTCATTTTATCTCCAGCCAGTAACTTGTCCACTGTTTTGGTTTATTTCAGTGTTTAAAAATATCAAAAACATTCTGAAAAATACCCAAAAATCACAAAAATAGTAGAAAATTATAAAAATACCAAAAACATTTTATTTCTGAATTTTTGGTCATTTTTGCATATTTTTATTAATATTCTAGCTTCTCTTTTATTACATTATCTTTATATTCCAATATTGAAAAATACAAAAAAATATAAAATATAAAATTATAAAAATCAGAAAATTAAAAATCAAAATACAAAATTAAAAATCAAATAATAAAAAAAATAAAAACCCACAAAAATCTTTGTTTGCTTGCTTAGTGTAGACACACCTCACATTCACTTGTTCACATCTTTTTGAATTACCATGTTTGCTCCCTGTGTTCAAACTCTCTGCATACTTTCTTGCTATACATTTTGTGCAGAGTTAAAAATAAATTTTAACTCCACATTTATTTCTAATTGTTGATCTTTAGTGTGGGTTAATTGTTGATTAAATACAGGTTTCATTTGAGAGTCGCCACAGTGGAAACGAGTTTAGAGACTAGTGGAAACGAGTTTTCAACAAAAACTAGGAGTTGACTTTAGAGAGATTTTGCACCAGTTGCGAATGTTCGAACCATCGGAGCAGTTTTAGCCATGTTCCAAATAAGAAGCTACATAGAGTAGAAGGTCAAGACGACATCTCTCCACGGAGATATTGAGGACCTCTACAAGAAACAACTACATGGCTAAGTAGCCACTCGAAAAGAAGACATGTTATGCAAACTCAGAAATTGTATTTATGGCTTGAAATAAGCGCAAAGACAGTGGTACGAGAAGTTTGATGTTTTCAAGATAAACATTGGATTCCACGAGTATCAACTGAAAGTGACCATTGTTGCTACTTTAAGAAGCTCCGCATGTCTTACATTATTCTATTGTTGTATGTAAATGACATGCTTGTTGCAGCCTCTAACACCAAATATATATATAATCTTAAGGCAATGATGTTCAACGAGTTTAATATGAAGACTTGGGCGTGCGAAGATCTTTAGAATGCAAATCAGCAAAGACATAATTAATAAAAAGCTGACATTGTTTCAATCGTAGAACATTAAAAAGGCACTTAAAAGGTAGCATATAAAAAATGCAAATTCGACAAACACACCCTTAGGTAAAGGCTACTACGAAGAACGAGTATGAGTACGCATCATGCTATTGGTAGTACTATATGTAAGGGTTTCCTTAAAACTAGATATCCCGCATACAATGGGAGTTGTGAAAAGATTCAAGGCAAATCCTAACAAGGAACACCGAGAAGATGTTAAGTGAATACTACAATTTCTATGAGGTACCTCTAACATGGTATTATGTCATGAGAACACTTACATTTGTATTCAAGGTTTTACAGACTTGGATTTTGTAAGAGATATCACTACATGAAAAGCACGACAGGGTGTGTACTTATTTTGGGGAATCTGGAGCTACTAGTTGGATCTCCATATTTACAGAAGATAGTAACATCTCTACTCAGAAGCAGAAAATGTTGCAGGCATTGAAGCTCGCAAAGAAATGATATTGCTGAAAGGATCTAATAAAATTACTGGATAAAGAAAGTAAAGATTGTTAACTATTCAATGACATTCAAAGTGCAATACATCTTGTGAAAAAATTCCGTAAGTTCTGGAAATCTTGTTCTAAGTTCTAAGAAGATTGATCATTATCGGCTTCGGCACCCTCCAGCCTTCTTCCTCGGTATGACACTCACAGGAGGGAGAGCAGTGAAAAAAAATGTGACAGCTTATTGAAAAAAAAAATAAAAAGCCGCAAGAAAATTTTGAGAATATTCATGTTTAGCCCCATGTTGTTGTATTCTCCCAACGTGGTCGATGTTTGTCATTCCGACCAGTATGGGAGAAAGAGGGAGTAT
The DNA here is from genome assembly GCA_037367405.1 of Ottelia alismoides. Taxonomy (NCBI): domain Eukaryota; kingdom Viridiplantae; phylum Streptophyta; class Magnoliopsida; order Alismatales; family Hydrocharitaceae; genus Ottelia; species Ottelia alismoides. The sequence continues at coordinate 922,147 of JAZKJV010000649.1, read as the reverse complement.
GTGTAGAGATACATGCCTCGTTATTGTTAGCAATGTGAGCCCGAGGCGAACCATTCCTGCAATAAATGTTATTGTAATAAATGATTTATCAATAAAAGTTATTGATTGTTTTTCACTCCCTTTCTGAGATTGAAAGAATGAATGCACTATAAGGTCCCTCTGTACAATAAGGGTTATGTACCATGGCCAACTTAATAATCATACAGCTGTTGATTCATTGATTGAATCAAAGAGGCTGATGCTTGGATGAATATCTAAGGAGTTAGATAGAGGACTCATCAAGCATCATCAAATGATTGTTAAGTGATGATCTCCAGCCTGAGTAGGAGATGGCAATCCTTTCTCATTAGGTTGATATCTGACCGACCTCTTGATGCAGGTCCTCTGCATGGGAATAGTGATTCGGAAGTGTCAGATTAGTTGAGTCAATGGGTTGACTTAACGAGATCGAGATAACCAAAGAACTATGTTTGAATACTATCACAGCATAGGCATGCATCCTTTGACCAGAGACAGATGTGTTACTATATGTCTGAGTATGTACATTTGGCAGACCAATAGGTCGATGACCTAACCAAGGTCTATACACCGGCGAGCTGGTGTGCATGTAAGGACATATGAGTAATACGATCTCTCAAAGGGATCATACAGGTTCACTTGTGAACCGGGAGACATGAGCTCACTCATGAGGTATTGGGACTGATCAAATTCCATGCATGGTCGTCATGCTTTGGAAGCATGACATGAATTTGAAGGTATGATATATGCTTTGTGAAAGCATATGATCTATACCAAATCCCAAAGACCAAGATTGAGAAACTTAGTAATCAAACCCTGAAGATGACAGTGTAAAGTGTCTATATCTTCAGGATGATCATAGGTCTACTAGTATGCAGGATGTACAGGTATTGGGAATACCTGAGGGTGATGTGATCATAAACGATTGTATAACCATGACGCTTCCATTCCGAGGGAGTGATGAAACAGGTTTGGATTTTAGTGACTCCTCTCAGTAGAGAAGTGACCTAATCTTAGTCCATGTACTGGACATTAATCTGAATAAGATTCAGATGCAATGAGAAGATTAGGTTTACGGTCTTGATTTAATCAAGCATCTATGGGAGGTCCATGAGATCTGGATTTGAGATGTGATCTCAACATCCAAGTCACTATACATGGAACAATACAATCGCCCTGTCCTTATCTCCAAGTATCTGTGGAGAAATCGCATTATTCTTGAAAGAGTTCAAGAATAATTCCATAGATCTAAGCATTGAGAAATTTATAATTAAATATGATTTAATTGTCTTGATGTATGTGGAAATTATCCAATATAATTAAATGTGATTTAATTATTTTGGATAAGAATAATGTGGATAGCAATATCCAATTATTCATAATATATTATAAATATGATTTATAATGTATTAAAGAGAGCTAATTATACTTTATATTTGTTAATTAATTATTGATGTGTATTGGATACACATTGTATAATTAATTGAAAATGTAAATTATATTTTGTTTTGGGTTGTGAATGTGATTCACAAATTTCCAATGGTAAGATTATAATATTCTCAAAATTAATTATGAATTATTTTTGAAGAATATATCACAACAAAAGTTGTTGGAATAAATAATGGAGAATTTCATAGAGATATGCAATCTCATGAGATTTCATGAGATTGCCCCCACTTGGAAACAAATGGACAGCTACCAAGTCCTATATGGAATTGGTGGCCGTCCACTATATTCTATGGGGAGATAAGATCTCCATGGTAATTATCTCCTTATTTGTTTGATCTAATTTAGGGTTAAATTGTATTTTATTTATCAAATATATTTGATAAATTAAATCATAAGTTGTTGGTTTTTACCAACAACAATCTTGACCATTGGATTAAACATAAATCAATCTCATCCATTGATTTTATGTGTCCCATGGATTGAGATCCATGGATCCCAAAATCCTATAAATAGAGAGGCATACCATGCTCTCTAGGGTTATGCTTTTGAAGCACATCTCTCTTCTCTCTCTTATTCCACACGTCAACCCTCTCCCTCTCTTTGGTAGCCGACCACCAGAACCCTAGAGGAGAGCTTCGTCGTCGCCTTCGCCACCGCGCCGCTGCTTCGACGTTCTTCGGTTCTCCGTCTTCTTTGGAGTGCTATGCTCGCGAAGAAGACGTTCGATCTCGTACGACGAGATCAGGAGTTCACCGTGCTTGGATCAACTAGTTGGATTGCGAGGATCACGCGACTCATCCCCGCGCTCGCAAGCATCTTCTCTGACGATCGGACTTGAGACAGGAGGTCTCTTTTCGTAGAGACTCGATCAACCACGCTTCAAGAGGTATTCCTTTATACTTGTTGTGGTTCTAGATGAACGATCCGAGAATCGTTCTTGGATCATGTGGTTTCATCGCATGAAATTTTTTAAATTCCGCTGCACAGAACAACTAGTTCGACTAGTCGTTCTTCGTCGTATTCGATACGATGCTCATGCTTCCATGATGCGCTTGAGGATTATCCCATATCCTTCAATTATCAGATCCAGATTCTCTAGACTCCGGATTCCAGGCCAGCCAGTGTTCCAGACTCTACAGTTGTTAGTTGATCAGACTCAACGTTCAGATGCTTCCGAGTCTTCAGTTCAGACACGCACATGTATGCGGTCTTTTTAGATGAGCACATGCATGTCATCTTTTATCATGGTCCCCATCATTCTTCTTGTTGTTTCGGTCGGAGTTTTCATGCGAGCCATAGGAACTCCAGAGTAGAGGACCATTCCCTATGCCATGTGGGCAAGGGTTTTCATGTGGTATCATAGGGACTCCAGAGTAGAGTACCATTCTCTGTGCCATATGGGAGAGACCCAATTCTCCGACGAGGAGACTCCAGACGCACTTTCAGACTCGATGGTCAGATTCCGAGTCCTCAGTTTGACTCACACTGCAGCCTGTTTGTCCTCCTCACCTGCACAGCATGAGAAGCAACATCCTCGACAGCAGCCGACAGTTGTGCGCGTTGAGTTGATATTATCTGTAGTGTCATGTATTGTGAGTTGAGTTTCTTTCTATGTGTCCAAGCTGAGCATTACATGCTCCAGCTTGAGGGAGAGTGTTGGAGTATTTGATGTGCGCCTCTTATGTTGTAGATGGGTAAGTGGATACCTCTAGGATCCATTTACCTCATCCCAGTCTTTAGTCCCACATCTACCAGTTTGGAGATGTGGAGACTCCGTGGGTGCTATATATAGAGCCCCACACCCCTGTAGTCAGATTAGAAAAAGGAATGCAATATCCGCCCCTTTGAAGGCTTCTCCCGTGGTTTCATCCCGCTCCTTAGGGAGTAGGGTTCCACGTAAAATTTCCGTGTTCCATGTTTAATATTTTTTGTTATATGCTCTGTTTATCATTCCCGCTTCCTCATTCCTATTTTCTAACACATTCAAATACCAAGCACGTCGATGTAAAGCAAGGTTTTAAATCTTGATTTTGATTTCATTTCAGATGCGAAAAAACGAAATAATGTTGAAATTTCGAAGACATTTCGCCAATTTCTGCCTAGATTTGTGAAGGGGCCATATCGATATTTCGATTTCGGTTTCGGTGGAGTGTCGAAACCGAAATTTCGCCAAAATTTCACGAAATTTGAAACACTGATGTAAAGTACCATTACATTCAAATGTAATTAGAAGATGGTCAATTCGAACTGAAGAAGATCAATACTTGGAAGTTCCTGCATATAGGTTCACCAAACCTATTACGGTGGAGAAGTTGAAAGCAGGTTCATGTTGTTCAACTTCTTTTGGTTTCAAGGGGAAGCGCGCACGAGTAAAGCATGGAATCATGTTACGACCTTAAACCAGTCTTCAAGTGAGAGATTGTTAGGTTTTGTCATGTGAAGATCAATTATCGATATACATGCATCCCTCAACCTCGACGATTTTTTTCAATGTACCAATGTATTTTGGTAATTTCATATATACCTCCATGTAATCCAGATCCCATGGCATAAATAGACCCTTGGGGAAGCCGTTCATTATATTCTAAGACATGTTCATGGGAATACAAAGAGAGCAGGCACACTGCCAACCTAATTATAAATTTTCGTGTTGTGTGATTTTGTATTTTAGTTCCTGATCATTGTTCTGCTTGTGTGTTGTGTGATAGGATTCGTTCCCAACAATAACTCAGCAATCCTCAAGTTGTCCATAATTTTTCAGAATTAGTCGGAGGTAGTCCCTTGGTGAGAAGTATGCAACTTGATCTTTAATTTTTATACAAGATAATTTTGACTCCTTTGAGCCAATCCTTTCTCTGATAAAGTAGTGGTTAATCTCAACAGGCTTTGTTTTATCGTGCATAACAAGATTGTTGGATAAACTTATTGCAAATTTATTATTACATATTAATATCATACGTGACTCAAGATCTATCCCAATGTCAGCCAGAATAATTTCAAATCGTATCTCTGCAACTCCCTTTACAACTCAAGATCTATCTAAATATTTCAAACACTGCTATGAAAGAGAGTTTAAATGGACTATAAAGAATCATTTCATGTCATCAGTCTGCTTCTTAAAATATATCCACGTGCTGTAAGATTATATTACAACAAATCTAGTATGGCCTCATCTGCCTGAACATCGTTCAGATATGGAATGTAAAGGGTTTAATTGTAGGAGCATGTGTTCTTTAGGAAAAAATACTGTTGTACCATATACAAAGCTTAAATGACAAAAATGGCAGAAACAATCACTCAAATTAAGAAACGTCAAAAGTGTATCTATGAGTGAGGTTCATGACCGTAGAGAAAAACTAAGGTATAACAAACATCTGCAAACTTACAGTAACCTTTCATTTCACAATGAGAACGTGCTTAGGCTAGGTAAATTGATGTGTACCTTCTCGATCAAACCAACTACTCCAGCTTTGGAAGGGTTAGAACACTTTCCTCCTTCAGTTTGAATGACATCGACGCCTTCCTGTTCTAGTAACTCTGCCAACCTTACCTGTTGTTTATTAGTCATAATTTATAGCTCATATAATGCACATAAATGGCTTAAAAACAACGAATATTATTGAGCAGACCATCTTCTAGGAATATTTCCTCTCACCTGATCGGGTAAACTAAGCACATGGGGCACTGTAACAGACAACACTGTGGAAGGAAGAATTCTCCTTGTCTTTTTGGTTAAAGATATAATCTGAAAATTAAAAGACCTAGACTGATTACAGAAATTATAAATTATATAGGATAAATGACTTGTAAATAAATAGACCGTAGACAGATTATCAGAAAATGGAAAATATACAGGATAAATGACTTGTAAAATAAACAGTGTTTTTCATTCTATGTATGCAATTATTGCTATTGGAAAAATTATCCCTTTGTTCAGAGTTCATGGTCTGATAGTCCACGCATACACAGCAGTACATGTTCCTTGATGCTGTGGACATGGTCAAGCAGTAGGAGATTTCATATTCGACAGAGTCTTTCTAATAAGCTGTCTAATAGTTGGTGCGTTGTACACATACTTTAGACAAAACAATGGCATGTTAATTAAAATTCTAAACTAGTTTTTTGCAATGATATATTTTGGAATAATGAACAGAAAAATGTAAACTGTTCTCGATTGCAAGGACATGTATAAGCAGTCTTAAAACAATTTTCTTGACTTCATAGAACCATTTGATATTGTTTGGTAGTCTATAGTGGCTAAGATTCTTGAGTGACAGTCTTAAGTCAAATCACCTCTTCGGGAGTAAATTTCCTTCCTGTTTCATAGAAAGAGTCGTAATTTCCTATTTCCACCTGCATACCCATTCGCATTAAAAAAATTCTTTTAGAATATAATACTGATAATTTATCCAGATTTAACTGAATGAAATGAAGATAGCAAACCATATGAGCACCGGCTTCAATGGCAGCGACGAATTCTGAAGGGTCTACAGAAGAAACACATATCTGCAAGAACGTTAATATAGAAACAGCCTCGGGACAGTGTCACAGTTAATGCAAACTCACAAATCAATTACACATATGTATAAAAATACAGACCAATGGGGATTCTATACTGTTATGTATGTAATATCAGGCATCAAGGAGTTTTGATTCTGATCTTAATGTCACAAAAAGTTTTGTTACCTCAAATAACTGAATACATGATGGCTTGATTATTGGCTAATTGTTTTTTTGTGAAAGCATCTTAACAAGCTACATGCAAATATGATCAATTGTTTGGGATATTATTTTACAATAAACAAAATAAACCATGTAAAGCAAAGGCTATAAGTCACCTATTATATTAAAAATTGTCATGGATATTTCGAAGAGATATGACATGGGGATATAATTAACACATAACTACGAATTTATGATGGATTAATTTGTAACTTGATGGAAATGAATGAAGAGACTTCATAGTTGAATGAAAGGTGATTTACAAAAAAATGCTGAAGAAAACGGGGCCATACCGGAAGAGAAGTCAAGCTCAATGCAAGCTTCACCAACTCAGGATCACAAGCAATGTCAACATGTGTTGCCCCACCCTAAAACGGCAAGATATATTTTTTTGTGGTATGCAAAGGTATAAAACGGATAGAAGAAAATAAATTGTAGAGAAAATTATGAACTACTGGCAATGCACAGAGAATGATGTTACATGGAAATCTACATCTCAGATGTCATAATGTGAAGGAAAAATAGAACTTGAGCTTACTTTGCATTGCTACATAGATTCCTGTATTTTAGTTTCGGCATGCTGTGGCTAAATGGCAGTTTGACACAAAGTATAGAAATCCTAGCAGACGCTCTTTTTTCCTCTCCATTGATGATTGTCCCTCTGATTGGTGGAGATTGACGAAATTGCTCTGGAAGTGATCCCTACTTAGAAGGAATTTTCTAGTGGAGATTTTATGTATTGGATACGAGAATATTCATATGATAACTGTCGAGTTACCTTAAATCTTAACCCATCTACGACATCCTCTGTTAATGGGTGTGAAGCTCCTCTTCCAAAAAAAGCAGGGAGAACTTTTCTAATTTGAAATGACATGTGTGTATGGAGGGGAGGAAAGGGGATCTTGCAAGACCATGATAATTATTCACATGCATTAATTCTTTCATAGCATTCAAAGGTCAAGACAACTTTCGGAGCATATCCTCCTATAACCTATGTACCCAATTTCTCCTAAGAGTCCATCCACCTAGCCTCTTCATTCTCATCCCTCCCATCCCAAATAACACCATCCTCAATTGTCCATGATTATAAACAAAAAAGAACAAGGGGATGTCGCTTCAGTGATGGTGCTAGATGACATTTGTGCAACTTCTCATTTCTACTTCACCAACATCCCTTCTCGAAAGTGGCAACCCCTCCTCATGGCTCCACCATTTTTCTTTGGTGTCGTGGTTAAATCTTCTTCTTCCTCCTAAAAATAGCAATATTTTCTGAAATCCATAGATGTAAAGAACCAATTTATTTCAATGATGGGTGATAAGGATGGGTTGGAGGGAATATTTCATTTTTTATTTTTTTTAGATGTTTAGATTTTTTGGATATCATGTCATTGAAGTTTTGCTTGATTTTTAATTTAAGTTTTCCTATGTGTCTTATTTTTTGTCGCTATTTTACAAGATTATAATTCAGTCGATGATAGATATTGTTCTAATACGCTGGAACAAGTTCACATTAGTTACAACTATTCTTTTTTTAGATAAAAAATAGATAAGCCTTCTCCCACTTTAAGTAGGGTAGGATACATGGATTCTTGCACAAATCCATGTTGAAAGATTTGACTATATTTTACGTTGGATGTCGACTACCTAACACAAACCCCACAATTAGGGTAAGTCAAGGATATGTCAAAACGAGAATAGATAAGCTGATATTTTATTAGTAAACACACACTTATTCCCATCGTTTGTTTGGATAATAAGGCCCGAAATTAGGGGGTCAATTCCCCGTCCGGCGCGGTTCCCAAGAGTACAGCTATTCTCATCCACATCCTATTATTTCACCTTATTCCACCCTTATTCCTATCTTTATTCCACCTTACCTACCCTTATTCCATCTTATCCTCCTTATTCCTATCTTTCCAACTGAACAAAGAGTAGGCCCTTCTTCTCCTTAATCCCCATCCTTATTCCTGCTTATTCCCGAACCAAACACCCAAGGAATAAGGATGTAGAATAGATTTATAAAATATTTTTTCTCGAAAAGTTGTATTGTTTCTTATCCAAAGCAATCTATGCATGCATTAAAGTGCTATTTCACACTTCAAATTTGAAACAAAACAAATTTATTTGAAAATTTATAAAATCAAAAGTAATCGAATTTGAATTCAGATGAGCAATTCCGTTAAGAATTAGATTCAAAATCATACTAAGGAAATTATGCGCTCCCTATCCTAGCGTTAAATATCGTTGAATTTCAATCGAATTTCAATTTCAGCATGTCAACGAAGTACGACCGAAATGGTTGATATTTCAGGTTGTATGGGGGCCCACTAAAGAAAATGAGACGGAAATGACCAAAGTTTTGACCGAATTTCGGTCGAAATTTAATTTCAATCAATCACTGATACAGTAACCGAAACTGATATTTGAGGCCTTGGACATAGCCATCTATAATATGCTATTTCGTTTCTCTAGATAGTGAAAAACAATTTGTTGCCTAAGGATATAGCATAGTTTTTTTATTAGCAAGACCGATAAGTTTGGGGGTCAGATACCCCCTCTCATTCATTAAAAGGATGTGTACATGAAGCTGTGAGTGGGAGGCTCTTGGCCTTTACAAGTGTAAATGTCAACATGGCTTTGAAAATTGAAAAACTAAACTATGGATATGACTTACATTGCCTTAAAATTGAAAAGTTGAAACAAACAAAATAAAGGAAAAGTGTAAACGGCCAAAAAAGCCATGAAAATGTGTAAAATGATGGTACTTACTCCATAAAATAGAAACAAATCCTATTGTAATAAGTGGAGAAACGAGTCCTCATTCCACCTTTCTTCCATGTTTGAAAAAACACCTTGAGGTCCAAATCCATGCGTCCTAAGTACAAATGTTCTAGATTTCTTTTGGGAGCTTCCTTCTGAACTCTGCCAACTCTTCCTTTGTCCGTCTTAAAAATAAAATTCCAAACTTCTTTGGTTCATCAAATGCTCTAACAGAGCTCCAAACCCTGATCAACCGATCATCACCAAGCCAAAAATCAGGGGTTATTGACATTCCTTTTTTTCCTTCTTGAATCCCATATCTAAGAATATAGCATAGTTACGGGTGAACCTAACATGTTTGTTTTTTGTGTTAGATTGGTTTTCTCTTCGTGCTTGAAATTCACAACAAAGATATCAAAGAAAATCCAAAATGGTCATAATACAAAAATTCAAAATCAATCTTTGACTCAAAGAAGTACTAGAAACTCTGATAAAAAATATTCAGAATCACGTTTGGTTTGTGAAAATAAGAAATGATGAAGACGGAAAAAGTTGCAAGTTATAACATAAAAAAAAGTACATACTAAAACAAAGAAACATGCGGGTGTCCTAACCTTCTCTGCAGCAGTAACAACAGATGCAACATTATCCTTGTCAAAATTCTGCAATCCTGATATAACCTGCCACAATAAAACGACAAAAAAGACTTGAGATAATTTGCGTAGTAACTAAAGCTAAGTCGCATGTTGGAAACATTCAGTACTACATCCGAGTCACCGACCAACAATTGGTCTTTTCCTAAGATGTCCAAACTACCTTAAATGATGCTCTCAAGAAAGGCAAACTCGGCATTTAAAACCCTAATTCCTATTCCTGAAACCGTGGAGTTAAATAATAATAGAGTCTTTGATCCTATTTAAATCTGTTCTATTCATTAATTATGATTCCTCTCCTCTCCCCGAAACCCTAGTTCATCATTTCCGTATGCTCCACTAACAAGGCTGCTCTTGCGCATGTCAAGAGAACTAGTCTAGTGCGAAGTTTGTAGTGACGGGAATGAGGATTACCTTGAGGGCATCTTTCTCTCGGAAATGCTTCAGGGCGAGCTCTCTGGTGGCGTTTGCAGAAGCTCTGACGGCGGCCCTTCCGGCGGGAAGGCGGCGGGTGGTGGAGGGGAGGCGGAGGGGGTTGGCGTTGGAGGTGAGGGTGATGGGCGCAGCGTGGGCCATTGTTGATGCGGCCAGTTTATATAGTTATATATTCGTTGGGAAGTGGAAATATCTTCTCAACCTAATGTTGTCTGAGCAGACAGTAGACCCGACCCCTAAGCCGTTAGATCTTGATCGAACAGTTCGCATGAAATCAGAGTTTTTGTGGGTTTTCGTGTGAACCGCTCAATCAAGGTCGAACGGCTCAGAAGGGACATGGGTTTATAGCAGTCCTCTACTGTACAACAGAGGACCTACTCTAATGTCGGTTGTAATCCAGGTTAAGAGTAGGAGGTGGCAATACATTACGCATCTCACAAAACACCTTGCATATTGTGAGAGCTTGATTATTTTAGAAATACAATTTATCATGATTGGGTGAGACACATGCATCTTAGCAATTAATTCATGTTGGTGTGTACCGTCGTTTATATAAGATTGGACGAGCATGCTAATAAGTATGACCTATAATCAAATATATTGATATCCCAATTATGTTGCACAATGCACTCACAATTGGCCTTCTAACAATTTTTTATATTTTATCTCGTTCTTTTTTAAATCTTATGTAAAAAATAAGAAAAGAGATTTAGTCGATTCCTATTTGGCAGTGTTGCACCATTGAAATTGATCCCTAAATAAAGAAATTTGTATTGCATGATATAATAGCCGATTTTCATTTGAATTGATGGAGGTTCCTATTTACATAGTGCCGGTGATGCTTCTTTAGAAGGAATTAATCGTCATCAAAGTTCTTGATATTCTTAAAATCCTCTTACCAATGCAAGATGGTGATATGTTTCAATTTCTCATTTTACTAACAAGTGAATAAAACAAATATGAATATATTCAGATCCGATTCATTGTCATATTCGAGTTATACATATTTTGACATTCATATTCATATCCATTTAATATGGATGCCGATACAGATACTACTTTGACATTATCTAATATTTCGCATCTGTATTCATACATCCAGTTTAGAAAATAAATATATTCATGGATTTATTTATAATATTGTATAGCAACATTTTATGTTTGCACTCATCATTATTGATATAATGCTTATGAAATGGATAATTGTTTATGTGTAATTTCTACTAAATATCTATATTGTATTTAATCTATTAAATGTTTCAGTTATTATTCATATCATATTCGTATTCATTTTTAAGGATATGGTAACACATTTTTCATATTCGTTAATATTCGTATCGGCATTCGTATCCTTACTTTAAAATGGATAAGGATATGATTATACCTATATTCTTATCCATACACAATCGTTTGCATCCCTAGTATTGACAATACAAAGTGTATCACTATAAATTTTCGATATCACAGAGAAAAACACACTAAGATAAATGATGAGTTATTGGAAAGGCTCTTAAATGATAATGTTAGATAGTTTAATGTTAAGTAGGGGTGTTAAGCATTCAACACCAAATAACATCTATAAAAGCCAATAATATATTCAACCATGCTAAATTTAGTAAAATATTAAGAGCAGTTGTTATGAAGATCAATTTTTACATTAGGCCCTATGTATACTTCATATGTATAACATAACCCATATAAAGCTACCCCATCTTACACATGGCCCTTAGTAAACCTCTTCTTAATCATCGTTAGTAAGGATGTGTATTGAGTTAAAAATTCAAGTCGCCCTCGACTTGGACTCACAATTCTCATATTCAAACTCAATAACATTCGAGTCGAGGAGGTTGACTTGGACCCATTGAGTGACTCTTAGTTCCTTTGATGAGCTTTTTATAGATTAATTTATATATTAGCTATTTATGATTTTTTCCAAACAAATCAACTTGAACTTGTTAGTAGTCTCAATGCACAAATCATTCTCTTGATCCCAATTAGCTCCTTTTATATAAAGAGAACTTGTACATTTTCTCTCCACCATCTATATAGAACTAAGTAGTTTTAAATCGAGTAATAAGCGACCAATTCCAACTAAATAATGAACTTAAGATAGAATTTCCTTGTTTCCTAGAGGTTGGACAACAACCAAATTGTGAGCTTGAACATAACCTACCTGACCAATTGCTCCAACTAAATTTTCTCTTCATCGCTACACGATTAACATGCAAATGAGACCACAATGTAGTCGCATTGTGATGCTCAAGAGGTGTTTATCTAGTCGCATTCTCTATTTGTGATTACATGTGGTCGCATTTTGTACGGTAGCATGTGGGTGGTTGCATTTCCAAATGCAACCAGTGTACTCTTTCTGTGTATGCACATGGACATTCATTGATCAAACTTTGTGAAATATGCGACCATAGTAGGAATAAATGTGACTACTGGGGCACCACAGTTTGGTACAAGGATGAAAACGGTCGGATACGGATACGAATATAGGTATAATCATATCATTATCCATTTTAAAATATGAATACGAATGCGGATACGAATATTGATGGATGTGAAAAATGTATTACCATATCCTTTAAAACGAGTACGAATGTAAAATGAATACGAATTCAGATACGAATAATAACATAAATATTTAATAGATTAACTAAAATATACATGTTTAGGATGGTTTACATGTAAAATAGATATAACATATATAGTAATTTCATAACAATTAAATCAACAATGGTGAATGCAATCATAAAATGTTGTTACCATAGTTATAAATAAACTTATTACTATACTTATGTACGAAAACGAATATACGAATACGAATGCAAATATTAGCAAATGTCAAAGCGATATTCATATCCACATCTATTTTAAAATGAATACGACTATGAATACGAATGTCAAATATATACAAAACAAATACGATAGCGGATCGGATACGAATATATTCACATTCGTTTTCATCCCTAGTTTGGTGTCTTTGTAGTCACAACATGTATTTCTAAGAAAAATATAGTAGTAGTAGCTAGATGTTGTTGTCGCTTTTGCTTCTTCCTTATGGTAGCTGATATAATTGTGAGACAGTCATATGCACACATATAGATACACATACATATTCATTGATACATGCACACACATTGCACCAAAAAGAATGAGATATTCACATATTCCCAATCCACATTTGGTAGAGAATACAATGTTGGAATTTAATTCCAACGATGGACTTATATGTATACATATATAATCGATAATACTGTCAACTGTCCCAATAAAATAAAAAGGTGATCAAATAAAGTTCAAGAATTTATTTGGGCATAAGTGTATATTTTTGGTTACATGTGGATTACTTATGTAGAGACCTAAGGGATAATTTCAGATCTATGATGGGTAGAACTGAAAATTATCAAAGCGGTTATGGAATGGGTCATGGTCCCCAATCAACCAACATGCAAGTTTATCTCCTCTTTTGAAATCACATCTTCATAGGGGAAGTTATGGACCCCTTACTCTTGATAAGATAAAAAGCTCTCTCTTGCCGTGAGAGAAAGATATAGAGACTATCCAGAGAAGGAGAGGCAAAAGGCAAACTTGTTGGCTTGTTTTGGAAGGTCGCCCACAAGCTTTGATGGCGTCCATGCAACCAGGTATTACTTCCTTTGTCTTACCATATTTGTTTCTCCACTTGATTATCATTCACACGTCTCTTTGTTTCTAAAGAACTTTATGGAGATTGCATGACTTTCATTAATTAGAAAGTGGCATGCGTGTAGATGAAAGATGATTCATGCCTTTCCTCATTTTTTTTACACGATATAATTTTCATTTGTTGTAACATTCCTTGGTATAGTTATTCTCATGTTATTAATGTTTTACTTAAATCCCTTTGTCATTAAATTTGTCAACATGAGAATTGGTTTATCATCATGTTTAGTTTGTATATGCCATGCTTGTACACGCATAAGGGCTTTAAAATTCTTGTGATTGATTTAAAGTTTACATAATTATTATTGCTAAGAAAGGAATACCCATCAAGTTTAAGAAATCAACAATGGGTTATGGGCCCACAGATTCCCATTAGGGCAATTTTTTGTTGTTAAAATTTAACAACGGTATTGAATATAGGGATGGTTTTTTACATATTTCGATATACATTTGTTTAAACAATATGTCACCAAAGTGGCCAATGTTGTTGAAATTAATGTGTGATGAAATATAAACGGCTATGCATTATTAATTTTTATGGATGATATTTACCCAAAGGAAGATTGATATCCATTAGAAATTATGCATATGGTTTAGTATTAAATATGTGATGATTATTTGGTTATCGTGCAAATATTAAATCCACCCAAAGGTAGATTTCTATTTGGCACGTTATTATCATCAATATTTATTACTAAGTCAAGGTATCGCTCACAAGTTATATTTTTGTCCAAAGATAAAACTATAATGGAGTGGTAGATATCTTGAGATGGGATGTTACCTATATTCATTTTCATTTGCAGTTATGTGAGCATTTATGTTATTTTTTTTCAGATATGAATTCCTCCAATATAACTGCTACCATCAATTCGATTCCAATGTTAAATGGCTCCAATTTTAAGTCATGGCAGGAGAACTTGTTGATAGTTCTCGGGGTCATGGATCTTGACCTTGCGATAAGGATTGACTCTCCTCCACCACTTACGGATAAGAGTACCTCTGATGAAAAGAGGGATAAAGAAAAGTGGGAGAGATCAAATCGTATGTGCATGATGATAATGAAAAGAGCCATTCCGGAAGCATTCAGGGGCACTATGTCTGAGAAAATAAGTACTGCTAAAGAATTCCTTACCGATATTGAAAAACGATTTGCCAAGAATGAAAAGGCTGAAATTGGTACACTCTTGGCTAGTCTGATTTCAATGCGGTATAAGGGAAAAGGTAACATCAGGGAGTACATCATGGAAATGTCTCATCTTGCTTCTAAGTTAAAAGCACTCAAACTTGAACTCTCTGAGGACTTGTTGGTGCATTTGGTTCTGATATCTCTTCCCCCTTCATTCAACCAGTTTAAGGTGAGCTATAACTGTCAGAAAGAGACTTGGTCTCTGAATGAGCTCATCTCATACTGTGTTCAGGAAGAGGAAAGGCTAAAGCAAGATAAGACAGAAAGTGCTCATCTTGCCTCCACCTCTAAAGGAAAGGGCAAGAAAAGGAAGCAGGAAAAGGAAGCTGCAGTCACAGTACCTCATAAGAAACAACAAAATAAGGAACCATCTGCTACGGGTTGTTTCTTTTGTGGAGCTGAAGGACACAGGAAGAAGCAGTGCACAAATTATCACGCTTGGCGTGCTAAGAAAGGTACGCTTCATAGTTTGGTTTGTTCAGAAATTAATTTGACTTCGGTACCACAGTATACTTGGTGGCTAGATTCTGGAGCTACTACTCATGTTAGTGTCTCCATGCAGGGCTGCCTGAGCTACCGAAAACCCAGTCAAGCTGAAAAGTACCTCTACGTGGGGAATGGTGAATCAGTAGATGTCGAAGCAATAGGAAAATTCAGATTATTGTTGAAGAGTGGCTTTTATCTTGATTTAGATGGAACTTTTGTTGCTCCTTCTTTTCGTAGAAATTTAATTTCAGTTTATCTTTTGGACAAAGCTGGTTATTCTGTTTCTTTTGGTGATGGAAAACTTAGTCTATTTCAAAATTCTATCCTCATTGGTTCTGGTTTTTTATCTGAATTTGATCGTCTTTATTGCTTGAATACGGTTGCCTCTTATAGTGAATCTTTTCTTTCTACTACACGAGGTATGAAAAGAAAATCTACAGATACAGATTCAGCATCATTATGGCACAAACGATTAGGGCACATATCCAGGTCAAGGATAGAAAGGCTTGTGTCAACTGAAATTCTAAGTTCCTTAGATTTCACAGATTTTGATATATGCGTGAACTGCATAAAAGGAAAACAAACCAATAAAAGGAGATTTGAAGCCAATAGGTCATTAGACGTCTTAGAACTTATACATACAGATATTTGTGGTCCATTCCCTACGGTTGCTTGGAATGGACAACAATATTTTATAACGTTCATAGACGATTTCTCTAGATATGGCTACATATATCTCATTCATGAAAAATCTCAATCCTTGGATGTGTTCAAAAATTTTAAGGCCGAAGTTGAGAATCAACTCGGCAAAAGGATTAAAAGCGTTAGATCTGACCGTGGTGGTGAATACTATGGCAGATATGACGGTTCAGGTGAACAACGTCCAGGACCTTTTGCAAGATACCTCGAAGAATGCGGTATCGTCCCACAGTATACCATGCCAGGGTCACCAACCATGAATGGTGTAGCTGAAAGACGAAACAGAACACTTAAGGATATGGTGAGGAGTATGATTTGTCATTCTACCTTGCCAGAGTCTCTTTGGGGAGAAGCACTCAAGACTGCAGCATATATCCTAAATAGAGTTCCAACTAAGGCAACCAATAAAACCCCATATGAACTTTGGACGGGCAGGAAGCCCAGTCTAAACCATTTTCATATTTGGGGATGTCCAGCTGAGGCAAGGCCTTACAAGCCAAATGAAAAGAAACTGGATGCAAGAACAGTTAGTTGTTACTTTATTGGATACTCTGAAAGATCAAGGGGGTACAAATTTTATGATCCCACAATTAAGTCCATTTTTGAGTCTGGTAATGCTAGATTTTTTGAGGATGTTGAGTTTGCGAGGGGAGATAAAGGTAAAGACTTTGTCTTGGAAGAGGAATATGTTGACATTCCCTCAGGTGTTGTTAGAATTGATAGGGATCACATTCCTATCATTTCTGACGACACAAATATTCAAGACAATGTTACTGAATCGACCCAAAATGAAATTATAGAGGAACAAACGTCAACACCTCATGAATCTTTGCCATTAAGAAGATCTACTAGAGAGAGAAGAAGTGCAATATCAGGTGAGTATATTGTATTTCTCCAAGAACAAGATGTAGACATTGGAGTGATGGAAGATGATCCAATCACCTTTCATCAAGCCATGCAAAGTGTTAACTCTCTAAAGTGGATAGATGCCATGAATGAGGAAATTAAATCCATGAAGGATAACAATGTGTGGGAACTTGTCCCATTACCTGAAGGTGTGAAACCCATTGGTTGCAAATGGATATTTAAAACCAAGAGGGATTCAAAAGGTGATGTGGAAAGATACAAAGCCCGCCTTGTTGCAAAAGGATTTACACAAAAAGAAGGCATTGATTATAAAGAGACTTTCTCTCCAGTTTCTTCGAAAGACTCTTTCAGGATTATAATGGCATTAGTTGCATTCTTTAATTTAGAATTGCATCAGATGGATGTAAAGACAACATTTCTCAATGGTGACATTGACGAAACAATATATATGGTGCAACCAGAAAACTTTGTGTCGGGAGACCCAAAGAATATGGTTTGCAAACTCAAGAAATCCATCTATGGACTCAAACAGGCTTCAAGACAATGGTATTTCAAATTTCATCATGTGATCATCTCTTTTGGTTTTGAGATGAATTTGGCTGATGAATGCATATACCATAAATTTAGTGGGAGTAAACATATTTTCTTAGTATTATATGTTGACGACATCTTGCTTGCTAGCAATGATATGAACCTATTACAGGATACCAAGAAATTCCTTTCAAAGAATTTTGATATGAAAGATCTTGGAGATGCTTCTTTTGTTTTGGGTATTGAGATATATCGGGACCGTTCTCAGCATATCCTTGGTTTATCTCAAAAGAGCTATATTGAAAAGGTTCTAAAAAGATATGGCATGCAAGATTGTAGACCATCTGATACCCCCGTGGCTAAGGGAGACAAATTTAGTTTAAATCAGTGCCCTAAGAATGATTTTGAGAAAAGGGAGATGCAAAGAATTCCTTATGCATCAGCAGTTGGAAGTCTAATGTATGCGCAAGTTTGTACTCGTCCAGACTTGGCATATATTACAGGGATGTTGGGCAGATATTTGAGTAATCCAGGACAAGATCATTGGAAAGCAGCTAAAAGGGTCTTGAGATATTTACAAAGAACAAAAGAATATATGCTCACATATAGGAGGTCGGACCAACTTGAGATCATTGGTTATAGCGACTCCGATTTTGCTGGATGTCAAGATAGTATGAAGTCTACATCAGGCTACATCTATCTACTTGCTGGAGGTGCTATTTCTTGGAAGAGTGCTAAGCAGTCTCTTATAGCCTCTTCCACTATGGCAGCAGAATTCATAGCTTGTTACGAGGCATCCAATCATGGAATTTGGCTGCGTAATTTTGTCACTGGGCTACGTATAGTTGGTGGTATTGAAAGACCATTAAAGTTATTTTGTGACAACAAATCAGCAGTCTTATATTCCAATAACAACAGGAGTTCGACAAAATCTAAGCATATAGACATCAAATTCCTGGTTGTTAAAGAAAGAGTACAAAGTGGACAATTATCTATTGAGCATACCGGCACAAACTCCATGATTGCGGATCCGCTTACTAAAGGATTGCCACCCAAAGTATTTCATGATCATACCATGAATATGGGTGTCGTTTCAGTTAAGGATATTCAGTTTTAGTGGGAGTTTGTAATTTTTGAAAATGCTTGTAAACAGTTCTATTTGGTATCTCAGTATTTTTCAGTTTGGACATTGTGGTTATTGTTTGTTAAACAACTCTTTTATGTTCACTATATTATTCATCAAGTATGATCTCAATTCAGTGGACCAGTTGGAAATTGATATGCTAAGATCACATTACATATGATTTCCATGCTACATACCCATGTTCTTATCCTCGTTATTAAGTTGTATTAACATATGTGACCATTAAAGGTTAAGTTACTATAATTGTAACTTAGACATTTTGATCCTATGCTTGATACAACTTGTAGACAGGATTTATGGATACACTTAAAAGTGATCATGCAAGCTCTCTTTATTTAATATTGATATATTCATGTGACGATCAAATTAAAGTCGCATCAAACAATGGAATATACCAATAAATCCTTCCATCATTATAAAACAATCACGACTCAATTATTTTTCAAACTTCAAAATTTCGCATCACAATAAATCCACCATCCAAGCACCCAAACAAATAAATGACTTATTCATCTTACGCCTCAAAAATTAATCTAGCTTAATATTAATTTACCCTTACATCTAATTAGACTTAAATTCACGTTGAAAAGATCCGACTGTCATGAGGGCAACAACCTAAAAAAAAGTTTTTTTTAAAAAAAATATTATTTAAGAGTTGTCTCTGACTGTTTTACGCTGGTTGTCGGCTACCTAACGCAACCCTCCCCATTTACCCGGGCTTGGGACCGGCCATGGCTGAGTTACTAATAGAATAAATGCATGTTGGCTAAAGTGGAGAGGAGCATCTGTTGTTCTATGTGATAAGAAAATTTCTTTAAAAATTAAAGGAAAGTTTTACAAAGCATCCGTGAGACCTGTTATGCTCTATGGATCTGAATGTTGGCCTGTGAACCATAGACATGTGCAGATAATGGTTGTAGCAGAAATGAAAATGCTAAGGTGGATGTGTGGACACACACGTACAGATCGGGTTCAGAATGATGCAATCAGAAAGAAAGTTGGTGTTGCTCCGATCGAGGATAAGATGCGAGAAAACCGCTTAAGATGGTATGGTCATTTGCAAAGAAGATCAGCTGATGCACCAGTTAGGAGATGCAAGTGTTGGGATGTTGAGCCGGCTAAGAGAGGACGGGGACGGTCTAAGAAGTGTTGGAAAGAGACCATATGAAGGGATCTTTATTTTGTGGATATAAGCTCGGGATTGACCCAAGATAGATATGAATGGAGGCGAAGAATCCATGTAGCCGACCCTACTTAATTGTGGGAAAAGGCTTTGTTGTTGTTGTTGTTGTTGTTGTTGTTGACATCTAATTAGACACTTAAGGTCTATTTCATTATCATTTCCGGGGCAAACTAGGTATTGAGGATGTACTATCGTTTCATTACAGGTTACCCCTGGCTCTATCTATGTATTCTTGAGTTGAAGTTAATTTTATATATCATGTATTTTCTTTGTTATGGTATTTCTAACCACTCTAATAAAAATATCAATATCAAAATATATTAAAATCATAAACCTAATCAATATAAAATATAATCAAGATGATATCACATCTAACATTCTTAGCTATCCAAACAACAAACATGCAAAGTGTATGGAGGCAAATTGTATAGTTACCCATTTGATTAACTGAGGAGTTACTCTAGGACTGGCTATTGAGTCACAACTCGATAAATCAGGCTCGAGTTCGGTTCGATAAGGGCTCGTGAGTTCGGCTTATTAGGCTATTGAGCCGAGCCCGAGTTAAATTTTTGAGCTCGATAGCTTAACGAGCTGAGTTCAAGCCGAGCCCTACTTGGCTCGATAAGGAATATACATAATATATATAGGGGTTGGGGAAGCTGCACCGGCGGATGTAGCTAACTAGCTGCACCGGGCCTTTTTTTCATTGGTTTTTTGTGTTTTTGAAATGAAACCTAGGGGGATTTAAATCACCATATATCACCATGGTATCATACCAATTCCAACTAAATTCGACATTTCTATCATCTCCATCAAGGCTACGATATTTAACGGTTTCAGAATTATTGAAATTGACCATATCTAGATGGACATGCTAGGAGTGTTTGTTTTGCATGAAATTTGAAACACATATTCTTGTCAATAAACTAAGTAAATCTCCATAAGTTTTTTTTAAAAAAAATAAAAAACCAATAAGAAAAATGGCCGGGTGTAGCTAGTTAGCTGCACCCGCCGGCTCTTTTTTTCCAATATTTTTTGACTTTTTTGCAATGAAACTTTTGAGGAATTAGATCATCATATATCACCATGCTATCATTCAGAATTCAACTTAATTCGGGACTTTTATCATCTTCATCAAGACTACCAAATTTTAACGGTCTCAGAATTGTTGAAATTGTCCCCTTCTAGATGAACGTGTTAGCAATGGTTGTTTTGCATGAAACTTGAAACACATATTACCCTCAATATATTAAGCAAATCCCCCTAAGGTTTCTTTCAAAAAATTTCAAAAATAATGAAAAAGAAAGCCGGGTGTAGGTAGTTACCGACACCTCCAGGTGTAGGCTCCCAGCTCCCTATATATATTCTATTTGGGAAGCTGTAATGATGTTTATTTTTTTGTATTAGTTTTGCAACATTGTGAATGGTGAACTATGTTTATATGTGGTTTATGTAACGGTAATGTTGGTGAACTATATTGTAGACTTGGACTTTCTATACTTTATCTATGTTATTCTAGGTTATAATTAGATCATTAGCATTTTTTTCTTTTTTTTTATTAGAAAATATATTGTTACAATATATATTATAATTTAACTTTTGTATACAACTCGGAAAGTGACCTATTGGTAAAGAAGTTAGTCTTTAGAAAAGATGTTGTGTATTCGAGTCCAGGCATCAACACTATTTCACCAACAAATACCTATTTTCTTTAACGAGCCTGACTAGGTTCGAGCTCAGATCAAGCTCGATAAGGGGCTTGGTTCGAGCCTTATCGAGTCCGAGCCAGCTCGATAAAAGGCTCGGACTCACCGAGCCCGAGCTCAAGCCAGCTCGGTTGGGCTTGAACGAGCTGGAGTCCACCTGAACTTATCGAGCCCGAGCAAGGACCTGGCTCGGCTCGTTGGGCTGTATAACTAGCCGTAGGTTACTCCAACGTTCACATCCGACCCTGTTTTTCTGAAGTGTGTGCTACTAATAACAAAGGGGCTAAAGTATAATTTCGTAGTTGTATGGAGGTACATTTTCGAAGATTCTCCGGTCAAACAACCATGCAAATTGCAACGCGCGCGATCCCCCGTGCTGCCAACAAAATCCCATAGATGCTAAAGCCCGCCCGCCACCTCCACCTTCCCCTCCGCCACCACCACCGCCAGCACGCCGCCACGCAGAAGACCCAAGAGCGATGCGGAGATCGCGGAGAGGCGACAGGTGGTAGAATGGAACCGAGCCATCAGCAACCACATGCGCCACGGCCGCGTCGCCGCTGCGCGCCACCTCTTCGACTCCATGCCCCGCCGCACCACCGTCTCCTGGAATGCCCTCCTCGCCGGCTACATCCGCCACGGCGACCTCCCCGCCGCCCTTCTCCTCTTCGACCAGATGCCGCACCGCGACCTCGTCTCCTACAACACCCTCCTCTCTGGGTACGTTGTCCTCGGCCACCTCTCCTCCGCCCGTCGACTGTTCGACGAAATGCCTCTACGGGACGTGGTCTCATGGAACACCATGATCTCCGCCTACGCCAACCACGGCCTCGTCGCCGAGGCGCGGGAGGTCTTCGACACCGCCCCCGTCCGGAATTCCATCTCCTGGAACGGACTGCTAGCCGCCTACCTGCGCAACGGCCGCTTCGAGGACGCCCGCACGCTCTTCGAGTCGAACTCGTGTTGGGAAATCGTGTCCTGGAACGCCATGATCGATGGCTATATGCGGCGGAGAAGAATCCGCAATGCCCGTGAGCTGTTTGATAAAATGCCGCAGAGGGACGTGGTATCTTGGAGCACGATGGTGACTGGGTACGCGCAGAATGGAGATGTAGAGGAGGCGAGGAGGCTGTTCGACGCCGCACCGCACAGGGACGTGTTCACTTGGACGGCTATGGTGTCCGGTTACGCGCAGAATGGGCTCCTGGAGGATGCGCGTTTGGTGTTTGATTCAATGCCCGAAAGGAATGCGGTATCTTGGAACGCAATGATTGTAGCATATGTGCGGCATAGGAGGATGGAGGAGGCGAAGAGGCTGTTCGATGTGATGCCGAGGAAGAATATCAGTTCGTGGAACACTTTGCTCACCGGGTATGCTCAGAATGGCGATATTGGCTCAGCCAGGAAGATCTTTGACGAGATGCCAGCTCGTGATACAATATCTTGGTCGGCGATGATAGCTGCGTATTCGCAGGGTGGGTTCAGTGAGGAGGCTTTGCACGTGTTTGTGGAGATGCAGAGATGTGGAGAGAGCCTGAACAGGTCATCTTTCAGCTGTGTTCTGAGCACATGTGCGGATGTCGCGATGCTTGATTGCGGAAGGCAGCTGCACGGAAAGCTGATCAAGGGTGGGTATGATGCTGGATGTTTTGTGGGTAATGCCTTGCTTGCTATGTACTGTAAATGTGGGGTCATCGACGAGGCGTATGATGCTTTTAACGATATCTCGGAGAAGGATGTAGTGACCTGGAACACTATGATTGCCGGTTATGCGAAGCATGGATTCGGCAAAGAGGCCTTGAAAGTGTTTGACTTGATGAGTGAAACGAAAACGAAACCTGATGAAATCACACTGGTAAATCCTTTCTTCAATAGGAAAAAGCAATTTGCAACATGTTTGCTCTCTTGTTCATCGAAGTAGAGCTCATCTTAATGCTTTTTATTTGTTTCAAACCATAATCTTAGTCATCTAGGTGGTAGTTAACTACTAAGGCTAGAGGAAAGTAGGACAAGCATATTCTTTCTTTGAAGTATCACAGTTATTTGTCACTAAAATAATCTTCAAATAGTCATTTTTGATTTCATTGTTGGGGGATTTTCTGTATAAGACTACTCATGTTATACAGGTGACATGTGCATATAGTTAAGCAGTTTGATTTCATGCATTATCCTCATTTCAGGACTCTTTCTTTGTTTCAGTAAAAAAAACTTTCTGAGATTTAACACAAAACATTCTTGTAAACCTGTGCATGTTTTTGTGTTGAAGCAGGTCTCGGTTCTATTAGCATGTAGCCATGCTGGTATGATAGATAGGGGAATGAATTACTTTCACACCATGCACAAATGTTACGGAATTACTGCCAAGGCGGAGCATTACACGTGTATGATTGATCTTCTAGGCCGTGCTGGACGGTTGGAGGAAGCTTACGATCTCCTTAAGGACGTGCCATTTGAACCAGATGCCTCAATGTGGGGTGCTCTTCTCGGTGCCAGCAGAAAACATGGGAATACTAAATTGGGAGAAATGGCGGCGGAACATATCTTTGAGATGGAGCCTGATAATGCGGGTATGTATGTTCTCCTCTCCAATTTGTATGCAGCTTCTGGCAAGTGGACGAATGTTGGCAAGCTAAGAGTGATGATGAGAGATAGAGGTGTTAAGAAAGTGCCCGGTCTCAGTTGGATCGAGGTGATGAATAAGGTCCATACTTTTTCTGTTGGCGATACCCTGCATCCAGAGAAAGAAATGATCTACTCATTCTTAGAAGAACTGGTTTTAAGGTTGAAAAAGGCGGGTTACAAATCTTCTACAAAGATGGTCTTGCATGATGTGGAAGAGGAAGAGAAGGAACATATGCTCAAGTATCACAGCGAGAAGCTTGCCATCGCATATGGTATTTTGAAAATCCCACCTGGTCGGCCAATTAGAGTAATAAAGAATCTAAGGGTATGTGAAGATTGCCACATTGTGATAAAGCACATATCTGCAATGGAAGGTAGACTGATAATTGTAAGAGATTCTAATCGATTCCACCACTTCAATAATGGTTTGTGTTCTTGTGGAGATTACTGGTGAGCGGGAAATACATGGTAGTCTTGAAAGATGAACTATGAGTAAGATGTGGAAGTTAATAAGAGCTGAATGGAAGACGGCTGCATGGTGAAGATGTAAGCAAAGCTAGTGAGCAGCACAAGCAAATGCTTCTGGCTATGACCAAAGCCCAACAAAGTTATACAAACCGAAGAAAAATGTTTAGTAAATGCAGCGAGCAAAACCATGCCAAGTTCTTTGACACAACCATTGATGGTATCTGCAGCATAGGTTACCCCGTAATTCAAGAGGAATTCCATGTTGCGGCTACAGCTAATGACCGCAGTTCGTACTACGAGAGTTATAGCAGGTTGTAATGGAAGGACTGCATAGATGCTTATTGTGAATTCGATGAAGGCGTAAAACGCCTTGCAGGTGAGGTTTTTGGAACATCATTTCTAGAGATTGCTCTTCTCATGGTATCAGGTAACTGTTGAATGTCTCAAGTTGCGACAGCATGTTGCGAGTCTACTGTCAACGCCTTCTCCTCACGGAGAGACTATTGCAGATAAGGCATGCGAGTTGCTTCATTGATACTACTAGTTCAAAATTACTTAAACACACTAAAGTATTGACTAAGAAGTTGAACCTAAACAGTCTCCAAGTACACGTAGTTGGAGAATACATTGCAATTGCAAGACAGATCTGTTACCATAGCATGAGAAATATTTGCTTCAGATCTGGGATCATGACACTGTGATCAAAGCAACGTCATCAGTTGTCATTCAGATTTGAGATGAGAACTTTTTTGTTCCACTTAACTGTAATTTTATTCATTTCATATAATAAATAACTGTAATTTTATGGAAATTATGTATTCTTGTCGAGAAGCTAAGAAGTCAATTTGTGGGATTTGGTTTCTTTGTTTGAGGGCCTGAGTTCTTTGACCGTTTTACTGCACTTGAAAGAAATCAAAGATGTGTTCAACGCAAGCTAACCCTCTCTTACTATGAAATGGATTGGTTGTATGATTCGAGCATGACGAATAAATTTCTCATATGGGGGGGGGGGGGGGTGAGCTCGATTAATCAGCCGACTAGGCTGATTAGTCGGTCGTTTTCTGCAATCGGACTTTTTTTCCTTTTTTTATAAATCAAACTTAACCTATGATGCTTAGTATTTGATTAGCTCGATTAATCAGCCGACTAGGCTGATTAGTCGGTCGTTTTCTGCAATCGGACTTTTTTTCCTTTTTTTTATAAATCAAACTTAACCTATGATGCTTAGTATTTGATTATAATTTAATTGTTCTTTTATTTCTTTGTGATTGTGTTGAACATATTTAAATTTATGTAAATATATAGGAATTCTTGAAGAATGGTCTTGGTGGGTTATGTTTAGTCCCACATCTTGGAGTAGTGGTTTTTGGTCACATTGGTGGGGCTATATAAAAAGCCCAACACCCATTGTAACCTTTGAGAAAGAGAATGCAAAATCAGCTCTTTGAGGCGGTTCTCCCGTGTGGTTTCATCCCGCTTCTCATGGAGTAGGGTTCCGCGTAAAATCAAAGTGTTTCATTTGTTTTGTTCTTGCTTTGATTTGCTTCTGCGTTTCATATTTCAACATGAATATATGTATAAAAATGATTTATACATTTAAAATAGTCAAAAAAATACAAAATCGATTAAAGTTTGACTAAATCCATTTGGTCGCTCAATTGTCGATTATGCAGTGACTTGGTCGATCGGGTGTATCGTCTTGTGCAACCTTGATAACATATGTATGTATTTTTAAATAGAGGATCTTTTCAACCAAGAAAAAAATAAATATTTAATATCAAGTTATTCCTTTTTTATTTGTCATCATATTTACTACACGAATAACAATCCATAGCTTTGCAAAATAATTTATTCATATCAAGACAAATATTATATTCCAATCTAGTCCTACATTTATATGTTTATTGTTAGAGTATGCATCATATGTAGAGATGAGTGATTGGATCACTTCCGAAAAGTCCACAAGTTTAGTCTCACATCTACTATTAGTGGGTCTCCGGTCCATCTATGGAGCTATGTAAGAAGTCACACACACATTCTATCAGTTGAGAGAGTGTGAATAGAAGAATCAGCCCTTAGCTCCTCACTGAGAAGGGGATGTAAAATCACGGTGTTCTTCCTTGTCTTTATTACTTTATCTTCCGCATTATCATTTTCTACATTGAAGCAGATTTGATTCTCGCGGATTTATTTTTATGTTCGTGATTTATTTGAGTTTTGATTAACAGCGCAGATTTTATTTTGGTTTTTTGTTCTTGATTATTTATTTTTAAAAATTTTTTATTGATTCAAATTCAAGATGCAAGGTTTCTTCTGAAACCCTAATTCTGCATGTTTCGTATCATCATCGTCAAGTTTAAGGAAAATCTATTATTTCTGCAATCCTAGAAAACATCGAGCGTTTGCTGCAATCTAAAGCGGCACGAACCCAAAACTTACACGGCTAGCAACAGGCACAAATCCAGCAATTATGACTCGTAATATATAAAAAAACTTCTGTATTTACCACTTTGTAAGATTATACAGGAGAATCGTAGGAAACTGGTTGCCATAGGTATAGAGTTTTCTGCTTGTAAAACTCTGTGTTGGAGCCTCCACAGCAGGGGATGGATTTTCTGCTGTAATACAGCACCTTACAGCAGGTGTTATACTACAGGGGACCGCCCTATGGAGATCGGACGGCCCTCTTAAGGGGCCGGGATAGTCGGTCCCTTAGGAGGACCGTTTGATCCCCCATCGGACGGTCCATGTAATGAAGCACCTGATGTATTACAGTAGACGTTCCTCTCGCTCCACAGCATGTCATTGTGATTGTAGATTCGTTTCTAAGTTAAACTTATATCAATGAATATTATTTATTGTTTCATTATTTAATTTCAAAGTGAACAATATACTCCTCAATATATTACTAGTAACGAAACATATTATAACGATTACTTGTTGATATTATTCTTTTAACCGTTGCTAAATGAGCAAGTAGTATCACAAAAAAAATCAATAGATAATTGTCATTGTATGAGCATGTAGTAAGGAATATTAAATTAAAGGGATTTTTAACAGACAAACCCTATAATCTTTGTCAATGACCTCTACGATCTTTGAAACATCCTAATTCCTCCCTCACCCCCGTAAACTTGCTCCGTCTTACCCCACGAACCCTATCGTTAAATTGACACATCTAGAGTTAACTTTTTTGGGTTAAAAACGAGTTAATCTAACCAATCCATGATCAGACGGCTAGAATTAACCAAGAAAAGAAAAAAATCATCCCTTCTCTAACAGCTTCCTCTCCCACTGCAGCACCGAGGGGAGGCTCGACTGGAGGAGGTTGGCGGTAGATGGGGTCGGGTTCCACCCGAGGTTGGCGGGGGTCGATGGAGGTGGCCTGCGCTGGAGAAGGGCTAGGGCCTTCAAGCAGGGGGAGGCGGTGAGTAGGAGGGGCTTCGAGTGGCGGGGGGCTTCGCAAGTGGCGGGGGGCCTCACAGGTTGAGGTGGCGGACCGTGGGAGGCTTTGAGCAGGGGGAGGGTCGAAGGCGGTGGGCGGGGCTTCGAGTGGGGGGCTTCGCAGGTGGAGGCGGTGGGGCTTCGAGCGAGGGTGGGCGGGGGAGGGGCTTCGACCGACGGCAGGGGGCGAGCAGGGGAGGTCCAGCCGGGGGGGGGGGGGGGGGGGGGCTTCGATCGACGAGGGAAGTGCGGCTTCGAGCAGGAGAGGCAGCGGGGGAGTGGGGGGGGGGGCTTCGCAGGTGGAGGCGGCGGGCGGCTTCGAGCGGGGTGGTGGGTTAGGGGGAGGGCTTCGACCGGCGGCAGGGGGGGTCGAGCAGGGGAGGTCCAGCCACCGGGGGGCTTCTACCGGCGGCAGGGGGTCGAGCAGGGGCGGGAGGGGGGGCGCTTCGAGCAAGTGTGTGGTGGGCGGCGGAGGAGCTTCAAGCAGTGGTGGGGGGTCGAGCATGGGAGGCCAGCCGGTGGGTTGGGGACTTCGAGTGGCGGCGGGCCGGACGTGTTCAGCTGGAGGTGGTGGGTGGGAAGGAGTGGCACTTATAGTAAATTTGATAAATAAAATAGGTATCATGTAAAGAAGATAACAGAATCCGGTTATTTTTAACGGTTAAATAGATGGGAGTTAACCACAAGATCTTTACGGTAAAGGTTAACAACTTTACGGGGGTGGGAGGAATTAGGATGTTTCAAAGGTCGTGGAGGTAATTGACAAAGATTATCGGGTCTGTCGGGTAAAAATCCCTAAACTAAAAGCAAAAGACAACCTTCAAAATAGCAATTGTTATGAATTTAACAACGAGTACTCAAATTATTTGTTGCCTTAAGTCTTTTTTTTAGTGTAATAGTCACGAGGTGGTCCAATCCATAATGTCCTTTGGTAAGTAAGCATCCATAAATCAAATGAAATGCATCCATCATTTCTGAATTAGCATATTCATGAGTAGGCTTGATCATTTTGCTTGATGCCTCCCATGCTTCGACGACCCTTGTATGATGTCAAGCCTTGAAGTTGAAAGTTCGGGCATCTCTTTGTTACATTTGAAAATTGAGGTTTCTAATTGAGAATTGATAAATAGTTCAGTTCTTTTTTTATAATTTACCTTCAATTTTACAACAATACATATATGTTGTTTATACATTACCAAAACATCCTTCGACAATTCAAGTCGTGCAAGTCACTTTTGCTTACTTGAGGAAGGAATACCATATTTTCAAGCACACGCAAAACTCCCGAAAAGATGAGGAAGGACCAAATGCAATGCATAAAGTGGAAGGTTTCTCTTGTTGCTTTGTGTTGGTATCTTTATATTTATTTCAAATACATATTCCCTTAATAACTTAAATGTTTAATATTTGCATGGTTATTATGAACTTTTACACTCAAATAGAATTTATTTGTATTTATGATTGCATGGATATTTTGCATGATTTTATGAGAGTAGTGCCGTTAGATTTTTTGGTGCCATTCAAAGAAATTGCATGATAATAATTTAATTACGTTATCATCTAGCAGTTACTTCCTTTTGTAACGTTGGGTCTTATATGCCATTTATTTACATTCTTGAAATGGAAATATTTACGTGTTAAATATTTTTATGCAATTAAGATAAGGTATTATATTCTTTGTAACTGATGTTGATATTCTCTCTATATAAAGGGGTGTATGACATTGGTTTTGAATATACACAATCTTTCTATCCTCTCTACTCTTTTGAGTGAGTCTATTCCGAAGGAACGATCTATTGTTGCTCAATAGATCTCGATGTTGGTACGTGCATATCTGATGAATACATGATTCTCACTATTTACTCGTTAATTTTAGCTCTTCTTTTTGGCAAAACCACATGTAAATACCGGTAAATTCAATAACTCAGTATTATGCATGCCCTTGCTAATATTTCATATTTAAGCATTCATTCTGCAAAAATAAAAGAATAAAAGGAAAAGAAAAGGAATGATGAATTAGAATAAATACAGAGTGACCAAACCCCAAGAGAAGGTCAAGTCTTGACCTGATAGTAAAAGAAAATAAGTAGAGAGATAAGGGTCTACTATGTATTGTACATATCACCTATACATGTCCATATTATTTATTTATTTATTTTTGACAAAATAAATTAGTTTATTCTTTTTACACCCTTGTATATAACTTTAATAATATCATAAAAATAAAACAAAAATAAAAATAAAATCATCCAACTTTTATACAAAATACACATATGCACACCACATCCACTATTTATTTTCACATTTAAAGAATTTATAAAATGCAAGAAAAATTATTTTATACTCATAAAATCATGGTGTAAATAAATAAAAAAATAAAATAAAATTATTTTTTGTAAAATAATAATATAAAAATACTTGTACATCAAGCATAAGTATATTATACATGTATATAATACTATATATTGTATATAATTATTTTATTTTTCATAAAAATAATTAAAAATCACAGGAAAATAGTTTATAGAATAATAAATATTTTTTATTTTATAAACTTTTTATTTTAAATTCATAAACTATTTTTAATCCTATTTTCTTTGATTTTTCTAAATTCTATTTTCTGATTGCTTCACATCATGCCATTAACCCCAGTCAACGGTCTCTTTCAGGTCGGGTCGGGTTACATCCTTCTTGCCAGAGCCTTTTCTTTGATTTTCCACGTCCGAACCCGACCACTTCTTGGCACCATTTCTGTGCCCGATTGAAGCTTGAACTTCCATGATCCTCGTGGATCCCTAGGCATAGCTGGATCTACCTAGGGTTCCGCATATCGCTCTGATCTTCTTGGACCCTGGACATCCTAAAAAACTCTCTTCCAGCCTCCACAGTGCCTTGGCTCGTCCCTCGCACTATCAGAAACCCTAAGACACCTTTCTTAGAGTGGCATCTATCGAAGGAGAGCTTTAGGACCGTCAGGAGGCGCCTGGAGGCTAGAAGCTAACGACGTGGCCGGAGCTCCGCCGCATGAAGCTTCCCAGCCAGCCGCAACTTGGTTGAGGCCAAGACCCATCGGACCACCTTCGCATGGAGTGTAGGAACTCATCTGAACCTTCAGGTACTTATCTTTTCTGCTATATTTCCCAGTCCATTTGATCTTTCATATTCGTGTCGCTGCCAGTTCATCTGCTCCGACCAGTTGGTCGGAGCCCCATTACGTACCCTCAACCGTTCAGATCGATCCCTCAACTCACCCTACACCTTCACGCACAATCTGGTCATCCTGAGACTCCACCATCCGGTCGAGATTAGGCCCAGATCTCCTTCCCCTACCTTCGTCAGAGGTCGATCACCATTCCATACTGCTCCCTTACTGTTTAGCTTCAATACCCCTTTTCGGAGCTTCGTCTCTGAGCATAGTATCTTTTGCAGGCCCTGACGCACGCGAGGAGACCACTTTGGACTCCCATTTGCTCAGGCGAAGCAGCCCCGGGAGCACCTTCACCATGACACCCATCGAACTGACACTTCCTCCATTGGACCCTTCCATCGGATGCGAAGCACCCTCACGATGTTGCTGGAGCCCTCAGCACCTTCATCGGGTCGACGGATCCCTTTCCTCGTTCGATTGAAGTTCGAACTGGGTGTGTTCTTGCTGACCCTTCTTCCACCGTTGGATGAGCGCCCTCCTGCTAGATCTGATCTGAGCCGCCAGACAATGGCAACCTTTGGGTTGTTGGATCAGATCCTCTGACGCATCTGCCTCACATGTCCTCGACATTCTCTCAGGTCATCAGATCCACGTAGGCGTCAGATCAGAGCTGTATGTCAGCGCCCTCCTCCGTGCGCGCCATGTGTCCCAGCCAAGGGTATATTTCATATTTTATCCCGCATGTTTTTCTATTTAGCTTTAGTCTATTAAATAAAATGTGTAGTTATAAACATTTACAGTTTGGACCTCACACTTTTTTATAGTTGCACTTTAGTCCCTCCGAGTCTGAAGCACGTGTGTCCTCACGTGATTTTTGGGATATTTGCATGTTCTGCTAAAAACTTTTATGTTGTTGATGAATGAAAGTTAAGTTTATAGAAATTACATCTATGCCCCTTAGAGCTTGAACCATGTGTTGTACGTGTGATTGATTGGACTATTTGCATATTCGACCCTAGACTTTTATTGTATGTTATTCAATTGGTCCATAAACTTAAAGTATTTACGTATAGGTTCCTGTAAACTGTGATTAATTGCATGTCTTTTATTGAACTTAATAAATATTAAATTGATTCTAAAATTACCTAAAAGTTTATATTGGCTTCTGCTAGTGTCTAGTTTTTATTGTGATTTTATTGAATTAATTTGATTGTATTTTCTATTTTTGAAAATTCAAAAACCATTAAAAAAGTCCATGTTTACCTTATAAAAATCATATAAATTCGAAAATTATTTAAAAATTCTATAAAAACTATTGTGCTTGTGTTTTGTAGTGCTTTACCTCTAGTTTTACTTTTGTTTGAAAACTCATTATAAAAGCCCTAAAAATTACAAAACAATCAAAAAATTATAAAAATCGTATAAAAACACAGAAAATTCCAAAAATTAAATATTTTAGTTTCTGTTTGTAACTTTACACTTCTAATTTATCATAAATTTTCTAATCGTGACCTTGAGGTATTTTAAACATTTTTATTTTGTAATTTGGTCGTAGTTGTGCACTGTTTTGAACTTTGAGCCTTCTTTGATTTTTGTAAAATCACAAAAATATTTGAAAATTCCATAAAAATACCAAAAATATTTTAAAAACCAGAAAACTCAAAAATATTTTTACTTTAATTTTCTGACTATTTTTTATTATTTGAAAAAAAATTCAAAAAGAATATTGTGTGCGTTGCTTTATTTTGTGTTGATTGGTTTTTTATTAAAAATTGAAGATCTAAAAAATAAAAACCATTAACTATATTTTATTTCTTAGATGTTGACTACTTCATATTTTTCTCGTGCTCCTTGTGTTCGACCCTGGTGGCTATAGCAGGAAAATAATAATAGCGAGCTGCTTACATACTTTGATTGTTTGATCTGTTTAGTGGTTGATTTTCTTGTGACTGGTTCAGTTGATTAGGGACAACGACTCTTCATATTTTTTTCACCTTAGTCGATCTTGATTTTCGTAACATCAATACCCATTGAGATCTCGTTGTTGTATCCTGGAGAGCGGTCGTACCAATACCGATTACACTATCGGAATCTTCGTGGGGTACGAATCTGGCTCGACAAGTTGGTTCATCTCATCAAATCGTGTATTATCTAACCCTCCTTATATTTTTATATTTATCTTTTTATTTTACCTACACTTTGTACCCCTGAGACCCCTCTCCTTATCGCTTTCCCCTCTTCAGTTATCGTTGATGATGGCATTGTCGAGGAGGAAAGCATGCGAAGGAGAGGTTGCGCAAGAACGGGAGTAGCAAGATGCGAGATACACACAATCCCCATAGTAAGTGAGAGTTTATTCGGTTTGTTTTTTTTAATTAAAAAATTAACGATCGCATTTATTCCTTTGATTAAAAAATGATCGCGTTTCATTCGAAATTTGTTACGAAAACTTTGGCTCAGAACAAGAAACAACACTTGGGATCAAAGAAGGTCGTGGCCAAGAATACAACCCCTTCCACCCCCTTCCTTCCTGGGTACATCGATGCTTGTCCTATCAAAACCATTGAGGGGGCACCTTGAATTGTTGATTATATGGGGATTGTATGTACAGGAGAAAGGAGGAGTTCTTCCATCTTATATTGAAGGGGAAAAAAGTCAATTTGCGACCGCAGTAAAAGAGGGTAGCCAATATTCCTAATCATCATCGGAAAATTCTAATGTGCATATTTTCTAACGATTTTTGCGCTAGTACTATATGTACGTGTACTTCGAATCGATTGAGATTCCAAATTTAGGTAATATCGGTATCGACTACTTGTTGATATGGTATATCGATGCCAAATCATCCAATCGGTTCGATTTTGTAAATGTTGTAAGAACTTCTCTAATGGTCCGGTGGTAGAAATAGTGGCTTCTATTTTTAAAGGAACAGTGTTCAAATCGTACCAGTGGGAAAAAAATATGGCTTACTATTCCAATTAAAGACGGTGATGTGAATTAGCTTGGTAGAGCTGCGAAGTATAAAAAACTGGGGGGACTAAAATAAAAAACAGGGAAAAAAGAAATGGGGTAAGAGAGGCTCGAACTCTCGACCTCAGAATCACACTCTAAGCTATGAGACCTACGCGCTAGCCAACTGCGCCACCACCCCGTGGTTAGTATGGTATATTATTATATTTATATATCATTTTTACAAATTCAGTTTTTCACATTCATCTCCTCAATCTTAGATTCGTCAATATCAATTACATCCTCTGTTTTTTTTGCAGTATCAGTTTTGTCCCTACATCCTTGAGCAATTACCAGTTGAGCCCCCTCGGATCAGTCTTCATCCATTCCCTTCCCAAACATATGTTACCTTGGGAGTACAAGTGTAAATCAAAAGTAGAAGAATGGTACAAGTGTAATTTTTTGAAAAAAATGAAGGGGCACAACGGTAAGAAAATTTACTAAATGGAGCTTTGATTTGTATAAAATACGATTTGATTTATCTACTAACAGGAAAACTAACGGAACGTACAAGTGATAACGGTGCAAGAAGGTAGGAAAACAACTGATATTACAAAAAAGGTAAATTAGAATTTGGGTCACCATCTATGGGTCCGATCCCAGAATGGGTCCCGATCTTTATATTGTAACGATTCGGGTCCCATGACCATTTAGGAAATGGAAATTTTGGGATTCAAAACAAGGACATACTCGTCATTAGCCCCAAAAAGTTCCTTACATTAATGGCTCTGGGACCCGAATTGTTACAATTTAAAGATCGGGACCCATTCTGGGATCGGACCCATAGATGGGGACCTAAATTGTAATTTACCCTAAAAAAGAGACGTATTAGTTGCATAATCTAAGATGAGCACATCTATAAAAAAACCCCTTCAAACTTATTAGATTTGGATAATAAAATGGATTACAACATTGGCAATCAAAAATTTTAGAGTAGGCCTATTGTTGCTAGAGTTTAGCAATCAAAAACTTATAAGAGCACATTTAGAAAATGGCCTAAATTAATAAACAAAGCACAAAAAAAAATCCCTACATCTAGATTACACCTCTTAACCTAGAGAGCTTATGTTTGAAATACCTCCAAATGATATCAAGCAAAAGGTACATCAAACTTTGGGAGCATGATCCATGAAAGCATGTTTTTATGCACATCACCTTCCTTTTGAATGAGTGTTTGGATATGTGGGCGAAAACCAATGGAATATCCATTTGCATGAGAGATGCGAAATAAGAAAGTGTAATGAAGAAGTTAGGTTGGTCCCTCGTTCTTGTTCCATTGATTTGAGAGATAAAGATTAGATAAATATTGTAGAAGGAGACATATAATCATAAGGTGACTACTTTATCCCAGGAAACTTATTATAGGATAAACTACTATCCCATTATAAGGGAACATTACCCTGCATCTGAACAGTCGTGGTTAAAAGAGATAAATCCTAATAAGCATAGAGATGATGGTGCATGGCAACAATCAACAAGTTAGATCTAAACTGGCTTTACCTTTGAATATTTCTCTTAACATGTTCGTTTGAATAAGCACTGGAATAAGGGTCAATTCTATGTCCGATGCGGTTCTCAAGAGTATCGATATTACCATCCACTACCCATTATTCACCTTATACCGCCCTTATTCCTAACTTTTTTTCCACCTTACATACCCTTTATTTCATATTATTCTCTTTATTCCTATATTTCTAGTCGAATAGAGAATAGAATCTTATTCTCCTTATTTCTTATCCATATTTATGCTTATTCCCGAACCGAATACCCTCTTAAAGAAGCAAATAAATGTTTACTATGGGGACATACACCAACATTTAACATTAATACAAATTTGAATATTTAGTAGACCTGGCCAATTGGCAGGGGATTCGCATGTCCAGTCCGTTCGTGGGTGGGTTTGCGCTAAGAGACTTGAGGTATGGGTAGACCCGTCAAAAATAAAAAATTTGTATTTCTGAGCTAGATAATACATGTTCTAGTATGACATACTTCAAGTTTTTCATATTTAATACTAGTTTTCATAAAAATTTAATAGTTTACCAAAGTAAGATACAAACTACTTATATTGTTTATATAATGTATAAATGGTGGTAAAAAAAACATATATAAAAGCATGTCTACCGTTCAGTCCCAATTTCCTTTTTGGCCTTAAGTTGTAAAACAAGAGGTGAATCAGAAATTAGAATGCAAATGTGAACCGATGATGCATGCTCAGAAGAAGGTATACTTACAGTGAATCCCGACACTCTCTATACGTTATGCAAAACTGAATTTGTAAATTTTACACTAAATGCATGCAGATCGAGAAAACCACACCTAAACAGTATACTATTAGCGGGGAAGAATTGATTTAATTTGAGCTAAATAATACGTGTCTATGTGGGAATCCTTACATCAATGCTTATATATTGTAATTTTTCAATATTTTAATTAATCATCGTTAAATTTTAGTTTAAAATTTAGCAACTGCTAATAGAAATTTGAAATTGACAACGGATAAATATTGTATATGGATGTTTGCTATATAGCAACATATATAACATCTGGTCATTAATTTCAAGCTTACAAAATTATTTTGCAACAAATAATATCGTCATTATCTATTTAATATGGGAGATTGTAATGACAAATTTAAAAAAAATCAATATAACCTCATTTTATTTTGTTGTAATGTTACAACTGTTTTTTTGACATCGTATATATAAATAGAGTTTATTTCTCCAAATTAACATATTTTCGCTGGATTATTTAAGAGGTGGAAGCAGAAAACAGACTTTTCGCATGAGATATGGTAGGATGACAGACTCCATTTGTTCTAACATATATTTTGATATGATCGTAGGTACCATGAGCACCTTATAGGCTTTTATACGTGTTATTATTCGGCAACTCACACTTATGGTTTGGTAGATAGAAGATCCATATGGCTTAGAATATCTTTCGGCCACATTTGTGTAGCTCAACACTATTTTCTTAATCATGCCATATATCACTTTGGAGGATGCTAGGTGTAACCTTTCGGGCGTTTGTTCCGAAACGTCTTGAAGAAAAGTAG
The DNA here is from genome assembly GCA_037367405.1 of Ottelia alismoides. Taxonomy (NCBI): domain Eukaryota; kingdom Viridiplantae; phylum Streptophyta; class Magnoliopsida; order Alismatales; family Hydrocharitaceae; genus Ottelia; species Ottelia alismoides. The sequence continues at coordinate 884,851 of JAZKJV010000649.1, read as the reverse complement.
CCTTGACAACTTATTGGGTGTCGTTCAAGTTTACATATTGGCAACCGCTCAAAATGTTTAAGATCAAACTATCAAGTAGTAATCCTTGTTATTTATAACTCAATCTCACACATTGCGAGTATTAAATGCAGGACTATGTTGAGATGTTAGGTTAGGAAACTCAAATGTCGATCCAGGGACTTTTGCGCCATTGATCTTTGTAGGAAGACCTCTCTAGATTGGATTGTGTTGCATGCTTAGGGCGTGTATGAGTAAAGATACTGTGTGGCACATACAGTATCTATACCAACGAGGGAAACCGTATTTACCGATAATTATATGCCTTGATACGTGCGTATTACTATTAAGTAGAGAAAAGGGAAGCTACACCGAGGGAGTGTAGCCAACTAGCTACATACGATCATTTTTCTTATTTGTTTTTAATTTTTTTGAAGGAAACATATGTTGTACTTAGTTTATTGAGAGGAATATGTGTTCAAAATTCATGCAAAAGAAGCATTCCTAACGTGCCCATCTAGATAGGGTCAATTTCATCAATTCTGAGACCGTTGAAATGTGATAGTCTTGATGGAGATTATAGAAGTATAGAATTTAGTTGAGATTGGCATGAGACTATGGCGATATATGGTTATCTAAATCCCCTAGGTTTCATTTCAAAAACACAAAAAACTAATTAAAAAATAGTCGGGTGCAACTAGCTGGCTCCATCCCCGGGTGCAGCTTCCCCGGCCTCTATTAAATATGTGTTCTTGATTATGTTGTAAGTGTTCATAATTATAATTATTGCAATTTTTTTCTTTTCTAACCTATAATTTCATTGTAGGTATGTTAATATGATGCAATCATCCACCATGCTACTATAGATGGAGATATAACTGAGATGTTATGCACGAATGCAAGAAGGTTGATAGAAGAGTCCTTTCAGTGTCCATTTTGCAAAGCATCTGAAGGAGCAAAGGTTCATGACGAGAAGCACGATGATGATGCTAGTTAAGCACGAGGAAGTGGACATGGATGACATTGAAGGTTGTAGTAAGGAGCAAGTTGAGATTGAGGTCATTGGGAGGGAAATAAAGATGCTCTAGATTTGTAGTGAGAACAAGATTCATCCTTTGGCACCTCTAACCATATTCATGAGGATGTTAGAGAAGTTGCATAACCTCCCCTAGCTATCGACCTAATTTGTGATCACGCGGTTATGGCTTTGAGTTCAAAAGCCTGACTTAGCAGCCCAACTTCTGCAAATACCACATGCTTCTTAAAAGGAAAGGATGGAGGGCGACACTCATCTCGTATGTTCTCCATTGCTATCATTGAACCTAGGGACATGAATGATGACGACCTTGATAGATGAGGCATATCGACTAGGCTAACCATATACTAAATACTCCACTCTGTTCTACCAATGTATCACTTCATTGTTCTACTATTGTATCACTTCACTTAGAAAGGCATATCAATATCGAAACAACAAAGAATGCACATTATATCAGGACAAGATTATTACCACTTTTTGTTCAATAGGATACTGAAATGGATGATCGACTCATTCCATACTAGAAATAATCGCAGGAAATCCTTTTGTAAACACAGATTCCTACTTCTCAATGATACCTCACGATCAAAATAACTGGTTGAATCCCGTGGATTTTTTCGATGAATAGACTTGTGAATGTGTCGATGAAAAATGAATTCATGTTTCATTCTGTGAATGTTTAGACAATTGGTTGTTGTTGTTGTTGTTTTGTTCTCGACAGAATATGATCAACAGAAGCTAGTTCAGTGTCCGGATTTTTAGGAAGTTGCCTCCGAGCAAAACTACCTTTTGAAAGGACAACTTTGTTTCTGATAATAAGGCATCTAAAGAGGCAAGTTGTCCTCAAATTTTTGAAGTTGTTGTCTCTTTAAAAGGCGGCTTAGCTAAGGGACCATAAAACAAAGGGATTTTATCACTTGTGCCCCTCCGAGATATCGCAATATCAGTTATGCCCCTATCTTTTTGGTAATATCAGTTGTGTCCCTAACTTCTTGCTCCGTCACCATTTGTGCCCTTCCGTCAGATTGACCGTCAAAAAATTAAAATAACCATGGTTTATTCAAACCATGGTGTGGTTAAGAAGGGTATTATGGTCCATACCCTTCTTCATCTTCTTCCTCCTCCATTTTCTCTTCTTCCTTCTCTTCATAATTTCTCTCTCTTACTAACACCTTCACGCATCCATCGAATCTCTAAAATTTTTACATTTCCACGGACATATCACTCGTTACAGATCAAACGATAAATTTTATTGAATTTTTGGATGACTTTTTATGAATCAATTAGTCAAAAATTTATCAAAATTTAAGAAAAAAACTCAACTCCGTTGGTTCCTCATCCTGAAGAACTTATACTGCTTGGGATCTCTTCCACGTCCAATATGGAGAGTCTCACGCGCAAGCTCCTCCGGGAGATCCTCCTCCGCGTCCCGCCATCTACCTCGCCGCCTCCGCACGCCGCGTTTGCAGGTCGTGGAGGGCCCTCATCGACGGCGACCCGTCCTTCGCCCGCGATCAACTCTCCTTCGCCACCGCCAGACACCTCGTACATCGCTTCAACTCCTCCACATCCAAATCTGTCTTCACCTATGTCTCCTCAGAAGGCGGGGATATAGGCCTCGCTACTTTCGAACCCACCGGCCACCTCTCCCGAGATCACCCCGTCTCGGAATATTCCAACGATGTCCTTCTCCTTTCGACCTCCGACGAGGAGGATCTCCCTGCGTACCTCTGCAACCCCCTCCTCGGCGACCGTACCTCGCTGCCGCGGGACGTCTCGGCGCCAGAGATCGCCCACTTTCGCCACGGCGGGAAGAAAGTACCTTGTATCAGCATGTTCGCCTTCGATGCATCGATCAAGCAGTATAAGTTCTTCAGGATGAGGGGGCGGGGCTGGGAGGGGGCGGCTCAGGTGAGGGAGCACAGGGACGGGGAGGCGAGGGGGCAGGGGAATGGGTCGGGGCTGCGGGCTGGGAGGGGGCGGGGCTGGGAGGAGGCGGCGCGGGACAGGGGCGGGGGTAGGGGCAGCGGCGGGCTGGGAGGGGCGGGGCTGGGAGGGGGCGGCTCAGGGGAGGGAGCACAGGGACGGGGAGGCGAGGGGGCTGGGGAAGGGGTCGGGGCTGCGGGCTGGGAGGGGGCGGGGGGCTGGGAGGAGTCGATGCGGGGTAGGGGCGGGGGTAGCGGCGGGGGCGGCGGGCTGGGAGGGGGTGGGGCTGGGAGGAGGCGGCGCCGGGCAGGGGCGGGGGCAGAGTGGGAGGAGGAGGAGGAGCTGGAGGAGGAGGAAGAGGATGGGCAAGAGGAGGAAGAAGAAGAGGATGAAGAAGATGATGCAAAATGACCTCCTAACCTTTTTTTTAAAAGTAATTCCGCCTATGTTCTCAAAGTTAACGTCCGTTTGCACTGTGGATGGACGGTAACTAACCCGAGGGGCACAATTGACAAAATAACAAGAAGTGAGGGGCACAACAAATATTACCAAAAAGATAAGGGCCTAATTGATATTGTGATATCTCGGAGGGGCACAAGTGATAAAATCCCTAAAACAAAATTTACAACCATTAGTAAGTGGAGTTATTTTTGAAAATATGTCATACCGGAATTCTCCTCCATTAGTGCAAGCATTCAATTTATTATTATCAACAATTCCTCGAGATTCCGATTTCGAGAACATATGATGAACTGCAAGGTCAATTCACCATTGGAAATATTTATAGTAGAATATTGTGCATTGCTAGGTCAACCCAACACTAAGGCCCTGTTCGTTTGGGGTATAAGAAGGAATGGAATAAGGGGCAACACGCTTCCCCGTGGTACGACTATTCCCCATTATTTCATCTTATTTCACTCTTATTCATATCTTTATCCCACCTTACCTACCTTTATTTCACCTTATTCTCCTTATTCTTATCCTCCAGCCGAACGGAGAATAGACCCTTATTCCCCTTATTCTCCATCCTTATTCCTGCTTATTCTCCTACCGAACGGGCCCTAAGATATTAAAGGACTCATGTGCCCATGCTTTGGATTTACACCATGGGATTTTTACACTTTTATCCTTCCTACTTTTTCAAATAACACATACCATTATTTGTTTCAATCACATTTGTATCTTTATGTTCTTACAAAACTCCCAGTACTGCTCTTCCATTAGTTTAATATAGCGGCACAATGTAATAACAGGAGGCCGGTGGTGTAAATTTTAAGAATATAGGAATACAAGTGTAATCAGAAAAATGGAATTTTGTAAGAATATACAAATATACGAGAATTGCAAAATTATAGGAGCTTGAAAGGACATGAAGTGTCAAAATCCTTGATCATTAGTATAGGATTTTTACATTATTGCTCTCTCGATTTTTTCTGATTTATGCTCTTACCTTCTGTTCATTAATAGTCATGCCCCTAAAAACTATCAAATAACACTTATGCCGCTCTGATTTTTTGTTGCCCATTTTCCTCCCAAACTGACGTTAATGGCAGGGCATAACTGTAATTCATCTATGTGTTCTTTACCTCCTTTCTCCTCCTAAGACCCACCTTCTCCACGTGTCACTTTGTGTTGGATGGGGTTCTCCTCTATGTGGGAACCTAGTTTATATATATAGGACATTGGTAGTCCTATTCGGAAAAAGAGAGATCAATTACCTTTTAAGATTAGGAGTCGTTTTTTCCTAATCCTATTGGAAGTAGGACTCTATGTTTCCTTATTTGTTCATCTCTATAGAGTATAAATAGGGGATATAGGGTGCATAGCAGGATCATCCCAATACAAGCTCTTCTAGCACAAGAAAGAAATAAGAGAGAGAGAGAGAGAGAAAAGAAAGAAAGTTCGTAGTTGTCGCGGAGTCTGGAGGGAGTAACCTTTAGAACAGTTCTTCTCCAACATTCTTCCCTACAGTTTGGCGATGGATTTACCATTGGATGATATTTCTCCTCTCTATTATTCTCCATTGTTTGGTGATTTGTAGCACCGTATTGAGGACCGGCCTTTTGTAAGCCCCTCAAGGGATATTACTTCGATTATAGTGCTTGGTTTTGGGTTGCGATCAATCACGTGGTTTTTCCCCCTCACATTGAGAGTTTTCCACGTTAAAAATTTTCCATGCATTTGTAGTTGATTTTTCTGTGGTTGAGATACTTTCTCGTAGTTGATATATCGTGCAGGATCCGCCTATCGACTTTGAATATTTTTCCGCAACTCAATTTATACAAGAAATCTGTTCCCAACACTTTGCACCTCCTCCTTGTGCCCCTTTGCACTCCTTATTCCTCATCTGTCTCGTTTCCTCCAACCACTCCATCTCGTCGTCCCCACCTCAATCTCAACCCCCCATCCCTCAACCTCTATATGTTCTTTTGTCGCCCATGTACCGCCCAACCCTCCTCCGCCTCACTGCTCCCTCCTCCTCCACGATCCCTACCCCGAGCTCCCTTACCACCCTTTGCCTCCCAATCCGTATTTAGCATAAGGTTAGCCTAGTCGATATGCCTAGCACAAGTTCCCCACTTTCTTAGTGCCAACAACACCCATCTCATACTATAAAGGGAAAAAAAGCACCATAGGCTAGAGCAAATCAAGCTCTATTCCAAGCTTCATATTACATTGACCACCTTCGTGGCCTCCCGTCAAGCAATGTGCTTCATTGTAGCATCACCACCATCCTCGTGGTCGATCATCGCAATATCTCGCCTTCATGCACCGTCGACCAACCGTCGCTGTCGAGGTGGAGGGTAGAGATATAGTATCGAGAATATAAGGTTCCAAATGCAATAAATATTTTCTTAATCGAACACTGATTTAAAAAATCATGATCTAGTTTATTTTAACATACAATCAACTACCAAAAGGACATAACTGTTAACGGTGCAAGCACGTAGGGACACAACTTTTATTAACTGTTATTGCAAAAAAAAATAGAAGCATGAGTGCAACCGTGAAAATTCGCAAGGATACAAGTGTAAAAGTCCCTGGAAATATATTTAACGGACCACAAAGATAGTTGTGCGGAAGCCAAGGTTTTTGAAACCGAATCGGACATCGAACCAGATCTTGCTGAAATGGTCGGATCGAGTCGAACCATGTAATCAAACCGGTTCAACCGGATGATGATGTCATCATTATTTAAAACCAGATTAAATCGGACCGGTGAAAAAAAGTGGTTGAACCGGCTAATCAAACCGAAATGAAATAATATATATATAATATACACTTAATATACTTGAAGTGTATATAAAATACATAGATGATGTATATATTTCACACTATACATAAAGTATTTTTCTTATACACCATCAAATATCATACATACCATATATATATATATATTATTTGGACTTGATGTTCTATAACAAAAAAAATAGTTTAATTATATTTAAAACCCAACATATGCAAAAAGCTGTATTAGTGTAGTTGGTTAGAAATGTGAAATAGGTAATCGAAGGTCATGGGTTCAACTCCTACTACCATTAAAATTTTTAAATAATTTAAAAATTAAATGCGGTTTCCTGGTTAAACCGGATCAAGAAAATAGGTTGAACCGGACGGGTTAATTAAAATTTGCATAATCGAACCGAACCGGTATAAACCGATTAACCGGACCGGTCCATGCTCAGTTCACCGATCAAACCGACCGGTCCGGTTTCAAAAACATTGGCGGAAGCCACGATTGGAAGAGGCGTAATAGCTTTTTCTCGTTCTAAGGGCCTGTTCGGTTGGAGAATAGGCCCTGGAATAAGGGGCCAATTCTCCTCCCGACACGGTTTCTAGTGGTACGACTATTCCTTATTATTCCATTTTATTTCACTCTTATTCATATCTTTATCTCACCTTACCTACCTTTATTTCACCGTATTCTCCTTATTCCTATCCTCCAGCCGAACAAAGAATAGACCCTTATTCTCCTTATTCCCCATCCTTATTTATGTTTATTCCCGAATCGAACGCACTTTAAGAGTTGAGTTTAGAGTTTAAGGTTTAGTGCCGAAGCCATGATTGGAAGAGACGTAATAGCTTTTTTCTCGTTTTAAGTTGCCCGAGAGTCACTTCAGCACTTCTTCCACCGGTGCGTACGCAAAACCTTGGCAGTTGTGCTCGAGGTGCTTCACGTGGTTTTCTGGTTTGTACCGAAGGTAGGTAGGAAGCAACTGAAAGGATATAAATTAGGATCCTCAGGATATAAAAAAGTGAATATGATGGTTCACGTAAGAGCTTCATTAGCTCCTTGCACTTAGTCGAGAGCTGGTTGAACACGTCCACTTTCGATAATCAGAGCAGGTCATGCCCTAGTACCAAGAGGTTGCCAATGATTTCTAAGAGTTTTTTTTTACACTTATTCTCCGAGATTATACAATTATAGTTATGTCCTTACATTTTCTGCAATCACACTTATAACCCTACATTCTTATAAAACTCACGGTACCGCCTTTTGCCATTACATGTATGCCCCTATACTACATTGAAGGAAGGGCGTCATTGCGAATTTTGTAAGGATATTGCAAAAAAGGTAGAGGCAAAGCTGTAATTGTTGAATCTCGAGGAGCACAAGTATAAAAAAATCATATATTAAAAATATTAAAAAAACTTCCTCAAGTGGTTTGTCCTAAAGGGCAAAGGGATATTTACACCCATAACCCTGAGTAATTTCATAATTACAATCATAACCCTACATAATCGTGAATTACACCCAGGACCCTGAATAATGCTTAACTCTTACATGACACAACCATGTGTTAGTTGCCATCTATATTCTTCGTAACTCTTGCGGAAAAAGTTATATTTGACAATTTTACCCTTAAAATCATATCCAACCTCCGTACCGCCCTCGTCGTCTTGCCATGTCCAACCTCCGCACCGCCCTCGTCGTCCGCTCCATGCCCAACCTACTTCGTCTGGGCAGAGAACCCATAATCCGTGAAGCTTAATTACACCCTTCTCGACCCATCCACTGACACCTACACAAACCCTGTCACCAATCTTGCCTGCAAGAACATGCTCGAGCAGCAACTCAACGCTGTAGTCGTCGCCATGGCGAAACTCGAGTACCCACAAATACCCATCGTCGTGGCAGAGATCGGGTGTCCAAATACCGACGACTACGATGAGATCGAGGGTTACAGACAGAGGAGAGGAGGGGCATGCAAGTGGAGGGGTTGGATGGTGGGACTGGGGGCGAAGGGTATGGATGGCGGGGGCTTGTAGGCAGAGAAGGGGTGAGGGTTGCAGGTGGAGGGTCTGGAGGGGGTGGCTACAGGCAGAGGAAGGGTGGGGGCTGGAGGCGGAGGGTCTGGAGGGGGTGGCAGTAGACAAAGGAGGGGCAGGGGTGCGGGCAGAGGGTCTGGAGTGGGGTGGTTGCAGGCGGAGGAGGGGTGAGGCTACAGGCGGAGGGGGTGATTGTGGGTAGAGGAGTGGCGAGGCTGCAAGCAGAGGGGCAGAGAAGGAAGGTGTTATTGAAGGAAGGAGCGTTGCCAAAGGAGAAGGAAGTGGAGGCTGAAGCCGACGCTAAGGTGGAAGAAGAGGAGGGGGAGGTGGTTAGCGAGGGGAGGGTGTCTTGGAAGAGGTGAAGGGAGGCAGCCTGGAGGAGGAGGGTGGAGGGCAAAGGCAGAGGGGCGAGAGGGGGAGGGCGTAACGTTGGAGAAGGATGGGAGGGGTTAGAGGTTTTTAAATTTTTATTTTTTTTTGAACTTTTTTAATAGCCGTTGGATAGACTATTGGTTAGAGTAACCCAATGATATGCTTGGGTTAATAAAAACTAATGGATGGTTATGGGTGTGAGGCGGAGTGACTATCCAAGATTTCTCATGTAATTCACGATTACGCAAAGTTATAATTGTAATTACGAAATTACTCAAGGTTATAGGTGCAAATATCCCAAGAACAAACTCAAGTAAAATAAATCAAATACATTTATCTCCAATCATTTACTCCATCGTTTATTTTAAGCTTTTGTCTAATCACCATCTCTATATCTTATCATGCTTATTTTGAAAGTCATGCTTATTTTGAAAGTCAACTGTCGACCTACGTACTTGATTTTCCATCTCTGTTGCGATCTCGCAAGACCTCGTATCAAGTACTCTAGTTCAAACGATTGACAATAGGGTCGAGAAGGTTTTGTATTGACTCCATCGAGATTAGTGGGATTTTTACACCACAAACCCTTCAAATTTTGTAAATTACCTCCTTGACCCTGTATTCTTTGCTATTGTCACCTAAACTCGGCAAACTTGCTAATTGTTACACAATCCTTCCAGGATAGTCCGCATAGTACAAGAGTTAGCAAGGTTGCAAAGGTTTAGGCGATAGTTTAGGCGATAATTAGAATGAATATATGATTGAGAAGGTAATCCGCAATGTTTTCAAGGTTCACTGTGTAAAACTCCCTTATTTGTTTAACTTAGATTTACACAACATTTCACTCTACCTTTCATTTGTGTTTTTTTTTTATTTTCTTCCGGTTAAAATTTTGTAAGTTTTTCGAAGCCTAGTGCTTATTCTCTTTTCCACTTACGCCAATAATGCTTAAAATTCTGTAATAAATATGGAAAAATGATAAAATAATAAAATCTTAAAAGGGAGAGAGAAGACAATAACCAACCCTTTCTTTCTCAAAAAGATAATATTTCCATAACTGAATGAAATCTCTATGGCAATACCTTGCCCTAGGATGCAAAGAATCAATAGCCTTTCTTTCCAGTACTTCAACTGCAAACAATGGGGGTGAACCTCCATGTCAGCCAAACAAGATGGAGATTAAGGAAAGGCCGGAACCAAAACATGATGATGCCGGTAATAGGATGCTGGAGGTGAATTCGTAGTCAGCCAAGGCCTCGCGGCCACCGTATACAATCATGCAGAATTCCACCGGTCGTGTAGTCCTGACAGGAGTTACCCCGCACTTCCGAGTGTTTGGGTCGGAACCCCCATTATCTAATAGTACTCTCTGTGGAGTCAAAAAGGATCTGCTCTCACCTTCGCATCATACGCAAGAATGTGAGCTCGAATTCCAATCATCTACAAGCTTCTTCATCAACTCCGCAAACTTCTCGGCTCTGGGGCCAGGTCGTAGGGAGTTGACATCCTCCCAGACAGAGCATGGATCTGACCACCAGCTGTCTTTGGCAGAGCACCATGCCCCGGGAACCACTCGATAAGGCCTTCTTCCCAGAATCTCGTCGTCTATTCTACTCAAGACGGTATCATCTTTCTGGAATTTCCTTGCAAATGGAGCTCCAGCGTTCTTCAAACCTTCATAATCCTCGAGCCCAAGAAAATGTGGTTCCATCTTAGGGGGTGTATCCCAAACCATGTATCTCAAATCACTGTTAACTGTTGTGTTCTTGAACTCCTCCGCATTGCAAACCAGAGATTGGAAGTAGCTCTCCTGCGAGATCATTACATTTGTGAAGTACATTAGGAGTGTTCGTGGAAGATTGTCCCATCCCAGCACACAAAACTCAATGAGACGGCGGCTCAAAATGACCCACGGCGAGCCTGTTCAAGGACATTAAAAATTGACTAATTAGTACAAAATGGGGTGAGGAGTTTGATGAATGTATGAACCATGCGGGATAAAGCTATGCCTGTAAAGAACTTAAAAGATTCAGGAGCTGGTCGCCTCTCAGTAGCATAAAAAATCTGGGCTCTTCTTGCCAAATAAATTGCTGGATCAACAACAATTGGCTGAACTCTATGATAGCTGCAACAGGAGATTTGAGAAAAGTGAGCACAATGCGATCTATATATACGACAATAATAAAGAAATTCACAAATTCCTGAAACAGAATTCGTTACTAAGAACCAGATAAAGAAGAATCTGCCTACTCTTTCCACCCAAGATCACCAGAGTGATCGATGAAGTTGAGATCCCTTGGAACAGTAGCAAAAACATGGAACATATCTGAACAAAACCAGAGCCAACAATCAAATAAGTACAATGTGACTGATGACAGAAAGAGAAAATTTTATTGACCGAAGAATTGGCAATCCAACATTTAGGAGAAACTAGATAAAGAACCAGACAAAAAACATAGCGGCACAGAAATAATATTCGTAATATTGCATTGGTTCAACTTAACATGGATACTTGTCAACTGCCAATTCACCAAACAAACGCACACTTTCATGGAGAAAATTGAATAAATCTTACTAAAGAAAACATAGAATGGGTTTGCATAGAAGGAAAAGACCTTGTCCTCAAGGATAAATGAACCCCTGCTCCAAAGAGCGTCAAAAGAAAAATCCATGAAAGTTTTCAAAATTCCATAGATTTCCATATTAAATTTAGATTTCCATAGTGTAGACTTACTCCAGGGAGATATTAGTACTATACACCAAAATAATTCTCAAGGTCATTTAAATTTGTTAGCTTCTCAGGGAGAGAGATGCTTACGGGTAAATTTAAACGCATGCATCTGTGAGTAGAAAACTAAAACTTAAGCAAAAAATAACAAATTTAACAAGGGCGCATTTGGCATCCAAATTATGAGCATTTTCTAATAAAAAGGATTTAGCATACATGTTTTGCTCGTAGATAATGTTCATGTTCACATTCCACAAGTAGTATGAAGAGAAGGTCCGGTGCTTGGATTTCTAATGGTGTTCACAAAATTAACATTTCAGTGTTTTTTAAGAACTTCCGTTGTACTTTCCATGTGCTGCAGATTTGTTTGAAATGTACACTGTAGAATTCTTTTTCAAGCAACAAACAAACTTAAAGGATTCATGGATTTTTCAAACTTCAAACTTGCCGCTTACTCACAAACTCGGTTATAGTAGCTATCATGGCATGAAACAGTTGCAAGAAAAAACCACAGCTTCGAGTACAGGGTCCATCAACATACCAGAAACTATATCATGTGGTAAACTATGTCAACGAATCCTTAAATATCATTCAAAAGGGTCATCGGCCATTATAGTGGAAATGTGCCAATACCGTGCTAGAACTATATCAGATGACAAAAGACAGTTAAGAGTCATCCCACAATAGGCATTGGAACAACATGAGACCTAGAAGTGTAATAGCAAATTTGATAAAAATATGGGATATTTACACCTATAGCCCTGAGTAATTTCGTAATTACCCCGCAAACCTTTTATAATCACGAATTACATCCGTGACCTTGAATGGTACTTAACTCTTACACTCATAACTCCGTGTTAATTTCCACCAATTTTTCCGTTAAGTAAGATTGTATCTGTTAAGTATTTTACATTTTACACCCTTTCAATTTTCATTATTTACGCTAACCCATCCCGCAGCTAGAACCAACCCTCCCCCCGACCACCGCTGATCTTCCCCTCCGATGGAAGCTTTGACCCCCCCTCCCCCGTACCTGCAAGTCCCTCTAGAACATGCATGTGGGTTTTTTCTGGAACAAAAAGCTAAATGTGGAACCCTACTTGGCAAATTATGAAAGGATGGGGAAAGTAAAACACCGAATAATGCAATATCACTTTTTCCAATATTAGCAACATATAACTTAGAGCTGCAGATAATTATAACTAACTCCATAGAATAGGTAATGCTAGCAATGCCTTACATATTGGCCAGCATAATCAACCATTGGCTATAAATGAGCAAAACTACAAAGTCCAACAAAACAACATCCTATATTTTCATTGACCATCAACACCAAAACCAGTTAAGGAACAAAAAAATGGAAATGTATACAGCAGAGACTCCTCTCAAAACAATCATATTTCAACTAAAGCTCATGAGGAGAGATCACTACCAATACAAGCAAAATAACTACCTCAAGTCTCTTCTTTCGGTTCCATTCAAACATAGAAAACTGCAGACAGGCGCAGCTAATATATATCCGGACCCAACCTCAAAACTGAATCGTCTAACGTCTTAGTTATTGTCATGGTTGTAAACAAAGTTCATTTTGTAGTTCCAACAAATATAAACTTTACCCCTAACAACATTATCTAAGATTGTGTAATAAATCAAAATCGCACATGAAGCAAAAACAAAATCTGTACTTAATATGTACTTTCTACATATAGTCATCTAGGTGAAGATCTCAGGGAACGTCAGTTTCTCCGAGCTGAATCAAAATCCCATGGAGTACATGAAATGAAACACCGAATAGAATCAGCAAGAAGCTGGATCTAACTTATCGAGGAGGCAAACACATATGGGAACCCACACTTTCCAAAAAAAAAGATAAACTTTTTTTTTCATTACCAACTACAGCCACGGCTATCTCCCTGCGGAAACTCAACTTAGATCTAACAGCGGAGACGGGAACTTACCATCCTGCGTGACGAGAGGGTAATCAGCAGCACTAAGCGTCACGAACCAGTCCCACTCCCCATCCAATCTAAGGAAGACTGCGGCTGCGTGCAGCATCGCGGCGAGCACCGACGCGCCCATATCGGTGTTGGGGTCCTGCCGCCCCATGACGTCGACGTTCCCAAAGACCCGATTTGCGGGGATGGCGGCACGCACGGAAGCAGCAAGGGCGTCGCGCTCGGCGGGGGACGCGTCGGCGGAGAGGTGGAGGAGGTAGCGGTTACGGGGGTGGTATACGGCGAGGAGGAGGCGGAGGAGGCGGTGGCGGTCGCCGCGGGAGCCGGTGAGGTAGTAGGCGAAGGAGGGTGGCGCGGCGGGGCCGCGGCGCGGGAGACGGTCAAAGGAGTGGGAGTGGCGGCGGTAGAGGAAGGTGGTGGAGGCGGTGAAGCCGGAGATGGCGGATAGGACGAGGAGGAGGGAGATGAAGGCGGCGGAGAAGAGCGGGAACAGCCATTTCTCGGCGGCCATCGGGGGGTTAGGGTTAGGGGGATTGGACGGAGGGCGAGGGGGAGGGCGGCGGCATGGAAGGTGGGGATCTTAAATGGGGGGGACTTAGTGGGGGGAGATCGGAGTGGATGTTGGTGTGTGGAAGCGGAGGTGGAGGAGAGGGGGGGAAGGGTTGATGTGGTTGTCTAACTGCTGATTAAAATGCGAGGAACGGTGATGGGGGTGGAGGTGGGAGGATTTTTATATGGTGAGGAGTTGGTGAGGGAAATTTGCTCGGATGCCCTCAAGTTTTAAATCCCCGATTCCGAGGACAAATAAGAAATTAGGAGAAATAATGCGGGAGTAAAGCAGAAGAGAGTTCAGCATATAACAACATACAATATATTAAGGGTGCGTTATTGTATCGGGTGGTTTAACTCTCCTACCTCATATTTGCTCCCTCCACGTGGGTCCCACTTTTTATCTTTTTAAAAAAATTAAATAAATCAATTCTCCATCATCAAATCGATCAAAAAATAATATACTATACCATCATATCATATAAAAACTATAAACTACTCCACTTCTACTCACTTTTTCAAACTCCAATACAATCACATCACAATAACTTCTCACTTTTTCAAACTCCAATACAATCACATCACCCCAAACCCACTTCTAACACACTCCCAGTTAAACTATCTATCCAAACACCAAAACCCAAAAATGGGTTACCTGCAACCAGTTTAACCCACCTAAACCCACTATCCAAACACCCCCTAAAAAAAGGACTTGTGAAATTTTTCTCTTTTTTTATGGACAAATAAGGAATTAGGAGAAATAATGCGGGAGTAAAGCAGAAGAGAGTTCAGCATATAACGTACAATATATTAAAAAAAAGGAGGACTTGTGAAATTTTTCTCTTTTTTTATGGAGCTCTTTCTCTTTGTGTGGATCATAGGAAGGTGATAAGTCAGTTTGATTCAAAGAGCAAGTCACTTAGTGGTATGTGGATCCTCTCATAGTCAGCCTATATTAATCCTGCTATGATGATCCTCCTCTCACATTGCCATTGTTGGTTGGCTTCCTTGGTAGAATGTAGAGTGATAAAAATGGGATGAGGATTTGGAATGCATGTGCTTGTGCTTGGAGGGATTTAAAAGTACTCTGAGTTGTAGAGGTGTCCAAAATATTAGTGTCAGCTAGGGTTAGATTATCGGGTCGGGCGGGCCAGAATGGGCCTCTGCACGAATCTGGACCGGTTTATTTTTTCGGATTTCGGGCAGGAATATAGTCTGAAAAAGTCTAGATTGGCCAGCCCAGCCCAAACCCGAACCCGGCCCGAAGTTAAACGGGACGGATCGGCCCAGTAACTTTTTTCCCTTCAAATTTTTTTTGCTTTTTTTGAAAATGCTTAATCCAATGAGTGATATGGAAATGTCGATTTAAAAAACTTTTTATTTTTTTAAAACTTGTGATAAATCTAAGAATCTTGATATTCCTATGGCATTTTGATAGAAAAAACTTTGAAATATTTGATTTTTTTTCTCTTTAACAACTTTTGATTTTTTTCATACACAATTTATTTTTTCAAAAAACTTTTGAAATGCAGGTGCATGATAGTATCGTTAGAGAGTGGAGATGGAGTTTGAGGGGGGTTGAATTGAGGTGGGTCGTGAGGGATTAAGGTTAAGTAATATTATATATATATATATATATATATATTATAGGTTTAGGATCGGGCTTCCGGGTCGGGTATCAGGTCAGGTTTTCTGATCAGGCTTCGGGTCGGGCTCTTCTCAGTCCGAACCCGACCTGTTTTAAAAATGGTTTTTTATCCCGAGCCTGGCCCAAACTTAAACATGTTCGAGTTCGGGCTGGGCTTAACGGATCGGGTCGAGCTAGCCCGGCTCAATGATCAACCCTAGTGTCAGCAATACCTCAGCACATGCATTTTGACATTAAATTTATGGGAATCCATTTGAAAATGTTGGTCGGATACTCATTTTACCTGGACTCGTACCCTGTGGAAAAAAACTATTATGAAAAACCAGGTATGAAGGTGCCTATTGGTGTCTTGTTGGGAATTTCCACCACATTTAATGATTCAAAATGATGTAAATGGTCAGATACAAATACAGATTTAGGTGTTCTGTTACTCTTATCTGTTTTCAGCTATTGATGCAGATATGGATGTTGATAAATATCAAAAATGTGTTACCATTTTCTTAAAAATAGACGCGGATATGAATATTGATGTCAATAAGGATATTGACTAATTGGGAAAAAATGTGTTAGCATTTCATTAAAAATAGATGCAGACTGGATATGAATACGAATAGAAATATTGTAAATATTAGCTTAAATTTATATCTATTTAATTTCCTACACATGATAAAATATGTATCCATATTCAATATCAAATTGATAAATACGTATGCTAAAATATTAATAAATAGATAATATAGTGAATTATGTGTATTTATGTATATGTTTGCACCCCTCTCTTGTAACGGGTGTCTACCCTTTCCTATCTAGTATTCTCGTGTTTTGTACTTCCAATCGATCCGTCAATCATGTAACCTTTCACTTGCAGTGTCTCCATTTATTAAAATAAAAAGCTCATCTACCTCATTTATGTCCATCAAAAATATGAAATTGTGTGACACTATTGAATCGATCGGCCAATTAAATGTCCGAACAAGCGATAGAGTGACGATAAAATATCATGTCATGAAAAATAAAATTGATAAATTAAATGTATGGAAAAAAATACAATTGCCAAATTTTGCTTTGCTAGTAGTTTATCTCATATATAATCAACCCCATTTTAGTGGAGATAAATACACCAATGGGACCTTTGGATACCCATTACTCCGTTTAAATGAATTGAGTACTTGTTAGAATAAGGTACTTGTAGAAACGAATCCGAACGATCAAATATAATAGATCGGAGTAGGGCTGGCTATCGAGCTCAACGAGTCGAGCCAGACCTTGATTTGAGCTTAGGCTCGATAAGCCCAGCTGGGTTCGGACTCGGGCTCGTTTGAGCCCTGCCGAGCTGGCTCGGGCTCGAGCTCGGTGAGCTCGAGTCAATAAGGCTCGAGTCGAGCTCGTTATCGAGCTTGAGCCCCTTATCGAGCCTAGTCTTGGCTCGAGCTTGGTTTGGGCTCGTTAAGGAAAATAGCCATTTTTTGTGGAAAAGTGTTGTTACCGTGGCTCAAACTCACAACCTCCTTTTTGAAGACTACCTTCCTTATCAGTAAGCTACCATCCAAGTTGTATATAAAAGTTGAATTATAATATACATTGTAACATTCTATTTGCTAATAAAAAAAGAAAAAATACAAGTTATCTAATTATAACCTAGATTAACATAGATAAGTATAGAAAATCCAAGTCTGCAACATAACTTACCAAATATTGTCGTTACATAAACCACATAGACACATAATCCTTCATTCACAATGTTGCAAAACTAATACAAATAAAAATAAGCATCATTAAAATTTCACAAATAGAATATATATTCCTTATTGAGCCCCTTATCGAGTTATCGAGCTGAAAAGACTCGGCTCGTTAAGCTATCGAGCCCAAAAATCTGGCTCGAGCTCGGCTCAATAGCCTAATGAGCCAAGCGCACAAGCCCTTATCGAGTCGAATCCGAGCCTGGCTCATCGAACTCTGACTCAATAACAAACCCTAATCGGAGGTGGTACCATTTCTCCGGTGAAGATGATTTCTTTGATCTTTTAGACCATTTTCGGAATCGTGAACATCATTCCCCTAGTTGGTCATTTTCTCAGTCTTCTGCATCGCTTATACTCTCATGTTGGCATTTTTTTTTACTGAGAAATGATTTTTTAAGGGCATATATGAAAATTTCCCGTAAAAATTTCCTTAATAAAATGGGACCGATAGGCATCACACAGCTAGGAATTCCCCTGCTGCATGTTGGGGCTTGGAATCTAAGTCATGACCAACCATTACCTCTTTAATACCAACAAATCCTATACGCTTGAATTTTAAGAAGCGTGTACGTCCTTTTCCATGAAGATGGGTGTGGTGGTGATCCACCACTTGATACGGAGATAATATCACCCACCGGAAGATGATCCTCTGTGGTAATGCCATTTACAGCAGAGCTGCTGTAATTTTTTTCCCTTTTTTGTGATTTTGATTTTCAAAATCCAACTTTATAGATTTTATTTTCGACTAATGTTACGTGTATGCTCCAAATTTCATTCAAATCCGAAAGCATTTGCTATTATCTTAATGAGCCCTCGCTCCCTCTCCCTCCCCTTCCCCCTCCTCCACCGCCACATGTCATCCTCCGCATGTGCCCATGCCCCTTTCCCTCTTCGCCCATCCTCTTCCCAGAGCGCGGATCCTCTACTGGCCAGCAGGGATCTGCTGTAAGGGGGGAGGGTGTCCGGGCCGCTCGATCGAGATCGAGCGGTTCACACGAAATCATGGGTTTTGTGGGCCCTTAGCGTGTGAACCGCCCGATCTCGATCGAGCGGCCCGGACACCCTCCCCCCTTACAGCAGGTCCATGCTGGCCAGCAGAGGACCCGCTCCCCCCTTCCCATTGGGTGCCCATCTGGCCATGGCAGTCATTGCCTTGACGGTGATGCATGTGTTGTTCTCTCAAAAATTAAAGACAGATTGAGTTTGGAGACAATGAGATCGTTTAAATTTTAGCTTCCATCTCTTATAGCCTATACCCCCTCCTCTCACGACCACAGAAGGAGCTTCAGGATCAAACGACCTTCCAGCCGTAACCATGGAAGGAGCTTGTAACGTCCCGGGCTTAGGTTCTCGGTCCGTTATCGAAGCATTACTGGCTCTGACAACCTTTTGGGATCGGGCCCATACAACCCGATTAACCACCCCCAAAATGCTTAAGCCGGGTTGTCAAGTAGTAATTTCGTCACTATTTATCCCACCCAGAAACTTCTTGTTCCACGGTGTGGGATTATTTCATTTTTGGGGATGTTACAACATCCCCCACTTATATTCGCAACGTCCTCGTTGCGATATGGCACATCACTTCTTCCCAGTGACAGTGGCGGCTGCACGCTCCGGGTAGTCATTTCCTCCAACCTCTTGTAGGGGCGGCTCCACCTCTCGGGTAGCCCTTTCCACTATTAGAGAGAATTTGTCTCTGATACCATTTGTAACGTCCCGGGCTTAGGTTCCAGGTCCGTTATCAAAGCATTATTGGCCCTGACAACCTCTTAAGATCGGCCCATACGAACCCGATTAACCACCCCCAAAATGCTTAAGCCGGGTTGTCAAGTAGTAATCTCGTCACTATTTATCCCACCCGGAAACTTTTTGTTCCATGGTGTGGGATTATTTCATTTTTGGGGAGTGTTACAGAGCTTCGTGATCGAACAACCTTCATGAACAAGGAAGCCTCCTGTGTGACTTCGTCGTTAATATCGGTCGTCATTGTATACCTTCACTCTGCTATCGCTTCTAGCAGTCGTTTGGTTGCAGGGTTGGGCAGGATTGGATTGGGTTGAGTGAATAGTAAACTGTGAGGAGGGGGTACCCTTGTGAATAGTAACCTACCCAACCCTGCAACCAAACGAACCCTAACGGAAGGTTCTCCTCCATCGTAAACTTCCCGAGAAGAAGGTACCCTCCACTCATACATCCAAAACGTCACGATGTAACTTCACTCCGGCTGGCCTTGCTTCCCGCAGTAACGATGGCGGAAGCTGCCTCGCCGGCAACCAATGACCGTCAAGACTCAAGATGGTACCCTCCTGCACAAATCTCTATTACCTATCTGTCATGATATTGCTCTGAGATTAATGTAAGTTGTTGTGACAAGTATATATCATTTCTATGAAATGTCTCTTATGATCGAAATGGAAGTTCAATATCACTGTTAACATAACATGTTCCATTTTATACGTATCTCACTGCTCTTCCGTGAAGCTTAAATGTTAATTAGGCAATATGATTCTCATGTCTAATTGGTTTGTTGTCTACTACAAAATTAGAAACTGCTGCTATTATGCAATGACAATTTGATGTCTACTAATTCGCAGGCATTTTTTTTCAAAAGAAAAGGAGCATACATGATAATTTAGTATTGCACCAATTATATAACTATTTCGCGGATAATATTTTCAATTGTAATTTGGCTTAACATTATATATAAGCATAGAATGTTGCTATCGCTGTGATAATTTGATGTCTAATATTTTGGGTCTCCGCCTCAGGTACCGCTCCCGTTGTGATCGATAGTGAGGGCTGCGGAGGTGAGAGAAAGTGTAACAGATAGTCTGTAACATCTCGGACTTACGTCCCCGGTCCGTTATCGAGGAAAACTAGTTCTCACAATTTGTTAAGTTCGCACCCAGATGGACTAGTTAACAACCACCTAAAATACTTAAGTCCAACTTGTCAAGTAGTAATCCCCGTCACTTATAAACCGCACCCACTCTTCATGAGTTTTAGATGTAGTACTATGTTTGGGGGTATGTGTGTTACAACCTCCCCACTTATATTCGCAACGTCACGGTTTATCACTTACTTCCAGTGACAGTGGTGATTGTACGCTCCGTTGTAACACTCATACCCCCAAACATAGTACCACATCTAAAACTTACGAAGTGTGGGCGTGGTTTATAAGTGATGGGATTACTACTTCACAACTTGGGCTTAAGCATTTTGGGTGGTTGTTAACGGATTCATTTAGGTCCGAACTCAACAAGTTGTCAGGGCTAGTTTTCCTCGATAACGAACCTGGAAGCTAAGCCTGGAACGTTAAAAATGGTATCAAAGTCATGTTCCCTCTGATATTGGAAAGGACTACCCGAGAGGTAACGGACCGGGAATCTAAACTCAGGATGTTCAGAACCAACATTCATAAGCGACTCTATCTCAAAGGATGTCCCCATTAAATAGATGCTACTATTTATAGATTTGATGACATCGACAATATTATTAAATGCTAATTACAGATGTCCGCTATAAATATATTATCAAATTACAATGATAATCTGAAGTGATAATATTACCCAATTAATATCTTCATTTGTTCATGAAAATGCATACTGATTTATTATCTTGGTTAGCCGTTTGATTGTTAATTCGAGATCAATGCCCACTACAAATACATTCTCCTAATTACTCTGATATTTTTTCTTGACTGTATTATTTCCATGTCCAATATTCTTAGGACAATTCCATACTTTTAAATCACTACAGTGACATCTAATAAAGTTCATAATTATAACTTTAATCATTGTAACTATAAATATAAATTCCAAAGTTATTACTCGCCAATTACTCTCTAATTAAATTAATAAAATACACAGTGCTAATATGTTGTCGTACTTCCTAAATTATTTTGGAATTTCACAATGCACTATGAATATATATATATATATATATATATATATATATATATATATATATATATATATATATATATATATATATATATATGGATTTAATGGGGCTGTCCCCGCGCTATTTGCGACATTTTTTTATTTTTTCAAAAAATATCACAATGTATATTCATCCCTATATCCCTCCTATATGCCATTCGAATTTCGTCAGAAACAAAGTCTCCTACGGCTTCCATCTAGACGGTCATTTTTTAACGGTAACATGATTTTTTAAATCGACACCATCTCGATGGAGGCCGTAGGAGTCTTTGTTTCAGACGAAATTCGAATGGTATATAGGAGGGATATAAGGATGAATATACATATTTTTATTTTTCAAAAAAAAATAAAAAAGTACGTCGAAATAGGAGGCAGGGCAGTCATGTTGGCTGCCCCCAGAGGGCAGCCCCATTAAATCATGTGTGTGTATATATAGGGTAAAATGGAGCTGCCCCCTGGGAGTAGCCAACTTGGCTACTCCCACCCCTATTTTCCCTAATTTTTTTATTTTTTTGAAAAATAAAAATTTGTATATACATCACTATATCCCTCTAACATTCTATTACAATTTCGTCAGAAACAGAGACTCCTAGGCCCTCCATCCAGATGTCATTTTTTTAACGGTCGCAGGATTTTTTAAATCGACCCTGTTTGGATGGAGGCCGTATGAGTTTCTGTTCCTGATGAAATTTTAATAGAATGTTAGATGTATATAGTGATGAATATATAAATTTTTATTTTCCAAAAAAATAAAAAAATGAGGGGAAAATAGGGGTGGGAGTAGCCAAGTTGACTACTCCCTAGGGGCAGCCCATTTAACCCATATGTATTAGCATTTTGTTGGTAGTTATGCATTTCGTTAACTTAATAAAAACTCATATATTACACATATTCTTGAAAGCTCAAATTTATTTCAATGAGATTTGCAAGATGGTCTCCTCATTTGCAATCATATACCAAGAAATATGATAATCCATTAATAGTGTATACAATAATTGTTATCAAATTTGTTAAATAAATTTGACAATAGTAGCATTATACTATAATCTTATGATACATGTTACTCGATAACAATGATAATATTATCAAATGATAATTATAGTGCTTATAAATATTCAATATCGAAGTACAATGACAATTTAGGGTGATAATATTACCAAATACATATAACTTATTTCATATATATGACTAACGGGAGAGAATTACATAGAGATTGATGGGAGAGGGGCAACAAGCTGAGTCGTCAATCCCTTTTGAATGGCAAATCCAATCATTCGAAATATAACATTCATAGACTTAGGAACAATATTTACATGCCTAATATAAACATACAGTGATACTGTTACAATGATAATTTAATGTACAATATTTCACTGATAATTTAATGGGAAAAATGGGGCTGCCCCCACCTCATTTTTCGCATTTTTTTTTATTTTTTGAAAAAATATCATCAGGTATATTCATCCCTATATCCCTCCTATATGTCATTCGAATTTTGTTAGAAACAGAGACTCCTACGGCCTCCATCCAGACGTTATTTTTAACGGTCGTAGGGATTTTTAAATCGACTATGTCTGGATGTAGGTCGTAGAAGTCTCTGTTTCTGACGAAATTCGAATGGTATATAGGAGGGATGTAGGGATGAATATACATTGCGATATTTTTCAAAAAAAATAAAAAAAATTTGTCAACAAATAGGACGGGACAGCCATGTTGACTGCCCCCAGGGCAGCCCCATCAACCCCTAATTTCATACATAATACTTCGACAACACTACGGTGACATCCGATATGAATATAATCAGTCAAAAAATGAACTAATGGCCGGTGGGTTTCTTGGAAGTGGATTTGCTACTCAACCATATCTGAGCAGCTCCTGAGGTGAATTTATTGATTTTGACTTATAATCATAACAATCATAGAGTAGAATCGTCTTCAAAGAGGATCCGTAATACAGCAGGTGTTGTAACACTGGGATCCGTCCGATGGGGATCGGACGACCATCATCGGAGGCCGTCAAGTTCTTCACCCACCATATTTAGAAATCAGTGAGACCCGCTACAATAAAAATGAGTTATAGTGGCAGTTTTTTCGAAATCCGTCACTAAATTAGCCGTTGTTAAATATATAACGACGATATTATTCGTTGTGAAATGATTTTTCGTACTCGAAATTAGCAATGAATATCATATGTGCCGTTATATCATTAGCAACGGTCCATACAGCGACGCGTATCCGTTGCTATTATTCAAAATATCAACTAATCGTCGTTAATTTTTTAGTTCAAAATTTAGCGACGATTAATTAGATGCTATTATTCAAAATATCAACTAATCGTCGTTAATTTTTTAGTTCAAAATTTAGCGACGATTAATTAGAAGTTTAAAAAATAGCAACGGATACGCGTCGCTGTATGGACCGTTGCTAATGATATAACGGCACATATGATATTCGTTGCTAATTTCAAGTACGAAAAATCATTTTTCAACGAATAATATCATCATTATATGTTTAACAACGGCTAATTTAGTAATTGATTTTCAAAAAAACGTCACTATAGCTTAATTTTTTTGTAGCGACCATTCGAGAACGGATCCTCTGCTATAAAACAACATGTGTTGTAAGTTGGGGATCCGTACAATGTGGATCGGACGACCCTCATTGGGGGCCGACCATCCTCGCCTCCCTATGAGGGTTGTCCGATCCCCATCGGATGGATCCCTGCGTTACAACACATGTTGTATTACAATAGAGGATCCGTCCTTGAATGAGGGTCGTCCTTGAATGTTGCCATCGATGTGGTCGGTAGGGTCGGCGTTGAGCGCTAGGACGTGGGAACTCACCATGGATTGAAAAGGCTGCATGGAAGTACGTCAATTCAATAGAGTGGTCCTCAGTGATTGCAGATCATTCATTAGGGGTTTTGCCGCATTCAATTCGCTTGCTAAGTACATAAAGGTCTTCTTCATCTGAAGCACTATGTGAGCTTTCAGTCTTAGAAATGTTTAGATCCATTGTCGCAGTTTCATCAGTAGGTAATGCTCAGGGGGCTTTAGAGCTCTACAGTATCATTGTAGATGCAAATGCTAAATTGTTGAGTCATCGTACAAATGCCAAATTGTTGAGGCGTGATTTGAGGGGTACCTTTCAGATCACGATTGCAAAATTGGTATGATTTGTGCTAAATTAACGAATGATTTGGAGCTTGAGCATCAACATGCGAGAGTTTTCCCACCCAAGGCATGGCCATCACCAAAATGCCCTATCAAGACATGGCAGTTTTGAATTACTATGTTACGGCATTGATCAACAAACGATTCACCCTTGGTTGTAGCCAACTTACATGCTCCCTCCCTGGTTGTAGCCATCTTACATGCTCCCACCCCTTTTCTCCTGTATTTTTTTATTTTTCTGAAATGAAACCTATTGGAATTTAGATCAAAATATGTCACCATGATGTCATTCAAAATTCAACATAATTCGAGACTTCTATCACATCCATCAAGACTGTCAAATTTTAACGGTCTCAGAATTGCTAAAATTGACCCCCTTCAAATGGAGGGCATAGGAGTCTCTGTTTCTGACAAAATTGGAATGACATGTTCGGGGGATATAGTTATGAATTTACATATTTTTATTGGGATTTTTATCCAGCAGACCCTATAAACTTTGCCAATTGCCTCCACGACCTTTAAAACAACATAATTCTCCCCTCGACCCCGTAAACTTGCCAACTCTAACCCTATGAACCTTGTGGGAAGCTCTCAAGGGTTCTTGGGGTAATTTATAGGGTCGATAGGGTAATTACGATATGCAAAAGGTCGTGGAGGTGATTGGCAAAGTTTATAGGGTCTGCTGGGTAAAAATCTCATTTTTATTTTCCAAAAAAATAAAAAAATAGGGAAAAATAGAGGTGGGAGTAGCCTCCTTTAACCCTATATATATATATATGAGGAAAGGGAAGCTACAACATGATGTAGCTAACCTTAGCTACATCAGAGGCATTTCGTCCTTCTTTTTTTCATTTTTTTTCGAAATTTTCATGATGGATTTTCATAACTATATCCCTCTAATATGTCATTCAAATTTCGTCAGAAAGAGAGACTCCTACGGCCTCCATCCAGACAATCATTTTTTAACGGTCACAGATTTGCTGTATTTTACTTGTTCTGGATGGAGGCCGTAGGAGTCTATGTTTCTAACGAAATTTGAAACAGAGATACTCTGTTTTCATCCCTATGTGGTAGGCTACAACCAATGCGATGTCATGTCCATCTTGATGTCGCAGGAGACATGCTGTTCTTAGGGGATGATGAACAATTACTAGATGGTCAAGTGGTAGAGTAATATGATAATTATTTTGAAAATCAAGGTCTGAATCTTATCTCCCTCAATTTTTACCTTTTTTATGTGGTTTATCCAATCACTTCTAAAGTATCAAAAAAATTTGATATATAATTGTATTCGAGTTTATTTATCTCTCTCGTTGTTCTTAGCACAACTTTTATTATTTTTTTATCATGAACTTTTAGTTTCAAACTTTCACTTGATAATTTAGCCTTTTAGGATGGATTTCGAGATGCTTATATTATTGTATTTATCAAATTTTAAAAATCACCACTGAAATTTGAAAATCTAACATTGATAATAAATTTAAATTCTACGTTTATCAAAATTGAAAGATGTTCATTTAAAAATATTAGTTCTATTTAAAAATATCGTTCGGAGATACATAATTTTTTCCATTTTTGAGCATACATAATAGTGGTATACTCGACCCTTCCTGGATAAAATTCATAACTCTGCCTTTGATTGTTCTCTCCTTTGCCTTATAATATAATCTTGACCGTCGCCAACTTTTTCAATGTCGTTTTTGACCCTGCTTAACCGGTTCTTGCCGGTTTGGTTCGATTTCAAATTTTAAACGATCCATCCAGTTCAACCTATTATTTTTAACCTGATTTAACCAGGTTTAATCAAAGTTGAATCGCATTCAATTTTTAATTTATTTAAAAATAATACTGGTAGTGTAAGTTGAACTCGTGACCTTTGGTTACCAATTTCAAAGTCCTAGCCAACTACTCTAACATAACTTTTTGCTTGTAATGGGTTTTAATATAATTAAACTGGTATTATGTTATAAAGCAAATACTCAGAGAGAGAGAGAGAGAGATGAGAATAGGGAGCATGCACCATGGTGTATCTAGCTTGCATGCACCAAAAGCCACAACCCTTGGATCTACATCCATCCAAGGGTTGCCACTTAATCCACTTTCCAGCAAAAAAAACCCCCTCTCCTTTTCCCCAAAACCCAGACATGCCTTGGAAAGACCGCTCAAGAATTCCCTCCCGTCCAGCTACGGCGAGACCTCCGCATCGAGAGCTTCCCTCACGCCTAGTTGTTGTGAAACCTCTGCCTCCCTTCTGTTTAGCTGCTGTGAAACCTCGGCCTCCCTCGCGGGTCCAGATGCTGTGAAACCTATGCCCGAGAGCTTCCCTCCCATCCAGCTACTGTGAAACCTCGGCCGAGAGCTTATCTCACGTCCATCTGCTGCGAAACCTCCGCCTCACTCATCCTCTTCACAAAATTTCCACCTCCGGACTGCCATTTTCCTCCCGATTCTGATGCAGACAGTAATCGTGCCGTCCAACTTTCTCCTTTTTAATTGCACCCTATGTCATGTCGCTTGCTCACATCTCCCGATGATGCGCCCTCCACACAGACCTGTGATGAATCTCATATTCATCATGCTAAAAGCCGCTAATTAAAACCACTGCTTAATCAATCCAATAAAAATACCCTCTAATTCCTTGTTTTTATCCTATAGTATATTGTGTATAAATTACCATTAATTTATTGTATTTAATATCCTTTATTTTTCTTGTAATTATTTTATCCTCAAAAACCCCTAAAAATTAGATAGGATAATTGTCTATAAATCACTGACCATTAAAAACACTAAAAAATACAAAAATATCTCAAAACTACAAATTTGGTATTTTTATCCCCTTAAAAATACCCCCAAAAATGCGTTTTATACAATGACCTCTTTTGACTTTTTGTCCAACATAAAAGTTGTAGATCTCGTCGAGACGAGCAACTATCATGTTTTAACTTTTTTCGAATTCGGCCTCTAACTATTTCTTTTAGAATTTTCTTTGTATTTTTATTTTAATTTTTCTAATTGGGCCACCTGGCGCTCTCTGGAGCGCCCACGTGGCCCGTCTCCCCTCTCGCCACCCGGCTCTCACCCTGACCGTTGGATCACTCCAATTCCGTTTTCATCTGAGCCGTCCACCACCGCTCCACTTCTTAGCCCTCGGATCCTTCTTCAGATCAAATCACTGCCGCCCACTAGCGCATAATCCTCAGCCGCTCGATCTCCTGCTCATCCAACGTCCCTCAACGCACCACGTCGCATCTTCACACCAGTCGTCAGATCTTCAAACCATCCAATGCCTCTCCATGCTCCACGTCACCCTGCTATCTCCCACCATTGGATCTCTCCCATCGCCCGATCTTAGCCATTCATGTCCGCTCCGTTGCCAGCCGTTCGATCATATCCTAAGGATCTGATCACAACCCTCCGTCGCTCTCCCATCCCAGCCGTTGGATCACAGGATCCAATGGTCAGGAGGTCGTCTCCTACCTCCGAAGCCCCGTTCCCAGGTGTTACGACTCTCGCGCGCACGCCTCCCCCTTCCATTTTTGGCCGCCACCTCCGGCCATCCCTCTCGCTCGAAACGCCTCCCCCTCAAAGCATGTTCCTCCTTCATCCTCGCGTAACCCCCAATCGACCTCCTCCATTATTCACCCAGCATCAAACAACCGTTCATTCACCGTTCACCACCTCACAACGGCAAGAACCCCCCTCCTATAAATCGTCACCTCCACCACCGTAGCACCTTGTCCACCATTTTTGGGTTTGCTCCTAGCCTCCTCCGCCCCTCCGGTGGCAGCGGAGGGGCAGAATGTCGAGGTGAAGATGGAGCTCTCCCGGTGTCGACCCGCGGCTCCTCCGCCGTGTAGCGGTTGACCTCCGGGCACCGCCGAGAACCGAGGATGATCGCCCCCGTCATGCGAAGATCCCCCCCCCCCCCCCCGAGGTCCTATGAGGGCCTCATCCCATATCACATCCTCTGCCAACACCTCGCTCCGGCGAGGAGACTTTTCTTCCTATTTTCTTCGATTTATGCCTCCATCTACCCCAGCTTCCACACTCGCCTGACCACCTCATTAGCTCCGCCACGTCACCAGCACCTTCACCGACCCATCCCCGCTTCTCCAGAACCTCCCCCGCTCCGAATCCTCTCTTCCCCTGCTCCGTCGGGAAGAGACCTCCGGCCACCGCTCTCGACGCCTCCACGGCCGTCCATTCACCTCACAATCACTCTCACACGCCACGCTTCGGCTATTCTAACATCTGTAGGTCCATTCCATTCACTGATCGGAGCTCGCGCCGCCCCGCCGTTCTCGAGCTCTCCCTCCGATGACCTTGCCTCGCCAAGCAACTCCAGAAAACCTCGTAGCTTCGCCTGAGCTCCAGGACCATCGCCATGCCTCTAGCGAGCTTCCTCGACATTCAGATGCTAACTTGGATCATGGTGGAGCTATTGGCAGGTCACCGGAGCCCCGCCTTCTCTGGTGACCTGCGGAGGAGCACGAAGTACAGATGCCGTCCGATCATCCTGATCGGACGAATCTGATGTAGCCACGTGGAGGTCCAAGCCTAATTCCGAACCAGCAGGCGCGGATTCTCCAGACCGACAATCGAGCCACCACATCTCGCCACGTGGCTCGAACCACAGGAGCTGACCCGAGCCTGGCGAGGTGCTGAATAATTTGCATAAAAGACCCGAAAGTTTTCAAGAATTGCATTTTGGTCCCCATGCATGTGCCTTACGTGCGTGCCTGGGTATTTTGTAGGGAGCCCCTCCAAGGTTTTGGAAATTACAAAAATACCCCTGCATGTAAATAGTGAAATTTCATAAGGGCCCAGGAGGTTTTTGGTAATTGTATTTAGGTCCTTCCAGGGACCTAAATGCAACATTTATCCCTTTATTTTATTGCATTTTTATTACAATTATGCCCTTGCACTGTTTTTAGCATAACTTGAGCACCGTAGGTCCAAATTGCATGATTTTAGTGTCATTTTGATCCTTGTTTTGTCCTCTACATTTTAGCATGCTTAATTGTCTCTTTTGCTCCTATTTTAATTAAAGTGAATTTTTATGTGGTGATTGAGACCCTGTTCTACTCATGCTTGCTATGATTGGCTGATCGTTTTCAATGATGGATTAAATTGACTCTGACTTCAATTTATATTTTGTTGCTCGCATTTTTAGGGTATAATTGTAGGCTTTATTTAGCATACATATTCTCTTGCATACTCGCTCATGCATAATTTTAAATTGCATAAAAATAAATAAAAAAATGCATCCATCTTAGCATCGCTTTGTAAATTGCATAATTCTTCATATGGACCTGAAATTTGAATTAATTCACATTGTGCCATCATGAATCGAAATTCGATAAACATATTAGGCAGTCGTGTCCCTATGTTTGACCTTGGTAAACTTGCCAAGTTAAAATATTCCACGACATTCAAGGTTCGTGGTTTTTGCTGAACCAAATTTGCCTCCTATACTACAACTAATTTCTCATTATTAAAGAGGTGAATTTTGCGTTCATCAAATGGCGTCGTTGCCGGGGATACGGCTTTGCTTAATTATTGAATTTTGATTTTTTATTGATTAATTTCAATTTTTTTAGGACCTCAGTTCATGCATCCATTTTTGAATCATATCTGCTGATTTAATTTCTCGTGTGTCTAACTTTTCTCTTTTGTGGCAGGGCTTATGATGATCGAGGACGCTTGATCCTCATGGAGGCGTGAAGTCGGGAGCTTCCGCTGAAGAGGCCGCAAAAGACATTTGGAAGAAATTTGAGGATTTTTATCAGTCTGATTGCATTGCATATTGTAAAAAAACTTGCATCTGCATATTTATTTCCAGTTTTTATGTTGTACAAAAAAAAGAGTAGATCACTTGATGATCTACACCCCCCCCCCACACACCTACACTTGCACATACACACTCCCACCATCCCCCTGTGTATTTCACTCTCTCTCTCTCTCTCTGTGTGTGTGTGTATTTCACGAACCCCCTCCCCCACACCCTTGTATCATAGAACACCCTTCCCCCTTATGCAGACCTTACTTAGGCTATTTGTAGCCTAAGTATAGGGGGGGCCTGCCTGCTCATCCCTCCCACCTTCTGTCATCTTATGCTTAGGTCGATTTTGACCTAAGTATAAGGGGACCCTCCTCCTCAGTTCCGCTATATCACCCGAAATTTGAATCAAGCCTTGGCTTCATGGCACTTGTGCTATGAGGACATAGCAAAATTTAAGTATAGGGGGGGTATACCGTATATTACTGTATATTTACTTTAGCCTTAGCTCGCGTTTTAAATCTATTTTAAAATTTTATTTTTTGGGCTGGGTTTTGGTAAGCTTGTGAATTGGGTAAAAAACTTTGTAAAAATTGTTTATTAAAATATGAGGGATTAATTTTTGTAAGTATTCCTTTTCAAAAAAAATATTAAACAAATTGAAAAATTAAAAATCTTTCTTGGATTTTGACTCGGACTACTAGGCTTAGTAGACATTTTCTGTGAGGGAACCTCGGTTTCCCTTAGCAGAGTGGGTGGTTTAGAGGGCATCGCATATGGCCCCGTCCTCAAGTAACACGGGTCTCGACCCGTACTTACACCCATACTGGCTGAGAGAGGATACTTTTATTTGAGCTTGGGCCAGACATTGTCTCTCCGAGGAGTTAAAAAAAATTAAAACCCATAAAAAATCTGCAAAAGACAAAAATCACACAAAAAAATCACTAACCTAAGGAGTTGGTGTATTCCTGACACTTTCACACTCACTCAAGGCTTGAGGATTTTGAGGACACTAGATTTCTGTGGTCTTGAGAGTCTGAGTTAACATGCCTTAGTCATTAGGGTTTTTAAGACTTAAATATCCACACTGTCCTGGTTTGAAAGATTTGAGTGCTATATTGCACTCTTCATCTCTACCTTCAAGAAAAATATGATCAGCACAGTCACTTCCACAACTGCATGATTGATGAGCTGAGTTGAGATATCACTTGAGGAACTAGGACCAGAGATTTGAGTTTAGACCCGATCTAATGATATTTGAGGATGGGATAAAGTTAATGAAGGCTTCAGAAAACCTGAGTGTCAGCAAAACCCTATCCAGTATGTGAACAAGATTCATATGCTATCTTTTTTATATTTACCTATGTGCCAGAGTGTGATGAAACTTAAAGGAATTTGTTGATCAGTGTGCGCCAACTTTTGGTAAAAGCAGTGGAGCTAGCCAACAAAAGAAATGAAATGTCAAAGAAAAAGCTCTGAATACCAAAGTCAAATTACATATGAGCTTCCACCAATGACGAGCGCTCCCAAACTTTTTCAAAGTGTCCACTTGGACCAAGCGCTAATTAGGACCAAGGAGTCGGACTAACACCACAAAAAGGGCCATGCATCATAAGCGATACAAGTCTGGGTGTCGAAGGTATCTTTGATACTCAGAAAAGACACACCCTGGTGTACTGCATACGACTCCAACTCTTTTGACGGACACATTGATCAACAAAAATTAAAATTTACATGTGTTGAGTAAAAAGGCACTCGAGAGGCCCCTTGTTCCAATGTGAGGGTGAGAAAAATAGACACAATCCCATTACCTCCAT
This sequence comes from Ottelia alismoides, assembly GCA_037367405.1. Taxonomy (NCBI): domain Eukaryota; kingdom Viridiplantae; phylum Streptophyta; class Magnoliopsida; order Alismatales; family Hydrocharitaceae; genus Ottelia; species Ottelia alismoides. The sequence goes on along the minus strand of JAZKJV010000649.1, from coordinate 852,915 downwards.
TATCTGGTCGTCCATCAACATTTCGAGTTTGACAAACTAATGAGACGATTGACTGAGGCAAGAATAGATTTATTCCCTAGTATTGAGGATTAGATCTAGAGGAGAGACTTTGGGACTGGAACTTTGAGTGATGCATCGACTCGGCTCTCATGAAATGCAGTACACTAAATGTCATATCCTTATATTATATGTACAAAATGAGAGTCTGATAATCAGCGAAGTTGGATTCCTTCTGACTAAGGCTTGGATAAACCTGGAATTTTAGGATCTCTTAGGTCAAGAGTCTTCAAAAGATCAAGCCTTGAAAATTTCACGTGCACTATCAGGAATTAATCCGACTCCTTCATTCTTTAGATGCCCGAGGACGAGCATGGTTTAAGTATAGGGGTATGATGAATCTCGTATTCATCATGCTAAAAGCCGCTAATTAAAACCCCTGCTTAATCAATCCAATAAAAATACCCTATAATTCCTTGTTTTTATCCTATAGTATATTGTGTATAAATTACCATTAATTTATTGTATTTAATATCCTTTATTTTTCTTGTAATTATTTTATCCTCAAAACCCATAAAAATTAGATAGGATAATTGTCTCTAAATCACTGACCATTAAAAACACTAAAAAATACAAAAACATCTTAAAACCACAAAATTAGTATTTTTATCCCCTTAAAAATACCCTCAAAAATGTGTTTTGTACAATGACCTCTTTTGACTTTTTGTCCAACATAAAAGTTGTAGATCTCGTCGAAACGAGCAACTTTCATGTTTTAACTTTTTCCTAATTCATCCTCTAACTATTTCTTTTAGAATTTTCTTTGTATTTTTATTTGAATTTTTCTGATTGGGCCACGTGGCGCTCTCTGGAGCGCCCACGTGGCCCGTCTCCTCTCTCGCCACCCGGCTCTCACCCTGACCGTTGGATCACACCAATCCCGCCTTCATCTGAGCCGTCCACCACCGCTCCACTTCTCAGCCCTCGGATCCTTCTTCAGATCAAATCACGGTCGTCCACTAGCGCCTAATCCTCAGCCGCTCGATCTCCTGCTCATCCAACGTCCCTCAACGTGCCACGTCGCATCTTCACACCAGCCGTCAGATCTTCAAACCATCCAATGCCTCTCCATGCTCCACGTCACCCTGCTATCTCCCACCATTGGATCTCTCCCATCGCCCGATCTTAGCCATTCATGTTCGCTTCGTTGCCAGCCGTTCGATCATATCCTAAGGATCTGATCACAACCCTCCGCCGTTCTCCCATCCCAGCCATTGGATCACGGGATCCAACGATCAGGAGGTCGTCTCCTACCTCCGAAGCCCCGTTCCCAGGCGTTACGACTCTCGCGCGCACACCTCCCCCTTCCATTTTTGGCCACCACCTCCGGCCATATCTCTCGCTCGAAACGCCTCCCTCTCAAAGCTTGTTCCTCCTTCATCCTCGCGTAACCCCCAATCGACCTCCTCCATTATTCACCCGTCATCAAACATCCATTCATTCACCGTTCACCACCTCATAACGCCAAGAACCCCCCCTCCTATAAATCGCCACCTCCTCCACCGTAGCACCTTGTCCACCATTTTTGGGTTTGCTCCTAGCCTCCTCCGCCCCTCCGGTGACAGCGGAGGGGCAGAATGTCGAGGCGAAGATGGAGCTCTCCTGGTATCGACCCGCGGCTCCTCCGCCGTGTAGCGGTTGACCTTCGGGCACCGCTGAGCATCGGAGATGATCGCCCTCGTTGTGCGAAGATCCCCCCTGAGGTCCGATGAGGGCCTCAGCCCAGATCACATCCTCCGCCAACACCTCGCTCCGGCGAGGAGACTTTTCTTCCCATTTTCTTCGATTTATGCCTCCATCTACCCCAGCTCCCACACTCGCCTGACCACCTCATTACTCCGCCACGCCACTAACACCTTCGCCGACCCATGCCCCCTTCTCCAGAACCTCCCCCGCTCTGAATCCTCTCTTCCCCTGCTCCGCTGGGAAGAGACCTCCGGCCACCGCTCTCGACGCCTCCACGGCCGCCCACTCATCTCACAATCACTCGCACACACCACGCTTCGTCTATTCTAACATCTGTAGGTCCATTCCCTTCACTGATCAGAGCTCGCGTCACCCCGCCATTCTCGAGCTCTCCCTCCGATGACCTTGCCTCACCGAGCAACTCCAAACAACCACGGAGCTTCGCATGAGCTCCAGGACCGTCGCCATGCCTCCAACGAGCTTCCTCAACATTCAGATGCTAACTTGGAGCACGACGGAGCTATTGGCAGGTCGCCGGAGCCCCGCCTTCTCCGGTGACCTGCGGAGGAGTACGAAGTACAGATGTCGTCCGATCATCCTGATCGGACGGATCAGATGTAGCTACGTGGAGGTCCAAGCCTAATTCCGAACCAGCAGACACATATTCTCCAGACCGACAATCGAGCCACCACATCTCGCCACGTGGCTCGAACCACAGGAGCCGACCCGAGCCTGGCCCTGTGCTAGGTAATTTGCATAAAAGACCTGGAAGTTTTCAAGAATTGCATTTTGGTCCCCAGGCACGTGCCTCACGTGCGTGCCTGGGTATTTTACAGGGAGCCCCTCCAAGGTTTTGGAAATTACAAAAATGTCCCTGTGCGCAAATGGTGAAATTTCATAAGGGCCCAGGCGATTTTTGGTAATTGCATTTAGGTCCTTCTAGGGACCTAAATGCAATATTTATCCCTTTATTTTATTGCATTTTTATTACAATTATGCCCTTGCACTATTTTTAGCATAACTTGAGCATCGTATGTCCAAATTGCATGATTTTAGTGTCGTTTTGATCCTTGTTTTGTCCTCTATATTTTAGCATGCTTAATTATCTCTTTTTCTCCTGCTTTAATTAAAGTGAATTTTTATGTGGTAATTGAGACCCTGTTCTACTCATGCTTGCTATGATTGGCTGACCGTTTTTAATGATGGTATAAATTGACTCTGACTTCAATTTATATTTTGTTGCTCGCATTTTTAGGGTATAATTGTAGGCTTTATTTAGCATACATATTCTCTTGCATACTCGCTCATGCATCATTTTAAATTGCATAAAAATAAATAAAAAAATGCATCCATCTTAGCATCGCTTTGTAAATTGCACAATTCTTCATATGAACCTGAAATTGGAATTAATTCACATCGGGCCATCATGAATCGAAATTTGATAAACATATTAGGCAGCCGTGTCTCTGTGTTCGACCTTGGTAAACTTGCCAAGTTAAAATATTCCACGACATTCGAGGTTCGTGATTTTTGCTGAACCAAATTCGCCTCCTATACTACGACTAATTTCTCATTATTAAAGAGGTGATTTTTGCGTTCATTAACCTGCTACCTCCTTCCATCGTGGAGCACTGCGCAACATCCCCTGTGCCCGACGTCTGGCCCTGATAGTATGGACTCTTGATACCCAAGAGCCCCTCTCATCATCCCTACTGCACGATGCAGGGAATTCGCCAGCGATAACTCCTTATTTCCCTTTAAGTGAAGATGTGTATGGTGGGTATTAGGAGGAATTAGGATATATTATGCCTTATTTATCGTAACGTTGAATCTACTCATATAATTATTGACTGAGATAAAAGTTGAATTGGCAATCATTGTGCATAGTTACGTGATATACTATCAACTTAATAATAAAATTCGTTTGTTTAAATTGAGATCGTGGCTCAAGCAGTGGTGGCAGGAGGGGCGACCTGAAACAATCAAGTCGTAGTGATGAAGCTAATGAAAGTCGGCAGGAGGGGCGATGAGAAACAATCAAGTCGTAGTGATGAAGCTAACGAAAGTCATTGTAGCTGGTTGTTATAGTATTATAATAGTTTAAGTTGTCAAATGTTGTCGTTCTGGTTGTCTTTATTGTCTACTCCAAGTAGATTTATCTTCTCTGTAATGGTGTTGGCACCTCCATACGTTAATGATACTTTTGTTGATATTTGGATAAAATGATTTCATGTTTATCTAAAATTCCAGATCTTGAGATTTCCAACATGCATCATTCTCAACTGCAATCTTTCCATTGTAAAATATTTTTCTCAAAAGAACCAGCTAGAACTGATAAGCTAAACATTTTCATCCATGTAAACATAGCATTCTTTTTATAAAGAAAATCGGAGCATTCTTAATGCTTGAAAGTATGGAATTTGCCACAACATGGCAATCAGTTTACGTTTAAACAAAGAGGAATAATGAGAAGTTAAAATATATAGGTACAATAACATGAGATTTAGAATTCATCAGTAACTAATTAAATCCTCCTTCATCTTCAATCAAAATTGTCCACACCCAGGACTATAATTAGTCAAATAAGAACTTTGCTCGCTTAAAACTATCTAAAGTTCATGCACTAATAGAACCACGCACATGGTCCATGTTGATGTTCCAGTTCGGCCCCATTCCCGATAATATGACCCTCTAAGTAACTTACTAATCATGACGTTGTCTCCTGTTACCAAAGAAGAATAAATGAAACATTGCATAAAAATTACTTATACATAGGTCTCTGTTGAAAAAAAATAAAAATAGTTACCTTTGCTTTACAAGTAGTCTGGTAATGCCCTTTTTCACCACAAAAATTGCATGTTCTTTTCTTTATTTCTGCTTGTGAAGAAGATATCTCTATACCATGTTTAATTCTTTAAGCTTTCCTGGGCCACCCTGTAGCTTTGACAACAAGGGAATCACAAATGTCAAGGCGATTGGGTTGTAATTCGACGATAAGGAAGACTCCAATGTTTACATCATATTGATTTGTTCTTTCCGTAGATGGTTGCACAACAAGAGGTTGATCGAGCAAAACTTTCATTTGAAGTTCCCCGGTCTTCTTCATACATTCTTCAACGATTTCCAACACGATTTTGAAATTGTTTCGATTCAAATTGCCCCATTCATACATATTAGAAAAAAAGGGATCGAAGGCATTCATACATATTAGAAAAAAGGGATCGAAGGCCCCATGACATATTAAGTGTTGGCTTCTCATTGATATCAGTGACATATTTATGAGCTGTTCCAATAAATCTTTAAGGGGTATGAAGGTAGGTGTTGTTATTTTGCTGGAGTTGTCGAGGGAGGAATAGGGAATGATATCAAGGATCTACTGAGACAGGGCTGTGGCTGCTATCAAGAGCGGGGCTTCGGAGCAAAGAGAAGGGAAAGAGTCGTTTGGAGCAAAAAGAAGGGGAAGGGTCTTTTTACTGGAAAGTGTATTAATTGGCAGCCGTTAGGTGAATGTTAATCCATGGCTGTGGCTTCTCCCCCACCAACGTGCATAGAATATCCAAAGTATCGCGAGTTCAAGCAGGCAATGCCATGCATCGTGCGAGTAGGGATGGTGTGCCATTAAACATTGAAGTAAACCATTTCATTTAGCTATATATAAGTGAACATATGATGCAACTAAACTCCAAAATACTTAAGAATATGAAAAATACCAAAGTACAAATCAATAAAAATGTAAAGTGTGTCGAAATCTATAGACGAAATGTTATTATCTTAATGACAAAATTATTTCAATATCTCGAGAACGACAACGTACGGGGGTATCGGGAGTTCCCGCCGATAATTCCCTGAGCTTTTGGGTATCAGGAGTCCATATGGTCCCCAGTGCTCCTCGATGCAAGGAGGTAGCGGGTCTGTGTATAGGGCACGTCATCGGGAGGTGTGAGCAAGCGACGGGACAGAGGGTGTAAAAGAGAGGGAGGGAATTGGACGGCATGATTAAGATCAGCATCAGAATTGGGAGGAAAATGGCAGTGCGGAGGTGGAAATTTTGCGAAGAGGATGAGCGAGGCGGAGGTTTCACAGCAGCTGGACGTGATTTAAGCTCTCGGGCGGAGATTTTGCAGTAGCTGGATGGGATTGAAGCTCTCGGGGCAGAGGTTTTGCAGCAGCTAGACGTGAGAGAGGCTGGGGTTTCGCAGCAACTGGACGGAAGGGAGGTGGATGTTTCACAACATTTGGACGGGAGGGAAGCTCTCGATGCAGGGGTTTCGTAACAGCTGGACGGGAGGGAACTCTCGAGCGGTCATTCCAAGGCCTGCCTAGATTTTGGGGAAAAGGAGAGGTCTTTTTGCTGGAAAGTGGATTAAGTGGCAACCTTTGGATGGATGTAGATCAAGGGTTGTGGTTTTTGGTGCATGCAAGTTAGATACACCTTGATGCATACTCCTTATTCTATAGATATATAATATGTATGAATTTGATGGCGCATACAAAAAAATATTTTATGAATAGTGTGAAATATATACATTGCTTATATATTTTATTTATATTTCAAGTATATTTAAGTGTATATTATATATATATTATTTCATTTCGGTTTGATTATCATGTTCAGCCATTTTTATCTCATCGGTCCGGTTTAATCCGATTTTAAATAATTGTGACGTCATAATCCGGTTGAACTAGTTTGATTACATTGTTAAACTCGATCCGACCATTTCTGTAAGGTTCCCGATTCAGTGTCCAGTTCGGTTTCAAAAACATTGCTTTCACCATCGCCGGTAAACTTTTGTCTCGTCATCGAGGTGCATCCTACTTGCATGAAGCTCTAGAAATCCTCTTAGATTCAATGGTTGTTTAGTTGTAGGGTCTTAGTAATGAACTTGAGCTGGTTAATGCGGAATTGATCGTGTAAGAATGTGGGCATAAGATCGACAAAAGCATCATCATTAGAAATGATGAAATTAAAGTTCAAGTTGTCGATAATGCATTTCATTGAAGATCCCATGGGGTCTTTCTTTTCCATGTGAAGAGAACTCGAGTTGGTATTGAAGGTAGCGATTGACAAAATATGTTTCTCCATTGGTTCATGGATGTTGTTATTCTTCCCATGTTATCTACATTTTGGAGTATATCTTTCTTCAAAAGTTTTGATAAATAGAAGGGTCTTGAGTAATGAAGGGTGGTTTGTGGTTTGATATGAATACATTCCATAATAGCTATTTTAACTCTTTGTTAGTGATTATTAGTTTCTCTGCCTTCCTTAGAAAAACTTGTAACCGATGGAAAGTTAGCGGTGGGAGGTTGGGTGCTTCTTTATACTCCTTCTTCCACTTTCATTTCCTCTCTATCCTTCTTCATCATGATATTAAGCTCGGGGGTCTTAAGTGGACCTCCTACTATGTAACATTACTAACATTAACAAGCGTAGCCCTACGCTGAAGTTTGTCAGGTATTGTAGGTCATGGAACATTTGGGTTATCGATGAAGTCTTGGCAATGTGTCAGGATGATGAATTGGATTTCGAGATACTTGGGTTGGGAGGTGATGGAATCGTGTACATATACCTTGCAATTGAAAATTGAGCTAAATTCCTTAATAAATACACATGTTCATGCATTAATAGACATTTTTTATAATTATGCATCTGAGTAGCATGACATTTTTATAATTATGCATTAGTAAATAAGAACCCAATTTTATCACACAAAAATTACCAGAAATATATATATAGCACAAAAAGAGATAAGAAAGATGGAGACGATGAGTGAATGCATACGAGTACATATTGTCCAAGAATAAGTTGACAAATCAGGTCTACTTATGACCCTCACCCCGAGACCATGGTCGTAGGCATCAGTCGACTAAAAAAAGAATAGGGAAAAAAAGGAAATCAAAAAAATAAAAACATAAAAGGACAAATCATAGTTGTACATAATATGCACTAATTACAATTATTTCTATCATTTTATTTACAAGAGCGGTTGACTTAATTCTTTCTCAATTAATTTAAAAATATATAGAAAAATGTAAAAATATCAAAAAATGTCACCGTTCACGTATGAAAACGAATCAATTCACTTTTCCCAATATGTTTGCAATATGGATTTCATATCTAGAGCATGTGAATTCCAATCTACCCCAGTCACTTTTAAAGTTCAACAACTTAAAATCTTTTAAATCCTAAAAGACTTTCAAATTGAGCGGGCTCATTTGTGAAAAGTCAATTCCATGATCCATTTGTACAACTATTTATGATTTTTTTCTTTAATTTATTTATATTTTATTTAATTCCTTTTTACTTGATTTTGAATTTATTTTACTTCTTGTATATTCTATTTTCTCTTAAAAATCTAAAAACACATAAAAGTGCAAAATAAAAAATAAAACCTCTAAATACTATTAGTTTAGGATTTTTACCCCACAAAACAACCTTCTCAGCCATTGAAACAACATAATTCATCTCTTGACCTCGTAAACTTGCTAACTCTTATCCTATAAACCATGTGGTTAACTCCCATCCATTGAACTGTTGAAACTATCTGGATTTTGTTTGTTTCTTATTTATAATACTCTTTTATTTTTCAAAAATTACAATGATTGTCATCCCCCCACCCTCCTCCTCACCTCCCTTTCCCCAGCCAGAACCATCTCCATCCATCTCATCGACCTCTGCCTCTTCCTCCTCCTCCGGACAACCCTCCGCCTCCTCCACTCCTCCGAGATCGATAGCTGTGATGACACCCAAGCCCCGCATCTTGCGGATGAGCACGCGATCGCTGGGGCAGGTGCAGCCTTTGACAACGCCCACCCTCCTCCCCTGCCTCCGCCTACATCAGTAGCTCTCCCCTTAGTCTTCTCCTCCCCTTGTTCCTCCGCCCTCGCCACCTCTTCCCCCACCACCTGCAGCAGGAGCTCTCCCCCCAGCCTCCTCCTCCTCCTCCTCCTCCTCCCCTTGTTCCTCCACCCCTGCCCCCTCCATCGCATCATCCTCCTCCCCTTGTTCCTCCGCCACTGCCCCCTCCACCGCCTCTTCCTCCTCCCCTTGTTCCTCCTTCCTTCTGACGGGGGATGAGAGTTGCAATGTATTTATTTAGCAGCAATAAATATTTGATTAATCAGTTCAAAAATTCATCTTAAAAAAATTAAAAACCATTTTCATGATCGGAAAGACATGGTTTATCCGTGAAAATAGAAAATAGAAAATTTTGTGATTTGGTGAACGATGGAGATGTGGTGAAAAGAGAGAAAATAAAGAGAGGAGGAAGAAGAAGTGAAACTTAGAAAGAATAAGATGAAGATGAAGAAGGATGTGGAAGATACACCATCCAATGCCCTATAGTTAGATTAATCCTTGTTATTGACTCAAGTAAAAGTAACGACAGGGTCTGTAGGGTAAGATGGAGCAAGTATACATGGTTGATGGAGGAATATCGATTTTCAAAGGTCGAGAAGGTAATTTACAAAGTTTATAGGGTTCGTGGGGGTAAAAATCCCATTATTTTATGCATAAAATATTTAATCTATACTCTATCTATATTTTTTATTGCTAATTTACTTCACAGAATCAAATATTAACAAACAAAATCTATGTAGCTCATAGTATATGTATTATAAAATTTAATATTGTATTATTATTAAGAAAATCAAAGAAACAAAAATAAATCTAAAAAAAGGAACTATATACCTAAGAAAGTAGGTTTTGAATTTGTATTTTTATTCTAAGCACTTTAGGAAATATTTCCTTCAACAAAGTTTTAGAACACACAATTTTATCAAAGTTTTATTTTATATTTTTTTCTATTTTTCCTGATTAAATTTATATAAAATCGTGCATGTACGCCTTTTTGTGAAAATATACTGGTGACTCTTTTACGCTCCGCAACTTAACCAAAAAGATAAAAAAAATTATGTCATGGTACTTAAATAAATATTTATTTATTTAGAGATTCAATTCATAAAAATTATTTCAAATTATTTTAAAAATTAAAAACACTTGGGTGTTCCTTGTGATATGTAGTATCCATGATAAATTGGATTTGCAAAATTTATATGGTTTGTTACTTTTTTAATAATTAAATACCCAACATATGATAATGCAAATTTTGTAATAGATTAATTTTTTTGTCTCACAAAATAAAAAATAGGTGTATTCCTTTGTATTATATATACTGTGGTTCTTAAAATCATAAAAAAAAACAAAAAAAACTTGTGCATTTCTCATTAGATGCAATACAAGTAAAATGTTTCTTGTATAATTTAGTGTAATCCTCTATGAAAAATATCATTTTGTAAGAATACACACTTTTTTATATTTTATACCTCAAATGCTGCATTAAACACTTTTTTGCATTTAATTATTATTATTATTTTCATTTTTTTAAAATACATAACAAATTTAGTATAGATTTATTTATCATGAACTAGGAATTTTTGTACAACAATTTTGAGCTATTTTGAACCTTGGTTTGAATTTTTGAAGTCCATTGCATATTGTGTAAGCTTGGTCTAAATGCACTATGCCCGCATTCTCTTCGTGTCTAAAGTGCATTAAAAACATAAAGAGATAAAAATATATCCTCATGGGTGACTTTGTTGCTTGTTCTTACCCACTTTATCAGTCTAAATAAGAACAAACAATTGTAGCAGCCAACGGCAAGCAAATCAACAAAAGAATTTTTTTTATTTTACTTGGCAAGCCTATTAATGTGGGATTTAGTGAGGCGACGCACTAGCTCTAGATATATCAACAATTTCATCTTAATCCACTTACATTGTTTATTTGTTTTTTATTTTTCAATGCATTTTATATAGGGATGTTGAAGCATTTTCGAGTTTATCTTGTACGCATAGGTCGTAATAAATAGGCATACTACATTATTATTTGATTTTTTATGTTTATGTTTTTAATTCATACATTTTTAATTGAAATTATTAATGTAAATATATCATATATTAGGAAAAAATAAATTAGTTTTAGTATATGTTATGTGGTGAAGATATAATAAAAATAAGGATAAATAGGGTAAATTACAAAAAAGGATCATGTTTCAATTCACAAATAAGGGTTCATTTTTTTAATGCAACAAATACAACTTATACTTTCTACTTTAGGGTTTATTGTCGACTTAAAAGGGTCATGGAAGCTTATAGAATCCTATATTTAAGATCAAAAAATTAGATACAATTCCTCTTTATTACATTTGAAAAATGAGTCTCTTAATTAGGAGTGTATAGCGAGGCCCTTTTCTAATTTACCTAATAAAATATATGGTTATTTTTGGAATAGAGGAAAGCATGAATTAAAAATTCATGATTTTGAAAATAGTTTTATAAGGGAAATGTGGGAAGTAAAAAAATTATGTTTTGCATATAATACAAAGAGCTAAATGTATAATAGTTTTTTTCCTAAAATATATATAGTTTGCGGATTATAATAAGCTATATTTTAGAAATTTGATAACAAGTTGATTTTTTATATTTTTTAGTCTATTCTGATTTTATACTTTAGGTGTAACATTTTTTGAGTACATGTTAAACTACAAAATGAACATCAACTATTGCCTTTTTTGTAATTTTTTGAAATGAAATAAATCACTTGAACATAAAACTCGACAAAACGCAAAAAATGATTTTTTTTTGTTTGTAGACAGAAGCATCTATAAAAAATCTATAATGAAGCACAATGCAAGGTCAATCTACGGGTATTTTTATATTTCAAGGATATTACAACATGAGCCCAAATTAATTCTTACATGTTAGATAGAAAATAAATTCCTCATATTTTAAATTTCACAGTAATTTGCATGCAATTGATTCACTTTAGAGCAACATCACATCCAAAAACCAACCCAAAATAAGATCACAATGAATTTAAATTAATTAAGTGAGACAAAATGTGCATTTCCATTAGAATATTCGTAGTATATACAAATCCATGAAAAATGGCTTGAAATTTTGATAAAAATAGTATGGGTTGAAGAACACGAGATAATAATTCTCATCTTAAAATGGTGAGGGACCTAAGAGATATCCATGCTCAAACATAGGGTGGCCCATGCAAAATTTCCATAATTAAAATAACCCTGTATAAAGAACGAAAGGACTTAACGAGCATTTCAAATAGCTGGATGGTCTCTTATGTTGTTTTATTTAGAGATATGCATTGTGTATGTGGTGCTCTTTAGAGGGGGGATGCCTCGTTGTAATTATGAGCAGCTTGGAGGGCTTCCACGCAAAAATGTCATGTTACATGCTTATTGCATGTGACGTGTTCTCTCCCTTTGGACCGTGGATGTGCTCTCCTGGGCGCTTCGATCTAATGTCTTAAGTGTGGCCATGTGTCACGATGAACGTCAAATCTGCCTCTTTAATAATGTGGAATTGTCATATTATATGAGGCAAACTTGATTAAGTAAAGATCATATTTTCAAATATGTGGAAATTATTTTACTTGGCAAGTTTACCCAGGTCGAACTCAATAACATGTGCCTCTTCATCTATTTATCAAATTTTATCATTTAATTGATGTGTGATTATTTCCAAGTCTTTAGGTCATCATGTAAATGTGATGTGAAGTGTAGATCAGATTATGCAAAGATAAGTAAAGGAAAATGATGTATGTAAGAGATATAATTTTTATTTTATTATTCAATGTAATTATAAGAAGATGAATGGATGATATACACTCAATTAATGTGATGCAAATAAGTATGCACAACCATATGTACAAATATGCCCTGAATTAGCAAATTATTGGGCAATGGAATAAGGACCAGTTTCGGAGATAAATTGTGCAACAATGATAAGCAATGGCATTTAACATAAAAAAAATAAGAGACACGGAGCACATAAAAATAGATCCTACTTAATACAGTGTCCAATCATGAATAGTACCATAGATGGAGGGTAAAATTATCAACAAAATGAATCTGAAATCGTTCAATTGGGATCTAAAATGCTCAAGATATGAAAGAAACAGTGCAAGGGAACAAATGTAACAAAAATGCATAAGAAAATAAGGATAAATATTTCAAATCGGTCCCTGGAGGGACCCATTTGCAAATTCCAAAAATCGGAGGGGTCTCTCTGTAATTTTCCCTTTTGTACGGAGGACCTTTTTGTAATTTTCAGAAGTTTCGAGGGGCCTCCCTGTAAAATACCCATGCACGCACGTGAGACATGCACCTGGGGACCTAAGTGTAATATCTGCAATCTCCAGTGTCTTCACTGCAAAATACTTAGGCCCTCACATGCGACTCGGTTCGGAAGGCGGTCTAGGCTCGGGCCACGTCGCGTGTCCATGATGGTTCGGTGCTAGGTTCGGGCAGGCTGAGCCAAGAGTCTTGGAATGGAGGCTTGGACTGACACGCGTCCGCATCTGGATCATCCGATCGTGAGGATCAGACGGTAACTTCTCTTAGTGGTCCGCCGACGATCAACGGAGAGGGTTGCACTCCGGTGACCTCCCTGGAGCTCCGTTGTGCTCCAACTACGTCCCTAATGATCGAAAAAAGCTTATGGGAGCCTTGGCGAGGAAGTTCGGATGGCAGGGTGGACGTAGGAAAGGTCTGATGCTGCTGCCAATGTTGCCATGCCGGAGAAGATGTTTGAGAACGTACCTTCCTCGACACATCCGACCATTGAAGCTCTCTTCACCTGCAGGGGTAAGATATAGTCGAGGCATGCTATGCAGGATGTGGTGAGATGAGATAGGGGCATGTAGGGGCGTTGGGAATGGATGCCTAGAACTTCCTCAGCTCATGACGACGGAGGAGGTGAGACGGAGGGGGCGGGGTTCTGGAGAAAGGAGAAGGTGGAGAGAGGGTGGGCGATGGGTGGCGAGGCGTTGGGGAAAGTCGAAGGTCAAAGTGAATGCGTGTTTAAGTAGAATTAATTCAGAGAAAATCAAGGAAACGCGGATGGGGAAGATACATGATCGAAGAGAACAAATAGCGGAGTAGTGGCTTGTGCTGAACATCAAAAGATGCTCAGGATCGTCGCCTCGCATGCGCAGCCATGCATGGAGCTCAACGGTGCACGGGGGATGCCACTGCATGACCGGAGGGCCATGGATCACACCGGGGGTTGGATGGTCGTCGTCGCCTCGACACACCACCCTCCGTTGACACCGGAGGACGGAGGAGGCTGGGCCGCAACCCCGTCGAGTATTGGATAAGGGATACGGGCGGCGGAGCTAGTGGTTTTATATGTGCAGGCAGGACGGTTTCAGGTGGTGATGGGGATTTTTTGAAAGGTTGTCTTGAAGGATGGGAGCGAAGGGGTGGGATGATAGGGGTTACGCGCGGTTGGTGGAGGTAACGACTATGCGGCGGTGGCATTATGGAGCAGGGAGATGGCCGGAGGTGAGGGCTAAAAATGGAAGGGGGTGGGTGGTTCGCAAGTTGTAACGCCAGGGGAAGTGGGTGTGCTAGAGGTTGACGAAGAGGCTTGGACCGTTGGATCATGCGATCCAACAACCCAGATGGAAGGGCAGGCTGAGGGCTAAGATCGGATCCTTAGATCTAATCATGTGGCTTCGAGGAGGACGAGAGTTAACGACGAGGATTTGATGAGGGATCAAATCGGTTGGTGGGAAGAGGCGTGATGACGTGGAGGTTGCGTGACCCTCGGATGATGATCCATCCGATGGCCAAAGTGGAAGCGGGTGTGGGCGGCTGAGATCAGATCAGGGGGGCCTGATCAAATGGTGAGAAAAGGAGTGTGGGTGGACGGCTGTGATGAGGATAGGGTCGATCTGAGGGTTATTAGAGAAGGGTGACATGGGGGGTGATCAACCATTGGATTAGAAGGTATCGATGGCTGAGATGCATGCGCGAAGGTGTGGTGTGGATGAGAAGGGGGGTCGATCAGACGGCTGTGAACGAGTGAGGGCTAAATGGCGGAGATGGAGGCGTCCAGAGGAGGATCCAACGGTCGAGAAGGGAGTTGGGTGGTAGAAGAGGAGCGTGCCACATGGGCGGCCCAGAGGGCGCCACATGGCTCAATCAGAAAATTCAGAATATAAAAATAAAAAGAATCAGTTAGAGATTGAATTAGAAAAAAGTCGAAACATGAAAGTTGTAGTCTCGATGAGATCTACAAGTTTCATGTTGGTCAAAAAGCAAAAGATGTCATTTATTCAAAAGTGTACTTTTTGGGGGTATTTTTAAGAGAAAAAACACTATTTTTAAGACTTTGAGATTTTTAGTATTTTTAATTTCTGTTAAAGGCCAAGGAAAATATAGACAATAATTAATCTAATCTTTATGGGTTTTAGTAAAACATAAAAATAAGTAAAAAGGGTTAGAAATCAAATACAATAAATAGAGTTAGAATATATGTTAATTATACAAAAATTAAATAAAATATAATGCAAGTTAATATTAGTGATTTATTATTGATTTTTATTGAATTGTATAAGCTCGGGTATTAATAATTGCATTTTAGCATGATGAATCTGACATTCATCACGTCACACTTGCGATGATGGATGGTTTCAATCGAACGGTTGGTGACCTCTTTCCTTTGAATTGGATGATTAAGGCTCTTCATCGATTAGATGCTGAAGAGAATATGGTTAAGATTAACTTGGATTCGATCAATTAATAGATAATAATTCTCTTCTTCTTCTTTTTCTTCTTCGATCAAATGCAAGTGGAGGAGCAGCTTTAAGGGTTTGTTTAACATGATATTAGGGGGCATTAGGAGATCTCCTTGTTTATTTTAAAAGTTAATAAAAACTGCTTGATTTTGCTTGAAAAATCAAACCAAAATTGAATTATTTCATTACCTAACATGTTGATCTTCATGCAAGTTTAAATATTTAGTTAGAATGACTAACAACTCTTGAAATGACTGAATACTATTTATGAATTAGGAACATAAAGAACATATGAAAAATACGAAGAATGTATAAAGAACATATACTTAGAAATTCTGACAAAGTGTCCCCTTATAGCAAGTGATATTTTAAAGAAAATTTTGACAGAGTTTCCTTTTGTAAAAAGGAGACACTTGAACAAAATTTTAACGAAATATTAATGTGTAGCAAAAGAATGTTTCAAAAAAAAACCATACCATGAAATCAATATACTCACATTTTGGAAGGGTGAATCATATGAAGAAACATATGTTAAACAAGGGCCTAGAAGCTCACATCCTTGTGTGAAGTTACCCATGTTTCTACATTGCACATTAATCCTCGTATTTGCATTAGAAAGAATCAATATGCCTCATATCATCAATAAGTGAATCACATGAAAGATCACATGTTCATTGACGGCCTAGCCACCCGCACCTAAGAATGATTTTACTCGATTTTTGTCATTATATACTAGTATGCTAATATACAAAACAATTGAAAAGATAGCTCAGGTTAGCTTTACCTACCTTGTGTGCAAAGTTTCCCCTCAATAGCGCTTCACTTGTGTTTTTACGGCATCCCTCTCTTATCCTCTCAACTTTATGTTAGAGGAGGAAGAGGTGGAGACAGAGTATGAAATGGATGGACGAGTAATGAAGAGATATGTGGTATATACAAGCCTCCACCTTTCCCATTGACACCCCACTCGTCTCGTTATCATTGGGGACATGAGAATCATGAATTGTTGGTTGCACAATATGATGGCATGGCATCATAGTCATTAAACACGATATTTGCCAAAGATTTATTCAAAGAAAAAAAGGTACATGATGAAACCAATAAACTCGCATCATGGTGAGTGAATCATATGATGAAACATATGTTAAATGATGACCAAGAAGATCAGGGTGTTACTCTTGTTTCTACAATGCATATTAATGCTAGTATTTGCATATGCCGAAGAATAGATATGTCTCACATTATCGGTGGGTGAATCATGTGATTGATCACATGTTCATTGACATCTAAATCGCTTACAGCCAAGCACGACTTTACTTGATTTTCGTCATCATGTACTAGAGCTAATATACAGAAGACTTGAAAAAATAGCTCAACTTAGGTTTACCTACCTTACGTGCAAAGCTTCTTCCCGGCTTCGCTTCACTTGCGCTTCTTCATTGCCTCCCTCTCCCTCTCTCATCTTTTCAACTTTATGCTGGAAGAGGGAGGAGCGGTGATGGGGTATAGAATGGATGGGTGGAGAATGAATAGGTAGGGATATTTATAGACCTTCATCTTGCCTACTGTTACCCCACTCGTCTCTTTGTCATCGGAACATGCCAATCATGAATCGCTTGCTCTGTAGTACAATGAAATGTCATCTTGACCACTGGCCATGTCATCGCAAAATCCATGAACTATACAACCCATGCATTCACTCATGATTATCCCAATGCTCAATATTTTGCTAGCGACACTTAATTGAACATAATCATGATTAATTAATATTAGTCATATTAATTATCATTAACTATCACGAAGAGCGTCCGCTAATCATGATTAATTTCTTATTGTGATTAATAACCTTAATCATCATTGAACTCATTAATTATAATATATTTTTTTAATGATATATGTTGAGAGTTGATAACGAGCTTAGCAAAATGTTAATAATATTTAGTTCGAAAATCTGCAGTAATTTGTAATGACCTCCAATCGACGTTAGATGAGCTGTTTTTTATTTTACTCATTAAGATGGATCGAATGACAGTACGTAAGATGTGATCCAAATGATTTGAATTTAGGACCTTTCACGTCCCACCTCGTCATCATCATTTGCCCTTCTGTCGCCTCTATGGCTGTAACTGTAACACCCATACCTCCAAAGATAGTCCCACATCTAAATTTACAAAGTGTGGGAGTGGATTATAAGTGTTAGATATTACTACTTGACAACTTAGACTTAAGTATTTTGGGTAGTTGTGAACGAGTCCATCTGGGCTGTACCCAACAAGTTGTTAGGACCAATTTTCCTCGATAACGGACCGGGAACCTAAGCCGAGACGTTACAGTAACATCGCCCCACTCCCATCCCTAGGTGATGTTGAGCATTGTACCCTTGATTGCTGCCTCTTTATAGCCCAATCGCAACAACATCGAGCTTTTGTGCCCTTGAATGAGGTTTCTCTCGATTGGGAAAATGGCAATTGAGTTTTTTTTAATAAGTATCATCGTGACAGTATGGAATAAGCAATACAAGCAGAAAAAAACCCCTCATCGAAATAATTTTCAATAATCTTTAGACTAAGATTCATACATGTAAAAAGAGCTCAGCTCTTCTTCGTGCTCCTATTCCCCACTTCACTTTCTCCAACCCTAAACCCCACTCACCGTCACCACCACCACCACCACCCCCGTCCCCTCTCCGCTCGCCGTTGCAGCGCCGCCCCAGACCGCCCTCGCCGCTGCGCCGAGCGGATCCGCTACACGGTCGTCCTCCGGTCCAGGTCCTCCCTTCCTTTTATGAAACTCCTATTTTATTTCAGTGTTCTCCGGTCCAGGCTCTCCCCTCCTCTTTTAATCTCACAATTTATTTTATTTTCACAATTTTTGATCCAAACAAAATCCTGCTCATCATTACTGTTTGCATTACATCGAATCTACCATTAGATTTGCACGACAAGTAGCTTCAAATTGAGCTAGAAAACAAGACATTCATCATGCTGAAAGACCAACTTTCTTGTACTTCATACAGAGTAACAGAACCTTTTCATGGGCATATCGTGAATTACAGCCTTTTAGGATAAGCAGTCGCAGGATCTGCTCGTCGGAACGGGGATTGAATTGGGAATCAGGGAGATATGCCCGAATATGGATTCAAAACCTGTCGTCTTCTTTTAGCAAATGTATGGCAGAGAGAACTGACTCTCATACAGCGTCGCATTCTCGGCGCTCTGAGGGGCAAGAGGCGCGCCGCTGAAAGAGAGGTTTCGCGGAGGGAGAATCAGCTTCCGTACATTCGGCTGCAGACGACGCGGAGGCTCTCTCTTTTCTATGGCAATATACGCATGGACGCGATGCGCAAAGCCAGAGGGAATAGCTCCTACATCCCATTCCTGCTCCACCTAGAAACCCGACTAGATGTTCTTCTCGTGCGCATTCACTTCTGCCAGACTCTTCCTCAAGCACGGCAGCTGATAAGTCATGGGAAGATTTGCGTCAATCATGGAGTTGCAAACAAGATTCATTGGAAGGTGTCCCCAGGTTCTCTCATCTCTTTCAAGGAGGATGAAGAGAGAAGCAAGAGGAATGAGGTACCAATTTTCGCTCCAAAAGTCTTAAGATGTTCCATAGTTTTTTTCAGTTGCTAAGCAAGATAATGTAATCTCCATGAGTTCTTTAATCTTTGCATCCAGGAAACTCTGCGTGTCCTTTCTCCTTTTCTAATCATAGTTGTAATCTAGTGATAGATGGAATAGGCCGATTTTAATAACATATTGATGGCTATGATATTTCATGATTTTGTGGGCACTTTTATCATGTAGAAAGATGGCCTGTGCACTATAGTTGATTTAGTTCTTCTCCCTGAAATCTGATATGTGTGGATAATGCTCTGGAGTATCATTGGCTGTAGTGCCACCTTGAATTGTTGAATTTGGAAAAATATATGGACTTTCTTTTTGAAGAAGCATTGGGGAGTAGGCATGACCAAAGAACATACCTTTTACGAAGCACTTCATTCTCTATCTTAAAAAGCCATCTTGTTTATTTTGAGCAAGCCTCTAAACCACGAAGAAGTTCGATGCTTTTGTTTACATAATGTTGTCGGCAAAATTGTTTGATTCAGAAAGAGAAATATGTGAATACTCAAGGGATCTTTGTTAAGTGATATAATATGTTACAAAGTTGACATTCTTCTCCCAAACACCTAAATTACTCCAATTTATGGAACCAGAATAATGCTTTAGTCATTGTAACATTCAGAAGAAGCTTTACCTGCTTTGCATTTCTGTCTTTTGACCTACTTAGATAATCACTTAGTGATTATTATAGTAAGAGTTATTTATACTGACGGTCTTGTTCTTATCTTTTATGTTTAATGTCCAATAGGGAAATATATGTGATGCAGCGAGAAATTTAAAAAAATATGCAGAAAAGCTTGAGAGCATGGTTCCAGTCTTCCAGAAGCTCTCAAACATGATAGAATAACACAGCTTCACCGGATCCACTGCCGGTCATTCCTGTTTGTGCATAAGACAATAAGTTTGTACGATTGTCATTGTGGTGTATGTGGATTGATATCATTGTTATAAGAGATTTCATCAATGAAACAAAAGAATTCCTTGGGAAACACTTCATTACCAAAGACCTTAAGGAGATCCGGTACGTCCTTGGCATAGAGTTCAACAGAAAACCGTAATGGGCCGGTGATGAGTCAAAGAAAGTATGCAATCGATCTTGTAGAAACCGAAATGGTGGATTGTAGACCTATCATAGTTCCTATGGACCTAGTATGGAACTTTATGACGATGCTATAGAAGAAGTCGATGAGAGAAGATACAAAGAGCAAGTTGGGAAGCTCCTTTATGTGACAATCACCAAACCCAATATCTTCTTTGTTGTGAGCAGAGTCGACCATGTTTATGGAGCAGTCAAGATAGACCCGCATGGATGCAACTACAATGACATTTAGGTAGCTGAAGTCCTTATCAGGTACACGATTTTTCTTTAGCAAGGGGGCATCCTTTACATACCGGGTTGCGCTAGTTCGGATTACATTGGTTGTTCAAACGTCAGAAAGTTCACCATATGGTTTACTGTTTTCACCAGTGGTTCTCTAGTCACATGGAAAAGCAAGAATCAAGTAGTAGTTGCCAGATCAAGTGCATAATTTGAGTATAGAGCCATAGCTTAGGTTATCATTGAGATGACGTGGGTTAAATATGTCCTCAAGGTAGGTATTAGGTCTTGATTGTGCCTTTGCTTATGCGGCTCATGTATAAAGACCAAGTAGCCCTGTTCATTGCCAACAATCCAGTATTACATGAGTGAATCAAGAACATTGAGATCGATTGTTATTACATCGGGGACATGATTCAGAAAGATAGCTATGTAGGATCTATCAAGGCTTGGGCGCTCTTCGGGAACCCCCGTCTCCACTATCGGGTTTTTGGCTTTTGGGAGTCTATTGACGCTGGTTGGCATGGCTCTGATTTGGAATGCGTGCGGTGTATCGCATTGATTTGGGTGCTTTGGTCCGCCAGAAACAGAGTGCTGTTCTGTCATGATTGCTTTTATAGTGACAATGTGGTGGATCATGCTAGGGTGTTAGCGAAAATTTGTGTTAGTTAGTGGGCTGATGAATCCGCGATTCATCATCGCAATATCTTGATCTTAGCAAAATCCCCGAGTAAAATCCCATATAAATGTCAATAAAATCAATAAATTAACAAAATACCTCTTGTAAATAAAACTCACTAATTACTGTATATAAGATTGTACAAAATAAATTAACAATAAAAAAAAGCCTCAAAATCAAAGGAGTTTTATACTTGTAAATAGCCCAAAACTTTGGATTTTTAGTAATTTCATTTCAACTCCTTTTTGGCTAATTCTTTCTCTAACTTGTTCATAATAATGTATATAAAATACAAAAATACCAAACAAATTTTACCTTAAATAAATGCTCCTAGATCCCAATGGGAAAAAGCCGTAAAGACCAACTTCCAAGCTAAATTCCCGCTCCGTATGAACTCCAAATTCACCAAACTCACTTTAGTTCAAGTTAGAAAATTATCTATCCAACGGAAGTGGTTTCATTAAAATCGGAGCTCATTTGCAAAAGTTGGGTTTTGGGACCTAGATGTACATTGTATACCATGTATATATTTATACTTTCTTCATTTTTTATTGTATCTCTCTTAATTATTAAAAATACAAAAAAAATCATACTTGTGTTGTATTTTAGTTGTACTATTTTATTGTATTTTCTGTTGTAAATATCTCTTATTTAAAAAGACAAAAAAAATTACATATTAAAAAGTAAAAAAATTTGTATATGTTGTTTTGTCTTCTTTTGTAAATCTCCACTATTTCTCTTCTTTTTTATTTTATTGTATTTAAAGTAGACAACTTTATTTTTTTATTTATTTATTATTTAATTCCCATTCTCTACAATAACCACCAATTCCAACTCCATTATTCCACCATTTTTCCCAACTTCCCATTCAACTCCATTAATAAATCAACCTCCCATTCAACTCCACCACTTTAATAACCTCTCCTTCCATTCTCTTTATATACCTCACATTTCTCCTCAATTTTGCCTTTGATCTATCTTTATGTGAGGAGATCCTAGTTCCCTGAGTTGAATCGGTGACAGCGAAGCAACCGCGGTCGAGCGACGACGACCCTCTCTCCGGTGTGATCCGTTGGCTTTTGGCCAACATCGCAGCCGCAACCGCGCGCTGCTCGAGCTCATCGCGCCCGGCGATTTGAGCGAAGACCGTGCTCACGAGAGCACCTCCAAAGGCATCCGCGTCCATCGTAGGTAATTTTTCTTTTCATCTTATCATCATTAGTATCTTTGCATTTTTTAGCACATCACATTACCACCACCAATATCATCTTTATTTTCGTCACTTCTTTCACCCCACCACATTTTATTTCATCACATTTTTTCCCATCATGTACATCTTCTAATTAACAAAACAAAAAAAATAATTAAAACAAAAAAAAGATGTTCTTTCATTACCACTTACTTAGCTCCATTTCATCATCATTATAATCATCGCATTTTTTTCCCATATTACTTACTCCTTGTTTAAAAGAAAAAAAAATAAAAAAAAAAATTAAAAAAAAAGAAGTTTTCTTTTTTAATTC
This sequence comes from Ottelia alismoides, assembly GCA_037367405.1. NCBI lineage: Eukaryota > Viridiplantae > Streptophyta > Magnoliopsida > Alismatales > Hydrocharitaceae > Ottelia > Ottelia alismoides. Next base: position 830,426 of record JAZKJV010000649.1, on the reverse strand, counting down.
TTTTGTTACAGCAGTAAAAGAAAAAGCAAAAAAATAAAAAATAAAAAAATAAAAAAACATAACGACAGCAGCGGTGGGGGTGCCGCCCACCGCCGCCGCCCCCCTCTAGCCCAGCCGCCTCCACCCGCGCGGCCGCCGCACCGGCGCGGCCGCCTCACCTCGCGGCCGCGCCGCCCCCTCTCCGGCCGCGCCGCCTCCTCCGCAGCCGCGCGCGCGGCTCCTCCCAGCGGTTGCCGCGCCGCCCGCGGCCTCCGCCCCCTCGCCACCTTGCAGCGGTGACCTCCGCCCGCGCGTGGGCCTCCACGGCCGTGCGCGCGTGGGAGGCGCCGCCTCCAAGCCCCGGCGCGCGCGCCGCGCCGCCGTCGCCGACTTCCCCTTGGGTTCATCTCCAGCACACGTCTGTACGAAGAAGAAGGTAATTTCTTTTCTTTTTTTATGTAAAAATTGTATAAAATCTTTGTATAGTTTATATAATTGCAAAACGTCCCTGTACACGTTTTTGATGTAAATAAAGTTTTCTGAATTTGCCACAAAGACCCCTATGTTTGTGTATTAATTTGGACATCTAATTTGCATCTTTTTATTCAATGAAAATGTGTTGATGCTGAGCAACTAATTGTCTGCATTTTGAATATTTATTTGTATTTTTTCTGATAATTGGGTAATTACTGAAAATTGTTTAACTGAAATTCTGATATTTTACCCAAATTGAGCTCATAAATTGATATCTCACAAACGGTTGCTCTAAAAATTCCACAAAAATTATATTTGATGCTTTGATGAGTGTTTAACATACTGTCAAATTTCATCCAAAATGGAGTTGTCTTGTGCTTAAATAAATTGTAGAGTGTTTTTAGTATTTGATTTTATTTAAATCCACATAAATCATTTTTGCAAAATTTCAACTCTCCTGGATTGCTTATATAAATATCTTTTTGAGATAATTTGCTCTCGAATTAATTTGATAAACGTGGATTAATTAGGAATTATTTACTCACTGTCACTATATTTTCACTAAAAATTCATAAAAAATTCATATTTTGTCAAAAAATTCAAAAATATTACTGTAGGCTTCCTTGCATCATGTTTTCATTCCAGTAATTTTTTCATAATTTTTGCTTACTGTTTGTCTGAAAAATTGCAAAAGACCCTTAAAAAAGTGTGCATTTTTCTTTATTGCATTTTAAACCCCTAAAATTACAAAAAAATGTGTTTTGTGTTCCCTACTGGATTAGGACTTTAGGAAAAAATATAATTTGGCTAAAATTGAATAATTTAACATTAAACTTAATTTGGCTAAGTTGTATGCTCTCTTAGTGTCTTGATTTATTTGCATTTGCTTTTCTACTTGCATAAAAAAATCTAAAAAAATACGCATTGGAAATTCTAGACCTAAGTTTTTAATTAACCCAAGTTGTTCCTTTGCCTCCCTGTGGTTCGACCCCGGACTTGCCGGGATTATAAATTAAAGCCGAGACACTCTTCACGGAGATCTTCTCTCCGGTTCTGACCGAATCGCTAAGTACACGTGCTACAACGTGAACGAATTAAACAACGTATCTAGCGACACGTCAGATGGCGCGTTGCCGGGGAGGCAAACGGCTTAGGGACTAATTTAAAATTTGGATTTAGTTTTCCATTTACTCGGGTAGTCTGACCCCGAGCCACCTTGTATTTAGTCCATTTTTTTGCAATTATTTCTCTTCATATTTTTGTATATATTTTTATTTATCTCTCTAATATTAAATTTCATTTTCCTTGCGAGGCCCGGTGGATTGGAGTGCATCGGAGGTCGACGGACGGGAGGAGCGTCGACTGCTGAAGAGCGAGGAGAACTAGTTTATCTTTGAGAGAATTTTTTTGTAAATTATTGTAATTATTTAGGTAGTTGCTCATTTCTAGCGGCTCTTGTTTGAGAGCTCGCGCATGTAAAAGACTTAGACATTATTTGTGGTGTGTCGAGCCTGTTTCACTCTCCGGCGAGGGTGGGGCTTGACTTGAGTGGCGAAATTAAGGATTAGGCACCCGGTAGTTTAGAATCAAATTTGCTTGTGCCCATCGTAAATCAGGCTACACATATCTTAGAAGATTCACATATCTTATAAGATTCATACTGAGACGCACATAGACACGTACTACTTAGCTCAAATTCAATCAATTCTTCCCCGCTAATAGTATATTGTTTAGGTGCGGTTTCTCGATCTGCATGCATTTAGTGTAATATTTATAAACTCTGTTCTGCATAACGCATAAAGAGTGCTGGGATTCACTGTAAGTATACCTTCTTCTGAGCTGCATCATAGTTTCTGCTTGCATTCTGATTTCCGATTCCCATCTTGTTTTACAACTTAAGGTTAAAGGAAATTGGGACTGAACGGTAGACGTGCTTGTGTGTTCACATAAAATTCAAGTGATAACCTAACTCTAAAATTGGGACTGAATTGAGCAGGTCGATCTAATTAATTGGAATAAAAAGAACCCTTGTTCTCAGGGTGCATAAAGCCCTCATTGTTTGTTTTAACTGCAAATGAGAGAGAGACGACCCTAGGATAGAGCCAAGTCTGGGTTTTCTACTTACTACTGGTTCTTTCTTTTTTAGGCGATTAGCTACTTTTCAGTGAGGATTTACGGGTAGCCGGTAAACGGTCCGGACTTCCTTAGCAGAGTGGGAGGTTTAGAGGACGCCTTAGTCCTCAAAGTAACGGGTAGCCGTATTTATACGGTCCGTACTTACTCCTATACTGGCTGAAAGTAGGTCAAACTAGTCGTAAGAACCGGGTCAGTCTGTAGGAAAATACGGGCACCTAACAGCTCGTTAATCTTTCCAAGATTGTATTATCACCAACTAAAATTGACCAGATAAATCGGCCGAACTCTTACGGCCATCATGTGTTGAGTTGGTGAAATTGGGGGTTTGAATTGCGTTTGTATTGTGTGAGTTCACTCCGCACATTTACGTGCACCGTAGAACTAGTGCCTCATTGATTATCGTGATCTAATCGGTTCTTTTGACATCGAAGATGACTTGATTGGGGGGATATTTATTCGGACTTTGCGAATCTCTCGTTGAACCCTTCAAAAAGTACGTCTTCAAAGGTCCAAGCGCAACTTGACCAACCTGGGACTCATGACCCTCTTGAGCCCAGGATCACTCACCCTCGGGATGGTTACCCTCAAACCAATCCATTTCTCTCTTCCCACCTCACCGAGGAAGACCATCGCCTTGGTGAGAATATCGTGATTCAAATCCTCTTCTAATAAAGAACACATTGCTGATTCAGGCCATATAGAAGACACGAGTAAAATGCCTCCAAAGAAGAAAGAAGAGGAAGAAGAGAACCATGAAGACCCGATGAGAAGTATACTAGCCCGATTGGCGCATCTGAGCAGCAACAAGCATTACTAAGAGCTCAGTTGGGACAGTTAAATGTTGGGGTTCAACTACCAATGGATGCGGCATACAACCCCGGACAATATCAGATTCATAACTATTTGAGTCCGGTCGAACCCGAGGTTGATTTTGAATTGAAGCCGCATTTTCTGAACCTGTTGCCACACTTCGATGGAATGCTTCTGAGGAGTCATATGCATTCCTAAGGACTTTGAGCTCATCTGTGCTAACCTCAAACATAACAATGTTAGCCAGGATTATATTAGGCTCAAGCCCTTCCATTTGCCTTGGGTGGAAAAGCCGATTACTGGGTAAAGAATCTTGGGATCATCGTCACCACTTATGCCCAGTTTAAGGACCTATTCCTAAAGAAGTTCTACCCGTTGAGTAGAACTAACATGGTGAGGACGCGAATTACGAGTTTTTCCCAATTACCCAATGAAGCCTTCTGTGATGCTTGGGAAAGATTCAAGGACATCCTGCAAAAGTGTCCTTGTCATAGATTAGATGACAACATCTTGGTCAAATCCTTTTTCACTAGTCTCAACCCTGAGATGCAGGGTTTAGTGAGCGCTGCCTGTGGAGGCAGCTATACATCACGAGGAGCGGATACCGTCTGGAGGGTATTCGAGCAGATGGCTGAAACTAGCCGCTCACAGATGGCCAGCAGGGCCTATACACCATCCCCCAGTTCACTCTCACTTGGAGGGGAAAATCAGCTGTAGTCGATCTCTCTCAGGACGTGATCCCTAGCATGGGACTTCTTGCTGACAAGCTTACTGTAGTCGAGAGGATCGACAGGAGGATTGATGAGTTAGACCGGAGCGTCTCCAAACTTCCAAAACAGATGGAGGAGTTGACTGAGAAGGTATCTAAGATAAAGATACCTGCTGTGACTGCACCCGCTGCTCCCATTTACCGAGTTCACCATGTTCAGGAGCAGTGGTGTCAGGGCAACCCCAGCCGTGGGAGCAGGACCAATCCTACACCCACTCTTTCCAGCAGCCACCTCCAGTAGCAGAGACAGTCCAGGAGGAGCCTCCACCAGTTTGGGAGGTGAATGGGATATGGTATACTCAGGACCCTGCCAGGCAGGGAAGTACGGGAGACCGACAGACCTATCAGCGTCCCCCGACCTTTCACAACACCGCATTCACCTCCGCACCACCTCCATCACACAGAGCCCTGGATTCCATCCGCCCCAGCAGCAGAGGCAGCAGTACCAGCAGTATGGCCGACAGGGCCATTACCAGATGGGCCAGCAGGGCCCGCAACCCCAGCAACAGCAGCAGCAGAGGCAGTACACTGGCCAGCAGGGTCAGTCTTCCCGTTCTTCTTCCTCAATCTTATCCACTTCCTTCATCGTCTAGTCCCATGGATATTCAACAGCAGATACTCGACGAGCTACCGTTCCTACAGGAACGAGGTTCAGGACTTACGGGTGGATGTCAACCGCCTATCCAGATGGCGAGACGAGCAGACTGCACCTTCTACCTCGATCCCAGCCCAAGTTCAGGCTAACCCCAATAGCCTGAACCGTTCTAGTTCTCAGCAGCACTTTGGTCAGGTATACTATTCAGCATCTCCTAAATCTGAACATGAGATTCTTTCGTGTGACGAGGCTAACCACATGTCACTCAGGAGCGGAAGGACCGTGGTCGTACCTGACCGGGCGAGGGACACGAGGAGGGGCATCTCTGGAGCTCTACCTGAGGAGTCTTCAGAGGACGAGGAGGAGAGGCATCATATTTCAGAGCCCCATCAGCACCATTCGAGGATTTCTACTCAGGGAGCCGAGAGGAGGAGGAGAGCACGTACGCAACATCGTCAGCATGGATATTCTTCTGAGTCTACGGAGGACCTTGCATCTCCGGTTGTGGCGGATACCACTTCAGCTTCTATTCCTCAACCTATAGTAGATAGTTTTGATTTTGAGTCCATGTTGCATCACAAAGATTCATGTATGAAGAACTCTGTTTCCGTTAATGCAAAGAATGATCTTTCAGTTCATGATTCAGATTCTTCATCCTCTGTTTCCTTAGCTTCAATCCCTTTCCCCCGTGCTCTTACGGCAGGGAAGCGCATCAAGAAGATTCAGAAAGATGACCTCGATATGGCACGGTTTTGCAAAGAAAATATCACAGTTAAGGTGCCATTTGATGAATATGTGGCTAACCATCCTGCCTTCCAAAAATACCTTAAGGTGAGATGCACACCTACAAGGGTTAGAAGGAAGAAAGACAACCGAAATATAAAGACACATGTCTTATCAGTAGCCACAACCTATTGTCTCAAGAATCAGACTTTGCCAAAGAAAAAGAGAGATATGGGTGCTCACTATGTGGAGAGTCGTATTGACGACATTGCGTTTGCACGCACACTCTTAGATAACGGTTCTTCGATAAACTTACTTCCCTTAGCATTATATCAGAAATTGGAGTTGGGACCACTTCGCAAATCTAGAGCTTTACTCCAATTCGCAGATCGTTCAATGAAGAGACCTAAGGGAGAAGTGAAGAACGTCGTTATTTCGATTGAGGGGCAGAACTATCAGGTGGACTTCACAGTCTTGGACATGGAGACCCCCAATCATTGGAGAGAATCTCAGATCATTCTCGGGCGACCCTTCCTTAGGACCGCAGGCGCAGCTTTCGATTATGGTACGGGAATGATGAAGTTCCGTTCTCCAGGCGGAGAAGTGAACCTTGAGATGAAGCAAACCAAGTGTCAGCGACCTGATTCAGAGAGTAGTACAGAGTACTCATCTTCAGAGGCAGATTGCAGTATGATTAGCACAGTTGGGATTTGGGGACAGATTCCTTCAGGACAGAGCGAGACCCTTTCATCTGGAGAGGATATAGTGCATGATGCAGTTTGCCAGGTGTTGTCTGATCTTGTTAGAGATGCATCAACCTATTCTCATGATGACTTAGAGATCCATCCGGATCTGTCAGTTCCATCCTCTTCGGAACAATCATGGGACATAGATGACGAGTCGGACGTGGCATTTGCCGATTGTTTGGATACTTTTGACGATCCGACTCCCGATACTTCTGATTTGGTGGCGAGTACTACTCAGCTTCGCCCACCTTCATGCAGCACGGAACCAGATTCAGATTCAGTTCAGCCAGATCTGCTTGATGATACCACATTGCCAGAACTGAAATCACTACCTCCTACACTCAAGTACGCCTTTCTTGCGGGACCCAAAGAGAGATATCCTTTCTTGCGGGACCCAAAGAGAGATATCCTGTCATCATTAGCTCAGACTTATCTTTAGAGCAGGAGTCTAGGTTGTTAGAAGTCCTAGAGAGGAACCGCAAAGCAATAGGCTGGACAGTGTCGGATCTCGTGGGCATCAACCCCGCTCTCTGCTCGCACCATATTTTTACTGAGGATAATGTGAGACCTTCCCGTGAGTTTCAGAGGAGACTTAACCCCAATCTACGGGAAGTAGTGAAGAATGAAATTGAGAAATGGTGCAAAGCAGGGTTCATATACCCTATTTATGACTCCAAGTGGGTGGCCCCACTTCATGTTGTCCCGAAGAAGTTGGGAATTCAGATGGTCACCAACGAGGAGGGGGTAGAGATCGCGACACGTGTACCCACGTCGTGGCGCGTCTGTGTCGACTACAGGCGCCTGAATGCTGCGACCAAGAAAGATCACTTTCCCTTGCCTTTTATTGATCAGATCTTGGAGAGACTCGCAGGGAAAGAGTTCTTCTGTTTTCTTGACGGGTACTAAGGCTACAACCAGGTGGCCATAGCCCCTGAGGACCAGGAAAAGACCACATTCACATGTCCATTCGGCACTTATGCTTTCAGGCGCATGCCATTCGGGCTCTGCAATGCCCCGGGCACATTTCATCGGTGCATGATAGCCATATTTGCTGAGATGGTGTGGGAGATTTCCTGGAAGTGTTCATGGATGACTTCTCGGTCCATGGTGATTCTTTTGATACATGTTTAGCGCACTTGGACCGAGTCCTCACGAGGTGTAGAGAGGTGAATCTGGTACTCTCCTGGGAGAAGAGTCACTTTATGGTGACGGAGGGTATCGTGTTGGGGCATGTCATCTCCAAAAGGGGAATGGAGGTTGACCCTGCCAAGGTGGAGGTGATCAAGAAACTCGATCCACCTACCAACGTGAAGTCAGTGCGGTCATTCTTAGGGCATGTTGGATTCTATAGGAGATTCATTCAAGATTTTTCAAAGATCGCCCGCCCACTGACTGAGCTCTTAGGGAAAGACATAGAGTTCATTGTAGATCACAGGTGTCTGGAGGCCTTTGAGCTCTTGAAGAGGAAGATTTGTGCCTCGCCTATCCTACAAGCTCCTGACTGGTCTCTCCCCTTTGAGATCATGACTGACGCTTCAGATTTCGCTATAGGAGCTGTGTTAGGACAAAGGCGAGAGGGGATTCCGTTTGCGATTCACTATGCGAGCAAAGTTTTAGATCCTACACAGAAAAATTATACAGTGACTGAAAAGGAAATGCTCGCGGTAGTATGGGCCCTCGAGAAGTTCAGATCATATATTTTGGGCTCTAAGGTGACAATTTATACTGATCACACAGCCATTCGATACTTAATGGAAAAGAAGGACGCGAAGGCGCGTCTTCTTAGGTGGATTTTACTCCTCCAGGAATTTGATTTGGAGATAAAAGATAAACCTGGAGTGAAGAATGTTGTGGCTGATCACCTTTCTCGGATTGAACTTAAGGATTCTCCTGATCATGAGCGGATTAGAGAGACCTTCCCAGATGAGTCAATTTGTGTTATTGACTCCCTCCCGTGGTATGCCAACATGGTGAACTATCTTGTCTCCAAGCAGGTTCCCCATGGTTGGACTAGGAGCAGCATTGATCGACTGAAGTCGGATTCGAGGAGATACTACTGGGACGATCCTTTCCTTTTCTTCGAAGGACCGGATTGTATTTGGAGAAGGTGTATTCCTCAGGAGGAATACCATAGTGTCCTCACATATTGTCATTCACTTGAGGCTGGAGGACACCATTCGGGAAAGAGAACCGCTCACAAAGTACTTCAATGTGGATTGTATTGGCCGACCTTGTTTAGAGATGCCATTGATTTTGTACGGTTGTGCCCGATTTGTCAAAGGATGGGAGGGACAGTTGGATAGAGAGATGAGATGCCCATGCAACCGATGATTATTTGTGATGTATTTGATGCATGGGGCATAGATTTTATGGGTCCCTTTCCCAACAGCAATGGACATGAGTACATATTGTTGGCGGTTGATTATTTATCTAGGTGGGTGGAGGCTATCCCAACCCGAACCGCAGACAGCAAGACTGTCTGTAAGTTTGTGAAAGACCATATTATTGCTAGGTTCGGGGTGCCAAAAGTTTTGATATCTGATGGGGGTAGCCATTTTGTGAATCGAGAAATGAGATCTTTAGCTAAGGACTATGGATTTGATCATAGAGTTAATAGTCCTTACCACCCACAGTCCAACGGCATGGCAGAGGTTTCGAACAGAGAGGTGAAGAATATTTTGCAGAAATTGGTTCGTCCCGATAGGAAGAACTGGTCTCAGCTCTTGGACCAAGTTCTGTGGGCCTATAGGACAACCTACAAAACACCATTGGGTACTTCACCATTTAGAATGATCTATGGTAAGCCATGCCATTTGCCCGCAGAGTTGATTCATAAATCCGAATGGGCAATTAAGAAGATTAATTGGAGTTGTCACCTAGGAAAACTTTGCCGAGACTTGAACTTGAACGAGCTCGTGGAAATCCGAAACAGGGCATATGACAACAGTTTGATTTATAAGGACAAAGTAAAGAGATGGCATGATCAGCACATTAGGTGCAAAGACTTTGTCCCTGGACAAAAGGTATGGTTGTTCAATGCCAGGTTGAAGATGTTCCATGGGAAGTTCAAATCTAAATGGACGGGTCCCTTTGTGGTTAAGAAAGTGCACGAGAATGGAAGTGTAGAGGTAGCTGATCTCACAGATGGTGCACAATCTCATGTGGTGAATGGACAACTGTTGAAGCATTTTGTTGATTCCAAAGAGCAGTTAGTCCAAGTCGAGGTCATCAACTTCATACAGAGTGAGCACAGAGCAGATACATCTTATTACTCTTCATGAAGATGCAGCATCAAGATTTAACATCTTAGAAGATTCCATCACTCTTGTACATATTCTCCCTTCTTTGTATATTCTCGAGATCACGTCGGTTCTCACACTTACTCTTGTCCTATACTTAGGCTGACCAAAGCCTAAGTATAGGGGGGACCGATGCCCGCCATGTGTATTTACTCATCATTTCTCCTCTTGACCTCGTCCGCCCCATTTTTGCTCTTCTTCTTCTACACTTAGGCTGTCCAGAACCTAAGTATAGGGGGGGCAGATCGACTTCTATACTTTCTATTATTTTAGCTTTCCTACGCTTAGTACGAGCTATGTCTTTTTGTCACCTAGTGCCATGAGGACATAGCACAATCTAAGTATAGGGGGGCGTGTATATATTACATATATACTTTACCCATACCTCGTACTTTCACGTATTTTTTATATATATTATACACTAATTATGGAGTGGGTAAAAAAAAACTTTTTCCTAAAAAAAAACTCTTTTTCTTTATTTGCTTAAAAAAAAACTTTTAAAAAAAATCCTTTTGCTAAAAAAAAAACTTTTCAAAAAAAATCTTCTTTTATAAAAAAAACTCTCTCAAAAAAAAGTCTTTTCTTATCTTTTTCAAAAAAAAAAACTCTTCAAAAAAAAAGCAAAACTTTTCTAACAAAAAAAAAAACTTCTTCTTTGCCTTTGTTTGTCAAACCTTTGTGAAAAAAAAAACTTTTTCTAAAAAATTAAAAAAAAATAATCATTCATTAAAAAAAAACAAAAACTAAAAAAAAAAACTAACTAATAAGTTGGTTTAATCCCCGACACAATTCACTTTCACACAAGACTAGTGGTGTTCAAGAACACTTGGTTTACGAGCTTTTGAGATTTTGAGTTAACCAGCCTTAGTCATTAGGGTCCTTGACTTAATTATTCACATTTCCCTAGTTTGAAAGATGTGTGTGCTATATTGCATGCTTAGTCTCTACCTTAAGAATATGATCAGCACCTCACATACACGACTGCAGTTATGATGAGATGAGTTGAAATTTCACTTGAGGAACTGGGATGAGGGATTTGAGTTTGGACTTGATTTAATGATGCTCGAGGATGGGATAAAATCAATGAAGGCTTCATGAAACCTGAGTGTCAGCACATTTAGCCAGTATGAGAACATGGTTCTTGTACTATCTCTTGACATTTACCTATGTGCCAGGGTGTGATAAAATAAAAAAAAATGTTGATCAGTGTGCGCCAACTCTTGGTAAAAGCAGTGGAGCTAGCCACAAATACTACAAAGCAATGAAATGTCAAAGAAAAGCTCTCATTCCACAAAGTCAATTATCAAAAGAGCTTCCACCAAAGGCGAGCGCTCCCAACCATTTCAAAGTGTCCACTTGGACCACCGCTATTAGGACCAGGAGTCGGGCTTGCACCAAAAAAGGGCTCTGCATCGTAAATGCTACAAGTCTGGGTGTAGAAGGTACGATAGGTACTCAAAAAAGGCACACCCCGGTGTACTCCCAGGAAAACAAGTGCAGACGGCTCCAACTTCTCTTGACGGACGCACTGATCAACACCAAAAAATTGCGTTGCGTAATAAGGCACTTGAGAGGATCCTTGTTCCAATGAGAGGGAGAGAAGAAATGACACAATCCTATGCCCTCCATCGACTGGCCTTCCATCTACACTTTCAAGTCTGACAACTAAAGAGACGGTGGATTGGATGCAAGAAAATGATTTATTCCCTAGTGTTGAGGATTGGGTCCATAGGAGAGTCTTTTGGACTGGAACCTTGGGTGACGTTGTGACTCTACTCTTGTAACTGCAGTCAACACTTAAAGTCATATCTCTTATATATATATGTATACAAAGAGAGTCTGATTATTAGGGAAATTGGGTACCTTTTGACTAGAGCTTGGTTCAGCTTAGAATTTTAGGATCTCTAAAACCGAGAGTTCTTCAACGAATCAAGTCTTGTATTCACATTCACAGTCAGGGGTTAACCCAACTTATTCATTCCTTATTTGCTCGAGGACTAGCAAAGTTTAAGTATAGGGGGGTGATGAATCCGCGATTCATCATCGCAATATCTTGATCTTAGCAAAATCCCCGAGTAAAATCCCATATAAATGTCAATAAAATCAATAAATTAACAAAATACCTCTTGTAAATAAAACTCACTAATTACTGTATATAAGATTGTACAAAATAAATTAACAATAAAAAAAGCCGCAAAATCAAAGGAGTTTTATACTTGTAAATAGCCCAAAACTTTGGATTTTTAGTAATTTCATTTCAACTCCTTTTTGGCTAATTCTTTCTCTAACTTGTTCATAATAATGTATATAAAAATACAAAAATACAAAACAAATTTTACCTTAAATAAATGCTCTTAGATCCCAATGGGAAAAAGCCGTAAAGACCAACTTCCAAGCTAAATTCCCGCTCCGTATGAACTCCAAATTCACCAAACTCACTTTAGTTCAAGTTAGAAAATTATCTATCCAACGGAAGTGGTTTCATTAAAATCGGAGCTCATTTGCAAAAGTTGGGTTTTGGGACCTAGATGTACATTGTATACCATGTATATATTTATACTTTCTTCATTTTTTATTGTATCTCTCTTAATTATTAAAAATACAAAAAAATCATACTTGTGTTGTATTTTAGTTGTACTATTTTATTGTATTTTTCTGTTGTAAATATCTCTTATTAAAAAGACAAAAAAATTACATATTAAAAAGTAAAAAATTTGTACATGGTGTTTTGTCTTCTTTTGTAAATTCTCCACTATTTCTCTTCTCTTTTTATTTTATTGTATTTAAAGTAGACAACTTTATTTATTTATTTATTTATTATTTAATTTTCATTCTCTACAATAACCACCAATTCAACTCCATTATTCCACCATTTTTTCCCAACTTCCCATTCAACTCCATTAATAAATCAACCTCCCATTCAACTCCACCACTTTAATAACCTCTCCTTCCATTCTCTTTATATACCTCACATTCTCCTCAATTTTGCCTTTGATCTATCTTTATGTGAGGAGAGCCTAGTTCCCTGAGTTGAATCGGTGACAGTGAAGCAACCGCGGTCGAGCGACGACGGCCCTCTCTCCGGTGTGATCCGTTGGCTTTTTGGCCAACATCGCAGCCGCAACCGCGCGCTGCTCGAGCTCATCGCGCGCCGGCGATTTGAGCGAAGACCGTGCTCACGAGAGCACTCCATAGGCATCCGCGTCCATCATAGGTAATTTTTCTTTTCATCTTATCATCATTAGTATCTTTGCATTTTTTTAGCACATCACATTACCACCACCAATATCATCTTTATTTTCGTCACTTCTTTCACCCCACCACATTTTATTTCATCACATTTTTTCCCATCATGTACATCTTCTAATTAACAAAACAAAAAAAAAATAATTAAAACAAAAAAAAAGATGTTCTTTCATTACCACTTACTTAGCTCCATTTCATCATCATTATAATCATCGCATTTTTTTTCCCATATTACTTACTCCTTGTTTAAAGAAAAAAAAATAAAAAAAATTTAAAAAAAAAGAAGTTTTCTTTTTTTATTCTTTTGTTACAGCAGTAAAAGAAAAAGCAAAAAAATAAAAAATAAAAAAAAATAAAAAAACATAACGACAGCAGCGGTGGGGGTGCCGCCCACCGCCGCCGCCCCCTCTCTAGCCCAGCCGCCTCCACCGCGCGGCCGCCGCACCGGCGCGCCGCCTCCACCTCGCGGTCGCGCCGCCCCCTCTCCGGCCGCGCGCCTCCTCCGCAGCCGCGCGCGCGGCTCCTCCCAGCGGTTGCCGCGCCGCCCGCGGCCTCCGCCCCCTCGCCACCTCGCAGCGGTGACCTCCGCCCGCGCGTGGGCCTCCACGGCCGTGCGCGCGTGGGAGGCGCCCCCTCCAAGCCCCCGCGCGCGGCGCCGCGCCGCCGTCGCCGACTTCCCCTTGGGTTCATCTCCAGCAACGTCTGTACGAAGAAGAAGGTAATTTCTTTTCTTTTTTTTATGTAAAAATTGTATAAAATCTTTGTATAGTTTATATAATTGCAAAACGGTCCCTGTACACGTTTTTGATGTAAATAAAGTTTTCTGAATTTGCACAAAGACCCCTATGTTTGTGTATTAATTTGGACATCTAATTTGCATCTTTTTATTCAATGAAAAATGTGTTGATGCTGAGCAACTAATTGTCTGCATTTTGAATATTTATTTGTATTTTTCTGATAATTGGGTAATTACTGAAAATTGTTTAACTGAAATTCTTGATATTTTACCCAAATTGAGCTCATAAATTGATATCTCACAAACGGTTGCTCTAAAAATTCCACAAAAATTATATTTGATGCTTTGATGAGTGCTTAACATACTGTCCAAATTTCATCCAAAATGGAGTTGTCTTGTGCCTTAAATAAATTGTAGAGTGTTTTTAGTATTTGATTTTTATTTAAATCCACATAAATCATTTTTGCAAAATTTCAACTCTCCTGGATTGCTTATATAAATATCTTTTTGAGATAATTTGCTCTCGAATTAATTTGATAACGTGGATTAATTAGGAATTATTTACTCACTGTCACTCTATTTTCACTAAAAAATTCATAAAAAATTCATATTTTGTCAAAAAATTCCAAAAATATTATTGTAGCTTCCTTGCATCATGTTTTCATTCCAGTAATTTTTTCATAATTTTTGCTTACTGTTTGTCTGAAAAATTGCAAAAAGACCCTTAAAAAGTGTGCATTTTTCATTTATTGCATTTTAACCCCTAAAATTACAAAAAAATGTGTTTTGTGTTCCCCACTGGATTAGGACTTTAGGAAAAATATAATTTGGCTAAATTGAATTAATTTAACATTAAACTTAATTTGGCTAAGTTGTATGCTCTCTTAGTGTCTTGATTTATTTGCATTTGCTTTTCTACTTGCATAAAAAAATCTAAAAAAAATACGCATTGGAAATCTAGACCTAAGTTTTTAAATTAAACCCAAGTTGTTCCTTTGCCTCCCTGTGTTCGACCCCGGACTTGCCCGGGATATAAATTAAAGCCGAGACACTCTTCACGGAGATCTTCTCTCGGTTCTGACCGAATCGCTAAGTACACGTGCTACAACGTGAACGAATTAAACAACGTATCTAGCGACACGTCATGGGCTTGTTCTTTATCATCTGTATTTGCCTTACACATTTTTGGTGATTAATGGTGAGGTTTTTGGGCACACACCTATATGGTGGAGGCCCTTTCTCTTTCAAAAAAATGTTTCAGAAAGACTTCGTATCTACTTCCTGTGTCAGCTCTACAGAACAACCGACTAACATACATTTCAAAAGTCAGTTTTGTAAAAGTCACCCGACTGGCCTGGCTAGTAGGTCCGACTAGTCTAATCAGGGCATGACCGACCGAGTATTGAATAATTCCGACTAGGCCCACTAGTCGACCGATTTTTGCTTGGAAATGCCATATTTTTTGTTTTTTTATTGTAATACGCTTAATGTTCTATTTAAATTCAATTACTTCTTTTAGTTCACTATGATCGTATAAAAATGTACAAATCTATGTAAACATATAAGAATATATGTATAATAATGATTTATATATTAAAAATAATTTAAAAAATCAAAGCTGATTAACGCTCGACTAAATTTGATTAATCGTCCGATCGTCGATTAATCCTTAGTCAGTGACAATGGCCAACAGAGTACCGACTATCGACCTTGCCAAAAGTGTTCCTCCAAGCTGAACATGATAGATATCTACGTTCTAACTTGAGGGGGAGAGCTATAGTATTAGTTTTTTAATATGCCTTTCGTTTTCTTTTTTTCTGTGTAACGTCCAATAAGGCATCTATATAGACTAACAAAGCAACCCCTTTGCACCTCTAGGGTTTCTTCCCTTTATAAAGAGAATCCTAGAGCCGCGTAATAATTTATTCACTTATTTTCTTTTTGCAATTATTCTCGTGTAAAATTATTTCTCTTCTTGCAATTTATTTATGCCCAATTAATGTTATGTGACGTAAATGCAATTCACAAAGTAGTCATGGGGAAATTACAATACTATTATAAAACTTGTCATGTTGTTAAAATATATAAGAATTGTGGCTCTCGTTACGAGAGAGATTTCAAAACATGCTCCCTTTTAGGATCCTACAATCTTTGTTTTAGTTTCAATTGAAGTTTCTACCACTAGAAAATAAAGTTTGATACTTTTCATTTTTGAGAGCATTTTTCTTTTTCAAAGAGTTTGAGATGAGATACGAGGGGACGTTGTGGAGGTGACTGAGGAGTTCGAATTTGAGAATGTTGATTTTAATAGACGAATCAAGCTCTGTTGTTGCTCATCCCCAAGAACAAAGTGGCGATGCACATGGAAGACAACCACCATATTGCACTGTCGAATGACGTGTATTTGGTTGTATTAGAGCTCTTGACGAACAAACTTAGAAGTGTGTTGGATTCCCTTGTGAATCCGAGGTTGACTACCTTCATTATGGACATGATAATGGTGGATATGGTGTTTATATCCTCTAAGATTGTGATTAACTGGAAGAGGAGGTGGGTCTAGGGCATTATGTGGAAGGTTGAGAAATATGATTGGATTGTAGATTCCTTTGGATCTTTTTGCATATGAGAGATACTACGGATTCATGGATTACTTGGATAAAAGCATGTTACCAATCATGGTTTTAAAAAATGTGCCTAATGGCGTCAACACATATACCGTCATGACTATAGCCTCGATCTAAGGTATACGCCTCATAAAATCAAGGTGTTATTGATGCGATTTGAAACTTGAGGGGGGATAAAAAGGAGCACGCTTAGCTGCGTGATGAGGGGAGGAGATAGGGGAGAGGCTGGATTGGAGGATTTAAGAGGAGTAAGTACATCAAAAAGGGAGAAAGGAAAAGCCAAAGGCTAAATCAGGCTAACCCAATAAAAGAAGCAACCTTTCATTCAAAAGATACTCCAAATCAAACGGCACACCCAAAGATTGTGTCATTTGATCTTTTTACAATAATTAAAATTGCAATAAAAATAAAGTTAGGACATATGAGGAGCTTCGAACTACATTATTTGTTGAAGTTTCTAGCTTAAAAGTTAATGAGAACAAGCTAGCTTGTGTGGCCTTTGGTTTTAGTTATAGTAAGCAGCCTCTTGCGAGTATTAGTTAAAGACAAATATTTTTACCACTATCGTATCTTGGATTGCTTCTGCCTCTGGCATGCAGGAAGATGGGGAAGATTGATTTTTGTGGGGTGGAAGTCAGCATGCCTCTCCAAAGGGGGAAGATTGGTGTTTCTTAGATTTGTTCTTTTGGCTATTTCCATTTTCTTTATTTTATCCATACTTCTTTCAGCAGGTAGTCAGAGGAAGGTTGGAATTATAAGTAGTTTTTTTTGGTCCTCATCAGTTGTCTCCTTAGGTATTCTTCTAGCAGAATGAAAGACGATCACAATGAAGAATGATGAAGGGCTAGGTGTCTTAGTCTGAAGGAGATGAATAGGGCTCATCTCTCCGAGTGGATCTCTCGTATTCGAGGTCCGGATCATCCTACACATTTGTTTGGTGCGAAAAATATATGATGCCTCTCATGGTTTTCCGGAGCACATCAGTTTGGTGAGGTCGCCCTCTACATTCTGGAGGGGCATATGCTCCGTGCCTCCTAATGTCATTTCTTCACCGAGGTCGATTTTGGTGGATAGATGTGTTTTCAATTTTTGTTGAGATGATTGGACTAAAGATCGAACATTGTGTGTACGCTTTCCTTTAACTTTGGATTAGGAGATCTGTGTTGTTGATGCATGGGATAGATGGACTTCCCATTTTTTAGGGATGATCTATCTGATCAATAATTGGAAAAATAGTTTTTCGTTGGTGTACTCTCTCTCAGGATGTGATTGGCCTTCATCGACATGAAACCATTGGACAAGGGTTGCTGGTAATTTTTCTATTAAAAAACCTTACAAGATGCTCTGTAGGATGGAATTTGATTCACAGAGACGCATCTTGGACTACAAAAAAGTTTGGGAGTGGAATACCCCTACTTAGGTGAAAGTGTTTCCATGTCTACTAAGACGTGATAAAGTGATGACAAGTGCTAAATATGTTAAGATCTACCAAGGCGTTGATTCAACTTGTGTATGCTACTCGACTATAGTGAAAGACACGTAACATATGTTTTTGGATGTGTCAGTGCCAAGGAGGTGGGTGACTCGGCTGCTCTACATGGAGTTGATGCTCTCGGAGGCCCCATATTCTTGGCATTTTTAAGCTTGGATTGGAGGGGAGAGCGGAGGCTATTGCGGTGATATGGGCCTAGTGGTTAGATAGAAATGGAGTGCTTGTCCATCAGGAAAGGTTATATGCTTAAAATGTTGTTGAACATGCTAAGATCCTAGTAGAGTTTTGGTCTATGTTTTGTTAAGTGCTACACCATATTATAGTTGTTGTACCTTTAATTTTATGGATATGTGAAGTTTTTTGAGCGCACCCCTTCACGATTATCAGCCTTTTTTCAAAAAGAAAAGAAAAGAAAGAGATCACGGCAAGAATGTATAAATTCTCCTCTGCTTTGGAAAATTCTTGATCATTGATGATGGTTTTGGGAAATTTTGTGTGGATTTCTTTGGAAGAATCTTCCCCATTTTGAACATTTTTCTTCTTTTCAAGATTCCTCTTGTATTTTTCTGACCGAGGGGTAGAAATGTGATTGTTCTACCTTTTCTCTTGAGCGGATTCACCTTACTATGCATTGCTTAACTTTAATCTCTAGACAAAAATGCATACCAGGGCATCATCCAAACCTTAAGTAAGGCAGTCTTTCTTTTTGATGGCAGAGCAGCAGGTCAACGAAGCCGGAGCCATAAGATGCACTGATGTTAGTTATTAGATTAATACTGTTCTACATTTAGAAACTTTCAAATTTGAGAAATTTTGGGCAGTCTCCTGCCTTTTTCTTTTTAGGACATGGATTTTTTATTGGATGGTTGTTATAACTATTGTTCCATTCCATCTATGGTAGTAAATGTAATTTGAAAGTTAATTACACTGGAAAATCTGTCATTATTATAATGTAAACATCGCTGGTCGTTATTTTTATTTTCTCTCTATTTGATTGCACCAAAGAGGCAATCAAAATTGTCGCCCTTTTATTATCATTGCCACCAAATGTAATTTTTATAGTTGTTAGGATCGATGTGTAATTTCCATCGAAGATTCCATTAGTATCAATATTCTGTTCATGCTCCACTTCTTGAATCTGTTGCAATATTTTCATTACATCATTACATGTGATGCTTGTATATTACAAAAGTGACATAGATTTGAGATAGTTTGCCTTTCTCAGGGTACAAACTTGGATGTTGGAAATAATTTTGAAATATATAAATTTATGTTTTCGACAAAGCTATCTCATTTTTATTAATTTACAAAAATATAAAAAAATGGTGAAACTTTCTCCCACTATAAGTAGGGTCGGCTTCATAGATTCTTGCTCAAATCCATATTGAAAGATTTGACTATTTTTTACGCTGGCTGTCGATTACCTAACACAACTTCCATAAGGGGGGTTTTGATCCCTGTTCTTTTGGGTGGTAGGCACACTGCACTACCACCAAACCATTTAAGTAGGTCTTAATTTTTTTAATTTACAAGAATATATTATGATTAATTTTAGTTTTACGAATATTGTTCTCTACAAAGTGATGCTTATGCCTCGATTGTCTTAAGGGTTACACCTCAACTCCGTAATGGAAGAATGCCTCGATACACATCACGTTTTAAAACCTTGTTACCTTCATTCTTTTGTGGTTACCGTTAATGTGCGATCTAATGTTTTTTTACCTTTGTTTGTGTGTGTGGCAAGGCTGTCCTCTGATGACCCTTCTCGCATGGCAATTGATGTGCATACATCATCCACATGATGAGTGGTTCCAGGCAGTGGTTTCAAGGATTTCTCAATGTATGGCATCTAGGGATGCAAATGCAAACGGATACTGATATATCTATATCCATCCGAGCCGTATCTATTTTTAAGTAGATATATGGATATGAATTTTATATTTAGCGGATGCGGATAGGGATATTGATATGAGTTTTTATTTTTTTGTAGATACATATAAAAATACACACATTGTTTTCATTTTTTGAGGTTGCAGATATGCTTATATATTTTTTGATGGATACTGAATCACTGATATCCGCATTGCTGAATTTGTGTGTATATTGTATATACATACATCAACTTGTGTGTGTATCTCCAAATATGTTATAGGATTAGTTGCAATATATATTGCATCTGGAGTCATTTTCAAGTGTGGGAAGATATATATATTATTTGATCATATGTTATACACATTATTAAATTTTGGTATCCTATTATATTTTTTTATTTTGTTGTCTTTGTAGTTTATTAACTTTTATTTAATTAGCTATTAATTTCAACTTTACAAAAACAATTCTATTGAATGCAAACGTTTGATCACATTTATTATACCAGGATAATATGTTTCCGTTTGCAAAATATCCGTATCCGAATCATGGTTATTTGTTTCCATATCTGTATCCGTGTATGGATACCACGGTTTAAAAAACCGGATCGGACTGGCCGGTCGGATCGAGAACGTCCCCGACCCGGTCGGTTCAATCGGTTTTATGTAATTATTTTTTTAAAAAAAGAAAATAAAAAATCGGTCGGACCGGTGGTCAGACCTGGTCGGCTCAGGTGGTTGGACCGGTTTGACTCGGATTGACCCAATTTTAATGGCTTAGTATATTTTCAAAAAATAAAAATTTAAGTAATGAAATAATATGGTTTTTATCACTTGTGCCCTTCTTGATTTCTGTAATTTCAGTTATGTCCCTCTCTTTTTTAAATATAACTTGTGCCACTACTTTCTTAGAGTAATTTTCTAGAAGCAACTATAAATAAATTATTACAATATTATATTCATATATAATGCTAGAAAATGTGACTACATTTTGTGGAATTTTGCTTGAAATAGACAATCATTTTATTCTATTGAAAGAATTGACATTTTAAATGACTATTTCATTGATATATAAATACATATTTACACATATGTATCTGATTTTATTGGTTCAAAAATTCGGTTCGACCGGTCAGATCCGTAAATTAAGCCCGGTCCGGTTTTTTCCAAGTCGATAAGTATGATGATGTCTTGCTGACATCATCACCGGTCCGACCGGTTTGGACCGACGATCTGACCCGGTTGGACCAAACCGAAGACTGACCGGTTCAATATGTTGTCCGGTTTTTAAAACTTTGATGGATACGGTTTACAATGTTCAATATCCGCAATGTATTCATTTCCGTATCCATATCTAGATTTTAAAATGGATAAGGATATGGTAGCACCTATATCCGTATCCGTATCCTTCCGTTTGCGTCCCTAATGGCATTTTTATGTTAGAACTTAAATATGAAGATGACATCTTGTTCTTCATAGGGGGAGGTGCTGTAGTGCTAATCATTTTTTCCGGCTCTAGTGGATGGCTTTGGTGGTTTCTCTGGCCTGCATAACATGGAGAATTTGTCTTTTGTTTCTTTTGGCATGAGGGAGAAAACTGCGGTTGCTTGTGGTAGGGTGCTGGGATTTCTTAGGAATGGGCTTCCCATGGTGTACTTGTGTCTGCTCCTGATTGGCAGTAAATTGATATGGCGGATTGGGGCCTACTTTTGAGAAGATGGAGCACAAGTGTCAGGTCTGAAAACCATATGCCTCTCACGAGGCAGTCGTTTTGTGCTTCTGAATCCAATGTTGTACAAAATTCCCATCATCTACCCCTCAATGTTTAAGATGTCAATGGGGATGCATCGAAGGCTTGAGTGCCTCATGCGTAGTTTTTTTTTGGTCTTAGGTATTAGAGTCTAGAGATGGCATGGTTACCTGGAAAGATGTTTCAAAACCGTTCAACAATGACGGCCTGTGTTATTTTGTCTGCGGGACATGAAAAAGCTTTGCTCATGAAATAAGTCGTGAGCTTTTTAGGGGAGTAAAATGACTTAGTGCGCCAGCTTGTGAGGGGTATTTATGATGTGAAGATGGATCTTGATGTGTCGTCGCTTGTGTTGAGTACCCCTCCTGCTTCTGTAGAGGTCTGGTTGCAATGTACACGAGATGATGTCCTTTTGTAGTCGTTTTTTGGGGATAGTTGAATCTTTCCTTTCTTGACGAATAATAGGATGGAGGAGGGTGCTCTTTGCCACAAATTCTTTGCTTTTCACCTTAGTAGGGAATATAAATACTAGTGTTCAGAAAGGCGGGTCAGGCAGCCGCATATGCGGACGCAGTCTCTCTAACGAACCACATATCCTATATTCGTTCAATATTCGGGAAAGGCGCATATGCGGCCGAGTATACCGCATATGCGGCCGCATTTGTATTAGGATCCAGTCCAGCCCTAAACCCAGTCCAACCCTAAAAAACCCCACCTGATAAATGAGAGCCTCGATCCTTGAGTCCCCAACCCTTTATGCTCCAGTTCTCGAATGAGTGGTTCATTTTGATTCCAACTCTACTGTTCTTAAAATAAAAAAATACAATAAGCTGATGTCACATTTTTCGATCATGGTCGAGTTGATTGTTATATCTATCGAAAAATGCAACTGAATTTTTGGTTCAATTAATTGCTATATTTTCCATAAATCACCCACTATTTCTGCAGTGCATATGCATTCGTTTTCTTGAAAAACACCACACAAAACTACCAATTACATTAGTGGTTAACTGGTTAGTTTTTAGAATTATTCACTTATACATTTGATCTTGGTGGATTCTGGTTAATTTATAGTACGTTTTTATTGGAATTTATAGAATATTTATAATGTCTCCTTTTCGAGTATAAATGATCTTAAACTTGAGCAAGTTCATAGGTAGAGGGAACATTGGTAGGTTCACTTGGAAGTGGTTTTGACATACGCTTTCTCATCCAATATTCTATGCTAGATGGGTACTTTGAGAGGGTGTACTTGTAAAAGAAGTTCACCATAGGTATTTCGTCTATATTATATATTTTTGTAACATCTCTAAAATTTGAAATTATTATTATATCTATTATTTATTTTCAAGTAAAATATTACAAAACCGCATAATCCGCATATACTTCCGCATATACTTTCGCCTACCTGCTTACTCGCTTCAAACCGCCTGACCGAACGAATACCGCATACCGATTCTCTGAACCTTGATAAATACTACATGGGCCAATTCTTCTTTTTGAAAAAAAAACAACGGACTACTTTGGATAAAGCCAAAAGCTGACCCTAGTGTCTGGTCGTCAGTTTTTTCTCTTCTGGACTTTTGGAGCAGAGGCTACTGGATTTTATGGAGCTCTTAGAGACGCTTAATTGGTAGTAAGAGTCTTCTCTGAAGAGTTGGGATCACTGGATGTGGGATGAGGGTTCTTTCAATGCAACGTTGTGTTTATGCAGGGTGTGCAGTGGTGTGTGGATTTAGTGTGCCACTATCGGCTGATTTGGAGATTGCAGGCTCTGCTGAGAGATGATTTTTCTCTGGCTGCTTAGAAGAGAGTTGTGACTAGTTGCTTCAAGGCCAGATCTTCTGTCTACATTGGCTGTTTGCTTTGCTGTTTGAAGGCCTATCTTTTTTGGTTTGATTTTGCAAGGGAGATTTGGCGGACATGATCATCCTGGGTCGATGTCTCCAGCCCTGACGAGTTCTGTCAAAGCTTTGGTAGTGTGACATGCCAATGAAAACTGCAGAGCCATTCATTGTCATATGGGCTACGTGTCGGGCTTTGAATGCTGTGGTTTTTTAGAACGTGTTTATATTTGAAAAATGTGGGCATGCATGCTAGTTTCCTGTTTAAGTCGTGGATGATGTATATGAAAATTTCAGTTGATTTCTCTTTTATGGAAATTCTATCTGGGTGAACACCTACTATGGGTGTCCGCCCTTTATCAGTAAAAATGGTAAATTCCATGCATCTTTTAGATCTGCACCTTCCCCTGCATGCATAGGCTCCGTCTCCAAAAGTTATCTCTAGCTTTTAACTTCTGGCTCATGATTGCGTGGTACTGATTGGTTTGGAGTTCATTATGCTCTTCTTTAAGAAGATTGGATATGTACTTTTGCTGGGTCTTATTGGTTGTACCTTATATTTTTTAATCCTGGTAGGGCGATGATGAAAGTGATTCATGACTCGAATTTGTTAAATATGACTGCTTGTGTTTCTCATGATTTAGATGTCATCATCTTATAAGGTTCTGGTCCTTATAAATGATATGTAGCTCATTTGCTGTATAACCGCTAGTAACATGACATATAAACAGTGGTAGATTTATTGATCTCAAACAGTATCTTTAATTTTAAAAACTATTTCTTCGTGATTGCTATTTATTTGTGCTTGAAATGGGTATGTGCATACATGAGTTTCTTTTAGGGTTTGTTTGATTGAAGGATTACTCCAGCTTCCCAATGTGATCCTTGTTTTGGTCCGGGTCAACCCATATATACCCTTTTACATCGTGGGTCAAAATTAGTTAGTTCCGCATTTTTCAGTATACTATTTTTAAACACATCAAATCTTCAAATCAATAAAGTGAACATCAAAATACATTTTAATCATGACTATAATCGGTATAACATGTAAATGATATCGCATCAAATTATATTTCCCATTTCAACCCCTCGTGCCTTCCAATGACTTTCTTGTCTTGCTACAGAGTACATACGTCCAAGCAATGGACAACTTGTCGGCTTGTCTTTATTGAGACCCCCCTCATCTAGTTTATTTATATTATAAATCATGGGTTTTGATCTTAGTTGCTGCCTGTGGGACTATAATAACTCGATTGATCCTTCGGGATACACTCTCCTGCGCAAGCAAGTGCAGACCCACGTGCACCGATTTAGTGATGCCTTCGGAGACGAGGGAGCGGACCTCAGCTTGTTCTATGGTCCTCGATGCACTTTAAAGCTCGCTCATCTCCTGACCTTCCTTCTCTATCTCTTTCATCAGAGAGAGGTGACGGTGAATGAGATCCTGCTTTGCTAGATGGCTGATTCATAATGAGATCGAAGTCGAGACTGACCTTCACTTGGCTAGTTGACCATTTCAGCAGAGGATTTGTCTTTGGTCTCATTGGCCCCCATCAATAGTGTTCCATCACAAAGTGTCAAATCCACCTGAATGTCTTAGCATTAGATTTAGTTCTATATGAAGACGAAGCCCCTCTAAAGAGTCTAAACTGATCTCGATTTATTTATAATATAAATCATGGATTTTGATCTTAGTTGCTGCCTGTGGGACTCTAATAACTTGATTGATCCTTTGGGATACACTCTCCTGCGCAAGTGCAGACCCAGGTGGTCCGATTTAGTGATGCCTTCGGAGATGAGGGAGCAGACTTCAGCTTGATCTATGGTCCTCGATGAACTTTAAAGCTCGCTCGTCTCCTGACCTTCCTTCTCTTTCTCTTTCATCAGAGAGAGGTGATGGTGAAGGAGTTTTTTTTTCTAGATGGTTGATTCATAATGAGATCGAAGTCGACACCGACCTTCACTTGGCTAGTTGACCATGTCAGCAGAGGATTTGTCTTTGTTATCATTGGCCCCCATCAATAGTGTGTTCCATCACAAAGGGTAAGATCCACCTGAACGCTCTAGCATTAGATTGAGTTCTATATGAAGACGAAACCCACCTAAACTAACTAGTCCAACTCAGCTAATCAGCTTAACCTTGCAACCAATGGGTGCTTAGGTTGCCCTCTTTTATGCTAGCACAGTTCTGGAGGGTTGTCCTGGATTCATCCTGCAATCCTTAAGAGCTAGACGATGCCATTTTGCACGACATACTCAACTCGCTCGTCAGTGAGAGCATAGCTATGGGGAATTCCTTATCAATCAAACTGGTTTTGAATTTTCATGTTTTTACATCGGGATTTTCTTTATCTATATATTTTTATTTCCACAAAATAGTGTGCTGTCTTTGGTCACAAATTTAATGGCCTGATTTTTCTGGTTCCCTGACATCGTCATTTCACTTTGTCACTGCTCTAAGTGCATTATGAATGTGGTTTGAATGGTGTACCTGATTCACCTTGTTGGACAAAATTACTCCTGGATATCAGCTGCTATTATCCAAAAGAACAAGTTCTTGTGCGAAGTTGATTGGCCCTGAATTTTTAATGGCGGTTTCTGGTTGGTGGCTTATTTTTGCCATAATTCGTGTTAGTACCTTTAATCCCATTTATTATGTTCATTTTTCTTTATTTTAATCCAAGCAAACAACTTGATAAGGACTTGTTACTATGATTTGCTGCTAATGAACTTCTAGAAAACAGATACATAATGTCTAAGGCACCTTATTGCATAGGTAAAAACATGGCTAATTGTGACATCTCATTATGCACGTTTTATATTGACTCACCTTTTAAATCCCCATTCTTACTTGAACACCAGGTGCAACTATCTGTGAAGACACAGTCGGGGAAAACAATCTTGCTTGATGCCAAGAGCTCCGACTTTGTTGGAAGCTTGAAAGCCAAGATTCAAGACAAAGAAGGGATCCCTGTCAAACAGCAGGCTATCGTGTGTGATGGGATACAACTTGATGACGGTGACACTGTCGGTGCCTATTACAATGCTTCCAAGCCCGTCTTTCACCTTGTCCTGTGTTAGGCACAATCCCGCACATTTTACCGAAGTGGCATTTTGAAGATGTCGGTAATAATTCTTGTTCTTTGAGACATGACACATTCCTTAAATGCGGTTAGAAATTTGAACCAAGCCGTTGGTTTGTTTGTAACATCATTGTTTACCTTAGGTTTCTTTTCATCAAAACAGTCTCTGTCTATTCTTTCCAGCTATGGAGCTGTGGTTCATCTAGATGACTTCGTTTTTGGATTGGCGATATTGCTTTTGCATACGTGTAATCTTCTAACAGATTGTTGTCATCTGATCAAAGAGTATATGGCATCTTGCATCATAACCAATTTGGAGAAAAGACCTGTACTGTTTTGTTAACATACCATCTATTAGCTGTTGCCAATGAAAATTAAGAGGGCAAGCTTGTATGGAGTTGATGACGGTAGACTCCTGAGACTATCATCGATGCTAGTCCTTGAATCCATCCGTCGATGCGGTTTAGCTTACTATGGAGATAATGGTTCATGCACCTCCCTGTCTTGTGACTGCTCAATCATATCTTGTTATACCATAAACCTTTTCATTGCATGTGAATTTTGTGCAGTGTGAAACCAAGTATTGTTGTTCGTTGTCACGATGTGATTCAAACTTGCTTGCATTCAAAATTCACTATATTGTGTCCTTTGGCTGATTACTGCATGCAGCGTGGAGCACTATTCTCCGCCACGATCGTTCGAAAACCCTAGGCTGATTACTGCTTTTAAGCTACTTCCAAGTCCAATAATCTGCCAGTCTAGGGACCACATAATTGCGGCGAGATCTTGACCTCTCAATTTCGCTACTAGGATCAAACTTTAGCAAACAAAAAGCAAGAGTGGTGCTACCTTCTACATCTTATGGAAAGAGGAATTGATTTTTGTGAACAAAAATATTGTCTCCCAATGGCTCTCGGGTTAAAAATGAGAGTAGCCTAGATGGAGAAAAAAAATGTAAAACCCTGTAATGTTGCATTGAATTGGTAGCGCTCTTTTGTATTCATGATCGATTAGTTGAATTTCTTCGACCTCTCTATTTGAAGTCTTTTTTCTCCCACGACGAAGTCATCGAAACCCTCTCTCCATATACCTTGAACTTATTTCTTTACTTAATATCGAGTTCTCACCATAAAGGTAGGAATGCCAACCGTTATGGTAGTGCAATTCTTTAAGACAGCAAACATCAATTCCCTCGAGGACGGTAGGCTGAGTGTGAAGACAACTTCCTCACTATCTTCCCTATCTCCTTGCATAGTAGGTATTAAGAGATCTTCCCAAGCCATTGGGAGCATAGACTCACTCCATGATCATTGATTTGGTTGTTTTGGTTCACTATCCTTCCCAAGCAAAATTCGTCTGAGACAATCCAAATTAATAAGAAAGAAGAGAACGAGAAGATGAATGAGGACCCTTACTGAAGGGCTACAGATTAGTGGGTTCACTACGTGGAACAAGTTATGGCGATATTAAGAATAGCATGGGTAGATGGTACTGTTGAAATTCGAGTCATTCATATGTCGATAGCAAGTGACCTGCTATAAGTTCCAGTCCATGGTATGTGAGTTGCAACAGCCACAATAGGTGGTGTTGTAACATGTGATGTTGTAGCAGATGCACTGCAGCAACTGCATCAGGTGCTAGTACCAGGAGAAGCTGCAACATTAGCAACAAGTATGCTGATACTGGGTAAAGTGGTAGTAGATGGCCCTACAACAGGTGTAGCATGTGACATGCTATGATACTCAAGCGCATAGCATGTGACGGAGTGTAAGTGTTGAAATCTGATTTCAACACTTATGAGTATACCTTCTATCATATTTCATCTCTACAACAGTCGGAAGGACCCTACATATGTCTTGGGGGATTACTCTAACTTATTTCTCGCTCTCCAAAGAGAAGATCACATTTATTTGAAAGAGGAAAAGACAACAGAAAAGCTAGGGCAACAACTCTTGTGTTCCTTAAATCCACTCAAATCGTCCGTGTACGAGTCTGAAGAAGATCTTCAGTGGTCCCCTCCTCCTCTGGTGGTGATTGGCTCATCTGAGAGTGTATGAGAAGCATGAAGACGCATCAACGTGGCTTTCTTTGCAAAAGGTGGCTGCGGGTTTGGTTCCGACTTTGGGTGATTTCTTTCCCGTTTTTCTTGTTATCTTATTTAGTGGTGTTTCTTGGTTAATACACAAACAAGAGAGCTTGGCTTGTGTGACCACTTGAGGAGAATGAACTCGCCACTAATTATAATGGTGTGGCTTTGGGTCAAGAAAAACACGGTTTTTTCTCTCTTACATTTTTTGGGGCTTCCATGTTAGAATCATTATATACTTTGTGGTTGATTTTTTATTTGCTCATTCATTTGCTTGTGATATCTATTTCTTGTTGCCATTTATCTTGGTTATCTAGTTGAGGTATCCGTCCCGTGCGCTTCCACAAGCAGGGTTTACTTGAGTTTAACACCAACAAGTGGTATCAAAGTCATCATGTTGAAAAGATGTGCAAAGATTACGAATGGAAGAAGATAAAGTTGACAAGCAACAACTGGCAGATCTGGAAGACCAAGAGTAACCAAAAGAAAAAAATGATCAAGTTGATAGAACTCTTGGCATATATAAATAATCTAAATTAAATCAATTGGTAATTAGAAACTAATATGATTTTTGCAATATGAATTTATTATTAAAGAGGTAAAATTAGTATACCCCTTAAAATTTGATTACAAAATTGAACATTAATTAGATGAATTGGATCATCAACTAACACAGTGTATGGGTTTAGTTAATCGGACTAAGGTTAAATTTTAATAGTCAATTAATTGAGGTGGACGAAGTTTTGAATTTCTAATGATATTTGAAATTTAATATTCCATAAATGGCTAGAGAGAAAAAGGTAAGATTGCTCTATTAATATGAGGATGCTTTATCTTAAGCTAATTCTAAATGTTTCATCACTTTCTTTTCTACCCCTAAACATATATTTCTCATCTCCAAATAAGTTTTAAGGTGTATAAAAAGGCTCTAAAACTTGATGGATCATTGGAGCAATTAATGCATAGGTGATGCCCCATATTCCTCCTCCCACTCTTTGAAATTTCTACACGATTTAGCAATGCTAGTTCTTGTTATAAACCAACCCCCGAGTCATTTTAAGAATATACATTCAATCTTGGTAAAAATAGTTGTGTAAATAGATTGCCTTGGTCAAAGAATGAAATGCATGTATCTTACAAATTATTTACAATGACTTCATAGTTAGATTTGCATTATTTATATTATAACGGTTAGATAAACTTCAGTTTTTCATGGATAATCCCAAATTTTGTTAGTTAGTAATCTCAATTGAGATTAGGGATAGAAACGGTAGGATACATATACGAATATAGGTATAATCATATCTTTATCCATTTTAAAATACAAATATGAATGCGGATACGAATATTGACGGTTGTAAAAAATTTGTTACCATATCCTTAAAAAAGGAATACGAATGTAAAACGAATACGAATCTGATACGAATAATAACAAAATATTTAATAGATTAACTAAAATATACATGTTTACGATGATTTACACATAAAATAGATATACCACATATAGTAATTTTATAACAATTATATCAACAATGGTGAATGCAATCATAAAATATTGTTACACACAGTTATAAATAAATCTATTATTATACTTATGTATGAAATCGAATAAACGAATACGAATGCGAATATTAGCGAATGTCAAAGTGATATTCGTATCCACTTCCATTTTAAATTGAATACGAATACGAATTTCAAAATATGTATAAAATGAACTCGATAGCAGATCGTATACAAATATATTCACATTCACTTTCATCCCTACCCATATTTGTTCAATTTATCTCTTTCAACTTGGATTCCATGAGGTGGATCTTGGAAAGTTTTAGAATAAGAAGGAGGAATTCGCTGATCCTCCAAGGGTAGAGCTCATATAGCTTTGAATCCAAATACATTACGTACAATGGAAGTAAACATGTTGGTAACATAACCTTTTTCAAAAAGGTCTAAATGATAAGTTACATAAGCAACATATTGATCTTGCTCCCCAACAACATGCTCGATGTGATAGCATCGTCTTTTATAACGATCAAGGCTAGTAAGTCCATCAGTCCACACCGTCGTCCATGTACCAGTAGAAAATTCGACAGCTATCTCGACACTTGCTTCTTCCAGTGGAACTCCAGGTTGCCGAAGAATGTGCTCCTAAAATTCATGTTGATCATATTAATAGTTTGAAAACGATCAAGTTTTTGAACTTCAATAATTGATTTCCAGTATTAAAAAATCAAATAAATATTTACTCTAATAATAATGCATGAAATGCTAGCCTTTGGATTTTCTTGATTCCCTTTCTAAATGTTAGATGAACATACAATACAAGCTTTTAATTTTTTATGATGATAATAACTCGGTCTAATGTGTGAAATTTTGATTAATTTATAAACCTCAGTAACTAATATCCAACAAACAAAATTTGATTACACGTGTACATTTAGTTACTCACAACAATCTAATAACCGAAATGCTTCCTTAAATTATCATGGTGATAAATTTTCAAATAAGAATAAAAAACTCAATTGAAAGTAGACTTTAGAATCAAATTGCAACAAACAAAGAACGAATGTATCTAAATTTTATTAAGTATATTTGAATATCTAATGGTTGGATTCACATAATTTCTTTATATGGTAGAACTTTATGCAATTAATTTAAATTGAATATTTATTGCAATCAGGATTGATGGTCAAATTTATTATTCTTCAAGATTATACAAATATGCTACAGAAGCTGATCACCAACTCTCGTTATAATAAAATTAAGCTATAGTGACATTTTTTCAAAATCCGTCACTAAATTAACCGTTGGTAAATATATAACAACGATATTATTTGCTACGAAATGAGTTTTCGTACATAAAATTAGCGATGGATAGTATATTTGTCGCTATATCATTAGCAACGGTTCATATAGCAACGCTTATCCATTGCTATTTTTCGGAATATCAAGTAATTGTCTCTATTTTTAAGCTCTAATTTAGCAATGATTAATTAGAAGTTTGAAAAATAGCGATAGACGCCATTATGTGGACCGTTGCTAATGATATAATGACATATATGATACTCGTCGCTAATTTCAAGTACTTTGCAACGAATAATATCATTGTTATATATTTAACAATGACTAATTTAGTGATAGATTTTGAAAAAAGCTTCAACTGTAGTTTAGTGTCTTACATATAAAAAAGGAAAATAATAATGAACTTTTTATGGGCCCTCCCATAGTGATTAAATATCAAGAAAAGTATGTTTAAGTCCAAATAACTTCTTAAAATTATTTCTACAATGTTTTAAATTTATATTTATATTTAGGGAAAAATGGGACTTCCCCTTGGAGAGCTAACTTGGCTTCCCCCGTCTCATTTTCCTCATTTTTTTAAAATACTTCCATGGATTTTCATTATTATATTCCTATATTATCTTCAAATTCCGTACGAAACAGAGACTCCTATAGCATCCATCCAGATGATGGTCAATTTTAATAATTTTGCGATCATTAAAAAATAACTATCTGATGGAGGCAATAGGAGTCTTTGTTTCTCATGAAACTTGAATGCCATAATTGAGTAATATAGTGATGAATTTCCACGAATTCTTTTTTCAAAAAAATAAAATATGAGGAAAATAAGGCGGTGGAGCTATGTTTGCTCACCCCATGAGGGCATCACCATTTTCCCCTTATATTTAAAGAATTTCAACAATGGGGCAAACATTTATATTTTGATTCGGAGTATTCTGAGGTAAAACATATTTAATTTTTTTACAAAATCAAGTAAAATATGTTATAACCTTTGAAACTTTTGTGATTCTCGAAGAAGAGAAAAATTAATAATCCCTTGTACTTATTAATAAGCATGTTTAAGCTTAAATTCAAAGAGTTGCATCGGATCTACGTGAGCATCACCGCGACTTGTTCTTCTATATTTGCCATTCCTCATGTCTTCTCTTCGTCACATGTAAAGAGTTGCATATGACATATATGAGGGTCACCACCACTTATTGAAAGATAGTAACATCTCCATCTTTTTTTTATAAGAATCAGTTGATGCTCTCGTTGAAAAGTGAGTTTATTAGTTGATGATATTTTTTGTTTTCCATAGCGGTTTCATTGATTATCATTTAGGGGGGAGGGTAGGGTAGTGGGATTGAAACCCTGGTCACTTGAGTAGGAGCCCACTGCTTCAATCACTAGACCATTCTACAGGGTTCCATTTTGATTTAGATTCTTGGAATTTAGACTTTTAGAAAAAGTTTCCTTCTTTAATATCGGGGTTACATCACTAGCAGAATCAGCACATTTGTCAACGTTTGCAAACGTCGGATTTGATCTAATTAAACATTGTTGCAGGATAAGTCGACGTTTACTAATGTCGATCAGGATATGTCGTGTTTGCCTCGTCGTCGTTGGATCTACCGACACAACAAACAAATGCCATTCTTGTTGGTAACTAAAGCCGACGTTTAAAAACATCAAGGAAGGCTTTTGAAATGGTCGTTTAATCACATCGTTAGAGCTTTTGATCGACATTCAAACGTCGCCCTTGGATAATCAAAGGTGACATTCAAACGTCGTTTTTGGCAGGATGGCAGTTCGGGCAGATCTACGAGGGGTCTCAGTTCTGATCTAGATCGGCGTTTACAAACGTCGAGTTTGGTCGTCCTTGGAACACTCAACACTTATATTACATTTATCTGACCTTAGTCATACTCCATACACATTCTCACATCCTTTGTATTTAGTACGTATAAAAAACTTCGATAATAATTAACATACATGAACAAAGTGATAAAATGATTTGCAAAAAACTATTCTCATCATAAGAAATATTCTAATTTAAGTTCTTACATATTAAAGAGATAAACATTTTTAAAAAAAGAATATGAAAGATCCAAAATCTAGAATATGGAAGTTCCAATATCTCCACTAATCTTCTTGAGTCTCAGCATTTGGATCAACGCCATCTTGAGAACGATTACAACTTGTACGCCTTTGAAAAACATCTGTTAAACAAAAAATATCAAAAATTACGAACAAAAAAATAATGCATTATAACAAAACAACAACAATGAAGTTAAGTACCATAAAGAGGTGATTCTGAAGGCATTGACGGTGGTGAAGATGATAGAGGATAATTTTGAAAATATGCTCGTATCTCTGCAGCTACCTTCTTTTCAATTTCAGCTTCTAATTCTGCACAAATCTCTACTCGAATTTTATCTTTCAATTCTCCATAATCAGACTCAGATGTAGGAAGGAATTCTCCAATACTTCTGCATGCTGATGATGTAGGAAGGAATTATGGATGTAAGAGCAAAGCATATTACTAAGTATTGTCCATTTTATGCAGAGAGAATTTTGATTATACTATCTTTATTTAAAATTGATTATAGTATTCGTGAAAAAGAGCCACAATGCCATTACCTGCAGTTTGATATCCTAAATATACATGAATGCTTCCCAAGATACAAGTTAGTAGATGACTTCAACATAATATGAGCTTCTACGATATTGGTTTACTTATAATACATGAATGCTTCCACATATGAAGGTTTTCAGAATAATCAAAATGTTTGGGCAATTAAAATCTCAATTCTAAATTATACTCCCGTTAGGCAACTAAATACATATTTTAATTTTGTTGTGTACAGTCGGTCTGTTACATCATGGTTCTTATATTAGTTTAAGGTTGGTCTCATGTCTCTATTATCAATTAATTTTTTTTGCTTCAAACGTTAACATCTATTAGCAACAACGTCAATGGACCATTAACATGTCTTTGAACGTTGGCTAATTCTGAAAAGCAGAGATACTAACATGACCGAACGAAAATCTAGATGATGTAGAAAGGAATTCTGGATGCTTTCCTATTTCAAAAACTATACTGCACTGAATAGTTCAGTTCAAGCATATATATTTTCCGCCATATCAAATACAAACATTCTCTTAGCATTATATATGATATGATTTGTAGACTTTAATGGATAATTTTTTTTATTTCTATCATATGACTTAAAGCTATATAGTTGAAGAGGTCGGTTATACTATCTTTATTTAAAATTGATTGTTGTATTCTTGAAAAAGGGCCACAACGGTATTATCTTACAGCTTGGTATCCTTAATATATAGGAATGCTCCCCATGATATAAGTTAGCAGACGACTTCACCATAATAGGAGCTTCTACGATCTTGGTTTACTTATAATACATGATTGATTATACATATGCATGTTTGCAGAATAATCAACATGTATGAGCAATTGAGACCTCAATTCTAAATTATTGTCATGCTAGGCAACTAATGACATATTTTAGTTTTGTTGTGTACAGTTGGTCTATTTCATCAAGGTTCTGTGGTCTCATGTCTCTGTTATCAGTTAATTTTATTGGCATCAAATGTTAACATGTATCAGCAACAGTCAATGGACCAGCTTGGATGAAGCTCACGGGTAGAATAGTTGCATTCTTGCTAATATTCATTGCACATCTAGAATAGTCGCATTCATGCATCGTTTATGCTCTGCATATTCATGCATTCCATATGCGCATCATTTACGCTGTTATAAACAACATGTAATCAGAGTATGCATATCGAACATCTTCCAATTAAATAATACTTCAGATTAAGAAGAAGATCATACCTAAAAACGAAGGGCGGCGACGAATAAGCTGTGTCGGGGATGAGATTTCGCCAGCTGCTAGCACGACCAGTTTCCGGCTCGCACAGTGACGTTAATGTCCACAGAGCCGATGCAAGCTTATAGAAAGAGTGCCACTTTACAAACATTAGGGTTGGGACAGGGATGTCGTAAGGCTGGGAGGCATGAAGATAGGCTGGAACTTGGAAAAGAAGAGAACTCAAGGGGCGCGGGGAAATGTCAGGGGCAGGGTAGCTGAATGGTCGGCGGTAATTTTCTTTTTGGACCAAACTCAATGTTATTATAAATGTCTAGTTTGGGTGCCGAAAAAAATCAATGGGATATATGTCATTTTCTTTACGCGACACTCTCTAAAAACACGTCGGCCTACGTGAATCATGGTCGACATTTATTTTAAAGTGTCGACAAATATAATATGTTCGCGATGTTTATTTATATGTCGACCTATGTTTCATCAAGCTTGACGTTTGTTGCGCAATAATGTCGAGAAAAGTTATATTTCTTGTAGTGCATGTTACTGGGATTTGGATATACAATATAAATTAGATAATTGATTTTGAGACTAGCATTCTTGATAGAGGGAGGTTTTTATTTGACTTTTTCTATATCTTCGCATTGGTTATGTAATAAAAATTTGGTCTACAATTTGGTTTCCAACATAAACATATAATAACAAATTGTTTTCTTATTAAGTTTGGGTTTAATGATTTGTTTGGTATTTTTGAGAACAATCTTTCTCAATACCATTACATTTTCGATAAATTTTATCATGTGCTGTTTAACTCTCTATGAATTAACAATGACCTACTGAACTTCACTTACTCTATTGTGGAGGCACCTTTTGAATTTCTTTTTGAGCGAAGCTTGAATGTTGCAATTGATTATTGGCACAATATGAACTAGTATTCTCTTTTAGCCCTCACTCCTTGATGAGTTTGACTTTGATCCATTGGTGATATACATCAAAGTAAATAACATTTTCACAATAATGGTATTTTAAGGTAGCCATCATAAAGTAAAATATAATTTCAAAAAATCAGAATTATCCTAATCTTTCTCATATGACTACTCGATTGCAGAAAAATCATTCTTTTTTGCTGCAATATCCCAAGATAAATAATTACATAATGATTACATCATCCATTATAACTTTGTCCACAATATTTACTCTTTCGTATCTCTCAAACAAACCGAACACGAATGATGACTAATCTCATTTATTCTTCTTTATCCTTTATCTTTCTTCCGAACAAGTAATGATAAAAAAAATGACATCCACGACAAACAATGCTACCTTATAACTAGTGTTTTCAAGGAAAATGGAGGAGGCCAAAATGTGTACTCTCTAAGGTAAACAAAGTTTTGCTATCAATTATGCTCCCAACTTCGTTTCTATCTATGTGGTGAAGATTTGTTTTTTTTGTGTCATTTCGTGAAAATTCATAGTAGCAAAACTCCCTCTTCAGTCCCTAGTCGAGAGCGTACCCGCCAACTCTCATACAGAGAACGAAGGGCTGCACCTCGCGGATGGCGGAGAGACGCGAAGAAGGCGACGCCGAGGACCCGTTGGCGAGGGCCGCG
Organism: Ottelia alismoides; assembly: GCA_037367405.1. NCBI lineage: Eukaryota > Viridiplantae > Streptophyta > Magnoliopsida > Alismatales > Hydrocharitaceae > Ottelia > Ottelia alismoides. Next base: position 793,930 of record JAZKJV010000649.1, on the reverse strand, counting down.
GCGATCGTCGACGAGCTCTACCGGGTGCGGGACACGTTTTTCCCGCTCGATCCATCCGAGAAGGATTCGAGGCTCCAATCCCTCGCCGATTCCGCCCTCCGCTTCCTCGATTCAATCCCTTCCTCAGGTACGAGCTCTCTTCATGGTTTCGATTTGTCGATGGTTGGATTTTTTTTGTTTGATCGAGTTGATCGGTGGATGGCAGAGGCGAGGAGGCCGCCGGCTCAGAGATCGTACTTGGAGTACATCAAAGGGAAGATACTGGACGTGTTTCCGGATTACAGGAAGGACGCGGAGGATCACTTGTCCAAAGCTGTATGCTTTCTTCTTCTTCTTCGTTGCTGCTGCTGTTTTTTCATCGTTTTTTTTTTGTTCGATCGAAGGATAGCTTGTGAGAAGGAGTTTTGATGATTTGAAGAAACAATGAAAATCGATGCAAAGCAAATTGAGCTCCATAGAATCTCCATATCTAGGCGTTTGAGACTTTTTTTTGAAGTCTAACGATTCGGGGGAGACACGGCGTGGTGCTCGCCCCAACAACTTTATTGAGAAAAGAAGAGAAAGCAAAATATAGGTACAAGTGTAGAAACAGAAGGAAAAGAGACCGGTTCCATAAGATCCCACCCAGACAACAAGGCGTGGATTACAACACCGACCAGTCGCACGTTAGACGGGCCGCGTGAGCCAACACGTTTTCTTTGTAAAATCTCTGGCCCCTAAAAATTGTTGCGTTACGCCCCAGCCAAATCGCCCAAATGCAAGCAAAAAGGCCCAAGAAATCCCTGCGCTCCCTGTCCTTGTTCGACCGAATAGACTCCCAGAAATCGACCAGGTCAGACGTATTGATCCAAGACATCCTCGCCTCCTCCCAAACGCCTGCAGTGATAGAGCAAGCGAAGAAGAGATGATTTAAGGATTCCACGTCATTGCCACAGAGAGCACAATCCACCGAAGCCAAGCCACCATATAGTCTAGCGCAACGATCCCGCGTTAAAATCCTCCTCCTGCGAAAGAGCCAAAGGAAGATAGCCACCCTCTCCGGGAGCTTCAAATTCCAAAGGAAGGTGCAGTCGCGGTTGAAGGGGTCCGATTGAATCTGCGGATGATGGGAAATCGCCATGAAAGCCTTCCTCGTCGAGAAGTCGCCTTCCCGCCAAGCCCAGTAGTCTCTTCCCCTCGCGGGTCTGGGCGCATTCATAATAGTATCCAGAAGAGTAAGAAGCTCGTCGAACCTTTGGTCAGAGAGGCTACCAAGAAGCATGGGAAACCAACCATCCCCCGACCAACAAGAAGCCACAGAAGCACGCCCATCGGACGCCAAGGCAAATAAACGCGGGAAAGAATCCCTTAAGGGGGCTCCACCAGCCCAACTGTCCGTCCAGAACTTGAAAGACCTGCCATCCCCGAGAACAGGAACAAAGAGATGCGAGTAGCGATGGCCCACCGATATCACCCCGCGCCAGAAGGGGGTACGAGAGCGGAGACCACCAATCTCCCCCAGCAACACCCCATTTAAACCAAGAATCTCGCGCAATAGGGAAGAACATAAATTATCAGAAACACCCCATAACCTGTTCACCCACTTTAAAAGTAGAGCGTCATTGACCCTGTCGAGACGACGGATGCCAAGACCCCCTTCACACTTCCTCTTCGTCACCTCCTCCCAATCCACGAGATGTGGAGCACGCGAAGAAGGCCCCCTTCTCCCCCAAAGAAAATTCCGCATCATCTTCTCAATACGTCTCCGCATCCCCACCGGCAGTGCCAATTGGAGAGATAGTAGACGAGGATAGACGAAAGAACAGATTTGATGAGCACAAGGCGGCCACCCCTCGAGAGTAGGGCCGAACTCCAACCGGAGAGCCGCCTCTCCACCTTCTCAACAACCTTGTATCAGTCGCGATGTCTAGCCCTCCCCGCCCCCAGGGGCATGCCCAAGTAGTCAATCGGAAGAGAAGTAGGGGGGAGCCCAGGGCCAGCCCACAATCAGAGGCCGACTCCGAATCCAAACCAAAGGGGATCACCTTGGACTTGTTTTGATTGATGAGCAATCCCGATAGCTCGCTGAATATTTCCAAAGTTGCTGTCATGCCCCTGACCTCCTCACGCCCCCCTCAATGAACACGATCGTATCGTCAGCGTATTGGAGGGTCGGGATCACCCGGTCGCCGCAGGAGAAGCCCATGGAAAGACCACAATCAACCACACGAGCCGCCAGGCAGACCCCATGTATGTAAGTAATCAGACCCAGCACATAGAAGTAGCACATCAACCGCAAGAACAAACAGAAGGGGGGCCAGGGGGCAGCCTTGCCAAACCCCTCTTCTAGGTTGGAAGCGATCTCCCACGATGCGCCCATTTATCATTATGGAGAACAAAACCGTGGAGACGCATCGACGCATCCAAGAGATCCAGATCTTAGGGAAACCACGAGCTCTCAGGACCGACCACAAGAAAGTCCAATCAAGGGAGTCGTAAGCCTTAGCAAAATCAACTTTCCAGAGCACCCCATGGGTCCCTCTCCTAATCCAACTCTCCACCATCTCAGATGCCAGAGCCGTAACATCGGCAATTTGCCGACCGCGAATGAAAGCCGCCTGCCCTGGAGAAATTAGGTCATCAAGCACCGGGGCGAGTCTACGAGCGAACACCTTCGCCACAATCAAATAAAGACCATTCGAAATAGCAATAGGACGAAAGTCCTCAATACGTTGGGCGGAGGAAAGCTTCGGCAGCAGGACAATGATAGCCCTATTGATTTTGTCAAATCCCGCATTACACCTGCAAAATTCGACAATAACTTTCCATACCTCCCGCCCCACCAGCTCTCAAAAGTCCTTGTAGAAAGCAATTGGGAACCCATCCGGCCCCAGCGAAGCATCGTCGTTGAGATCCCAAACCGCCTTCTTGACCTCCTCCAAAGTCACCTCCTTAGTCAACTCGTCACGAAGCTGGGGCGAGAGAGATTGAGTCCCCTCCCCCGACCAAATCCAATGCCTAGGCGTTTGGGACTTTTCCAGCTTCAAAACAAGTTTCATCCGCTTTTAACTAAAAAAATACTTATTTCGTTTCCGTCCTTGGGGGACTAGGGAGCCCTTGCCTCGGGCAACGGCTAGGGTTCAAATATAGCCAGACCATCGCCCCCGATCCCCACGCGAACAGAACACACCTCTCTTAGCAGACAACTCCCTGTCTCCGTAGCTCCTTGTGCCCGCAGCCTCCAGCAAGCATCCCCCACTGCCCGCTCTACCATCTTGTCGAACCATCCCCGTGGACCCCTCCTACTCCACCGGCGACCGTTCCCTCCCGTTGCCATCTCAAGGCTCATCTCACATTTTGAGTAGCCTTTTCAAAATTTAAAAGCTCGTATGTTTTTTGATGTATTGACGTAATGCACTTGAGTTTTTGTTAGTGACAAATTATTGCGCGGTTGAACTTGTATTGCATGAATTAGCTTGTCGGTTGTTTGTGAATTTGAAGTGAAGATGGTGATGGAGGTTGTATGTTTTTGTCACGTGGGGGGCAATGTCTTGAGAGCAGGAAAAGGAGTCACATACTCGGGCAATTGAATGAAATCTATTAAACTATGTATGGGCATGACTTATACGGAATTCATCGACAAGATCGTGAGCTTTTTCCGTACATGCATGTCCAAGGTTGTGGAAATGCAGATAATTCATAGGATGTCCCATGATCAAGAGTCATTTTTGGTGAATATGGAGTACGATAGTATGTGATCGACATTCTGGATTACACAGAGGTGATGGTTACCTCTTACCGACCTGCGATATTTACAGTCCCTGTTGAATGCACACGAGGTTCTACGTCTGTGCCCCAGCCTTTTGCTATTGTGGCCTGAGAAACCCAAGTTTTGTCTTATACACCTGTTGAGACATGACCTGCTTCTGCGGCTCATGTTGCTACATTTATGTCTCCAAACCCGTAGAGACTACCATTTTAACATTTTTACCACATGATTCCACACATGGTTCCGATAATTCTCAACATTTGTCACAAACACGATTTCAATGCATCCGCATGACATGGGTTATAAAGGATTTCTCATTGCTACCAGAGGATGCTGATAAGGAGACTATACTGCACCACACTTGTGCTTACATTCTGTTACTACTTGGAGGAGTCATATTCCCTGACAAGTCAAGAAATGAGGTCTTGTTGATATACTTACCACTGCTCGAGGATTTGAGGTGTGCAGACAGTACAACTAAGAGTCCTCTTGTCTACCATTCCTTTGCTTACAATTGTGCGTCGCCTCCAAAGCATTGAGATATATGATCCATTCATCCTACTATAGTTGTGGGTACGATAACATTTTACCAACATCGTACCCTGTTGGGGAAGGATCCAATTAAGCACTACACGAATAGAATCGTGATCAGAGAAAATTTAATGGAGTTTGCATCTCCCATATAAATAAAGAAGGCATGGGAAGTATTTGTGAACTCCATGATTTTGTATAAGTCTCACATATGAGATCATTTGTTGAAACACCCCTAATGTCATATGTTCGAATCAGAGTCTCAATGTGGACCTGTACGTCAAGAACCCCATGGTAGAGGTTCAATACAAAGAGATCCATAGAGACTATATGAGTAAAATTCCCATTCTCCGAGTCAATGTATGGGAAGGACCCAATTTCGAGGCTCTCTTGTGAGAGAGGCTCATTTTAGATGTTTCATAAGGAAACCTATTGTACAAACCTTCATACATTGGCGAATAGAGGTCTCCAATAGAGAGACAGTCTTTATATCGCGAGTAATTCAGAGTCTAACATTGGCAGATTCCCCATATTACAATTGCTAGAAGATACACTTTAGAGTTTGAGAGTTCTAATTGAGATATGTACTCGACTAGCTTGCCAAATTCCAGCAGGATGGGTCATCGACTAAGGATTACTTCATAGTCGGACATCTAATTGGATTTAATCGAGCTTTAGTCAGCTTTTTTTAAATTAATTTATTTATACATGGTCTTGTGGTATTGCATTGTCCCTACCACCGAACTGACCATGGTTCAAATCCTTCCTTGTGGGGGTTGCGTTAGGTAGGCGACAACCATCGTAAAAATAATCGGATCTTTCAACATGGATTTGAGCAAGAATCCATGTAGCCGACTCAAAGTGGGAGAAGGCTTCACCATTTTAGTTTATTTATATATAACAAATAATAAAATATTCCTTGAGTACTCTAACTAATGTTATCTAAGGATGCTTCAAGACAGAACATATCAACATTCAACATTCACATAGCACCTCTATTGCAATATTTGAGTGTACATACATTATTATGTAATGTAAGGATGTGTCTGTAATTGTATCAGTAAGCCCTATACCCCCTTAAGTTTAAGGGAGTCCTATTCAATGAGAAGAGATCAAGTAATTTTCCCTATTTTCCCATTTCTCAAGATGACATTAGAGCTGTAAGAGGGCCCCTCCCTCTCTCTATCTCGAATCCTGCAAACCCAACAAAAAACACAAAAACCTCGCCTCCTCTCTATCTCCAGCACTCGCACCTCCTCTTCATCGCCTTGCCTCCTCTCCATCACCCACCCACTCCATCGCCCTAACTCACACGACACCGCACGATACTGCCGACACCTCCTCTCCATCGCCCTAACCCGCACCGCGCCAGCATGATCTCTCCATCACATCGCCTAACTCACGTCGCTAGTGCCTTTGCCAGTCGAACCACCCTCTCCAACATTGAGCAGCACCTCCGCTAGCATCGAGCAACACCTCAACACCTTATGCTTCACCGATCTAACTGGAATCCCGCGCACCTGGTATCCTGCGCATGACAACACCATCTCTTGGTGGTATCATCAACACTGATAGTCTCAGTTTGCATACTCTTGCACTCCAGCCTGCTGCCGTTATTCTTTGATTGTGCGAGCTTGAAAAGGTTATCATGACCTAGAGTATATGCTTGAGACTATTTTGTTATTGTGTTTTTTTGGTTGCATCTGTTGTGCTGTGATTGTCTGGTTGGTCCTTTGATAAGTTTTGAAATATGTCTGAAGTAGTAGATTCATATACTCACGAAGGGGAAATGAAGAATCCCTTCTTTGGTACCATTATCAAGTTGGATGATACGAATTATGTGTTGTGGTCACAGTCTCTTTTGAATATGATAGAAGGGCATGGCAAGGAGTGCATCATCACCAAAGAGGAACCGTCTGAGAAGATCGACACGAATGCAATGTGGAAGAAGGATAATGCTATGATCAAGGAGTGGATTATGAGTAGCTGCATCTCGCGCATTGCGATTGATATTGTACATTACAAGACAACTAAATGCATGTGGGACGATCTTTGCAAGACATATTCGAAAGAGAAGAATTATGCCAAAGTTCTTCAGACATATGTGGATATGTCTCAAATCAAGCAAAATGATCGTCCCCTTGCTCAATTCTATTCGGCATTGAACTCACTGTTCTAAAGGTTGAACGCCTATATGTCCATTTGTACCTGTCAAACGCATATTTCCGACCATTAATGGCAAATGGTTGTTTGTTAGGAGACAATTCTGATATCGCAATACTTCCGTTGTCACACACTTCTTGAACTTTGAATGGCCCTATCTATTTGATCTTTAATTTGCCCAAGAAAATATTCAACTTTGCATCGAATGGACACACTTTCTATCTAGACTCAAAGGTCTTTCGTCTGATGTGTCGATCATGCCGGTGTTTAACCTTCTCCTTGTACATCAATGTGTTATCATATGCATAGTCTCTGAATTCCAGGAGCATGTTCAGATCTTCTTTCCTTTTCCGATCACCTTGTTGTGAGTCCAAATTGCAAATGTTAAAAGATTTATGAATCAACTCCACTGGCAGATGGCATGGCTTCCCATATACAAGACGATAGGGATACATGCCCAACGGAGACTTGTAAGCGGTTCTGTACGCCTAAAGAACTGAGTTTTATATGTGATTTTTTAAGCCACCTATTTCATGTTATTGTTCTAAAATGTGTCAAATGTGTGTATGAAATGCGTGCTATAGTACGATTTGTGCCACGTTTTTTATTTGTGCCATGTTTTTTTGTTGTACGAGGAAATGCTCGAGGAAGAAAAAGAATAATGCACCAATAATTTAACAAACTAATTTAGTCAACTAATAGTTATTTTGAATGCAATTGGTATATGTAGAGTTTGGTACCTTTGCTGGAGAATTAGTAATAAATATATTGACAGAGATAAATGACATTATACTTCACCAATAGAGGCTTTTATACAAATATATATTCACGTATATTGGTATACAAGTTGCAACAAAAATCAGTCCCCTTAATTTATTATTAAAAAGGACATCATATCTTCGTATCATGAATTTTAGTAGACATACATAGTTACACGTCTCACCTCAACATATTGGAGTTTACTGGTTAAAATATTGTCGCTTGAACATTTATATTTTCTTATACTATTTATTTAGTACATTATTAATGTTATTAGTGTTAAATTTTGATGTTCTTTTGGATACTTGCGTAATTTGGTGATTATTGTTTTAAATAATATGTGTGCTAACTTTCTATTGAAGTATTGATATTTGATTGGTAGATATTGTTTTGAGCTCTATATGAAAGTCATTTTTCTTAGATCTTCTGTTGGATCACAATTATACATAAATTTAGTTCAATTGTAGTCAATTTTGTGTGTATATATATTTTTATTTTTAAATAAAAAATTAGGAAACTACGTATAACTGCATATACCCCGCATATGCCCCCGTATACCGCTTATTCGCTATTCAGTGATCAGTCCGAACGCATACGCATACCGCTTTCCTGGACCTTGGCTATGACTGCAGCAGTTCATCTAGTTCTTCTGATTGGTTGGTAGATTCAAATGCATCACAATACATTAGTGGGAACAAAAATCAGTTCACTACGCTTCAAGAGGTTGCACCAGGCTGTTTTATTGTCGTGGAAGATGGCAGACTATCCCCTATTGTTGGGCAAGGGGAAGTCCAAGTGCCTCCAAATATTCGTCTAAATAATGTTCTTCTAGCTCCTGAATTTCCTATGAGTCTTTTATCTGCGTCCAGAATTACTAAAGAGCTTAATTGTCGAGCCGTTTTTGACCCAGTGTCTCTTGTCTTTCAGGATATGCCAACGGATCAGGTGATTGGCTGTGGCCGTGAAGAGGGAGTGTGTACCATTTGACGCAATCTCCTTTTGCGGGTAATATTTCTACATTAACTGGGGAGTCTACCAACATTTGGCACTTACGTCTTGGTCATTTGCCTCTACCAAAATTAAGACGATTCCTAACTCAAATTCTTATTTCTACATCGCTCCAACGTGAAGCTTGTCAACTTGGAAGGCATCATAAAATTTCTTTTCCAAGTTGTCCTAGCCGTGTCAGCATGTCTGTATTTGATTTAGTTCATTTTGATGTGTAGGGGTCGAGTCGGGTCCTGGATCATTTGGGGAATAGGCTCTATCTTGTCGATGTTGATGATTTTACTTGGGTTTCATGGGTATTTCTTTTGAAGTCAAAATCCAAAGTCATCACTATTATAAACAATTTCTTTGTGGAAATGAAAAATATTTTTGATTTTCATGTCAAGACTATTCGTATTGATAATGTTCTTGATTTCTGCAATCAATATCTTTGTACTTTTCTGACATCCACCACACATCGTGCCCATATGCATCCCTACAGAATGGCGTTGCCAAAAGGAAGCACCACCATATCCTTGACGTGGCTCACACTTTATTGCTCTAAGGTGATCCTCCTCACCTTTTGGGGTGATGCTGTTCTCACGGTTACATACCTTATAAACCGCATGCCGTCCACCATATTGGAAGAACACACACCGCACTCTTTACTCTTCCTTGACAAGAAACCTTTTCATGTTCCACCTAAAATATTTGGGTGCACCTTTTGTCCACATCCATTCTCCTGGCCATGACAAACTCTCTCCCTGGGCTATGAAGTGCGTCTTTGTAGGCTATTCCAAAATCCAGAAGGGGTACATATGGTATAATCTAGTGCATTTGTTATTATGTTAGTGTAGATGTAACCTTTTTTGAGTCTATACCTTACTATACCTCCGTCTCTTAGGTTGTGTCTCCTGATGATATTGAGATTGCCAATCTCCCTATGCCATCTCCTCTATGTGGGTCTCCGACTCAGGACACTCACGTCGATGATGGTCAACAATTTTGGTTGATCTATACTCGTCAGACGACACTCCCTTTGGTCACACCAGTATCTGATCCCAAGGTATGTCAAGATAAGAACACTGATGAGATTGTGTTTGAGGAAATTACACATCCAGGAGGGCAGGTTGCTGAGGAGGAGATTTAAAACTCCCAAGATCACTCTGATCTACCCATAGCTCTTCGGAAAGGGAAACATATGTGTACACTGCTTCCTATCTCCAACCATGTGTCCATATGGAGAATGTTTACGCAGTATAAGACCTTCGTGGCTGGGCTTTCGGTTGTTACAATTCCTTCCACTTATCATCATGCACTATTTGTTCCTGAATGGAATGTGGCCTTGAAGAAAGAAATGAGGACTCTTCTGTTGAGGGGTACGTGGCAGTTAGTTGATCCCCCAACGGATGGCACTGGGGTCGGAAGAAGGTAGGTATTTACGACCAAACATCTTCCAGATGGATCGGTGGAACATTACACAGCTCGATTGGTAGCAAAGGGGTACAATCAAACCTATGGCCTGGATTACCTTGACACTTTTTCACTGGTAGCTCACCTTCCTACAATGTAGATTCTTATCTCCATTGCCGTCCATCTCTCATGGCCACTATATCAACTGGATGTGAAGAATGCCTTTTTGTATGAAGATCTGAATGATGAGGTATATATGCAACAACCATCTGGTTTTGAGACCAAGGGGGAGTATCAGAAGGTGTGCATGCTCTACAAAGCAATATATGTTCTCAAACAAAGCCCCCGAGCACGGTTTTTAAAATCACCTAACGTTGTGTCTAAGGTTGGTTTCATTCGCTTCATGACAGATCATTCTCTATTTGTCAAAAAAATAAAGAAATGGTCAGTTGCTATGTTGGTATATGTTAATGACATAATTCTAATTGTGGATGCTATTAGTGGCATAGTAGATACGAAAAAGTATCTTGCGAAACACTTTGTCACCAAAGACCTAGGAGAAGCTTCGTTATTTCTTGGACATCGAAGTCGTAAGGAATATTGGTGGCCTGATCCTCTCACAAAGGAAATATGTTATGGATCTTCTACATGAGACATGAATGTTAGGAGCCAAGTCGGCGCCTATCCTATGGATCCTAGTACGCGAATGTATGAAGGCTTGCCTGTGTATGCTGACGCAAAATAATACAACTACGTGGCAGGAAAACTCATGTATGTTACCATTACTAGGCCCGATATCTTATTTGCTGTTAATCGGGCAAGCTAGTTCATGGCCAAGCCATGCCAAGTGCATTGGGACACACTTTTGATGACTCTAAGATACTTGAAATCCACTCCAGGGAAAGGCCTACTATTTACTTTCATGGTTTCTGAGTTCGCAGTATATCAACAAAATTTCGGTTTCGACATGAGACCGAAATTTCGAGCGAAATGTCGATATGAGGGCCTTCCTTCACAAATTTTGCTCGATTTGAGCGAATTATGACTGGAATTTACCGAAATTTCGACGAAATTTTTCGACATGCTGTCGCAACGATATCTGATATTGAAATTTAAACCTTGTTTACTTATAGAAAGACAAATATTATGGCCTATTTCGATGTTGACTATGCAAGATGCTTTAATGATAGAAATTTACCGAAATTTCGATGAAATTTTTCAGCATGTTGTCGCTACGATATCTGATATCGAAATTTAAAACATTGTTTACTTGTAGAAAGACAAATATTATGGCCTATTTCGATGTTGACTATGCAAGATGCTTTAGTGCTAGAAAGTTAACTATTGGTTTCTGCACTTTCTTGGTGGTAACCTATGTGGAGAAAAGAATACTTGTTGTTTATTCATAGAGCCCAAGGGTTCTCTTATATAGAAGAGAGAAGCCCTAATGGGTAATTACATACTATGTACAAAAGAAAGAAATAACTGTAAAACAACGACAACATAAAATTCTTCAACACTCCCCCTTAGGCTGGAGCGTAGATGTCGATCAAGCTCTGCTTGGAACAACATTTCTGAAAGGGTTCTCTGGCTAGAGCTTTGGTGAGCACGTCTGCTGTCTGCTCACTAGAACTGACATAGGATATAGAAATAAGTCCCTTCTGGATCATATCTCGAGTGTAGTGGCAGTCTACCTCGATATGCTTGGTTCGCCCATGGAAGGCTGGATTGTTGGCAATGAACAATGTGACCTGGTTGTCGCATTGGAGGTGTATAGGAAGATGTACCTCAATGGCTAGGTCAGTCAGAACTGATCTAACCCACATCATCTCTGTGCTTCCTTGTGCCGTAGCTCTGTACTTTGGTTCAACACTCGATAGGGTTGCTCTTCCATGATAATAATGTATTCCCTACAAATACTGCAAATCACGAAGTTGACTTCCTATCTTTGGGACATCCTGCGTAGTCTGCATCTGCAAAAGCTGTAACAAGGGATGTGCCTCTGCTAAACAAAAGACCATTTCCAGATGAGGTCTTCAGATACCTCAAAATCATATGGATTGCATCCGTATGGGTCTATGTTGGCTGCTCCATGAATTGACTCACTTTGCTTACTGCAAATCATATATCTGATCTGGTGATGGTAACATATAACAGCTTCCCAACTAGCTCCCTATATCTCCTATTGTTGACCTTATCAGTGTCGTCATCATAGAACTTCATGATTGGGTCCATGGGAGTTGTAGATGGCTTGCAATCTATCATACCTGTTTCTGATAGGAGATCTCTAACATACTTCGTCTGGGTCATCACAAGATCTCGCTGGTTCCTGGCGAACTCCAGTCTAAGGAAGTATCATAGACAACCAAGATCATTGATCACAAACAACTGACCCAGGAAAGCCTTAGCTGTTTGAACCCCCTACACATTATTCCCTGTTATGATGATGTCATCGATGCATACCGATATAGCAATGGTGCCCTTCTGGGACCTCTGAACAAACATGGTGTGATCTGCAGTGGATCTCACAAACACCTTCCGTTCCTTCTCATCTGAGAGCTTCTTAAACCTTGCTTTCCGACTCCTCTTAAGGCCATATATCGCCTTATGAAGTCTGCACACCTTCTGAGACTCCCCCTCAACAGCGAACCTAGGTGGCTGTTGCATGTAACTTCCTCCTGAAGATCATCGTAAAGGAAAGCATTTGTCACATCAAGCGGGTACAAAGGCTAGTCTCGTGTGACATCGAAAGAGAGAAGAACCCGAAGTGTGGAGTACCAAGCTACTAGAGAGAAAGTGTCTTGAATAGTTAACCCCATAAGTCTAGGAGAACCCATGAGCTATGAGTCATGCCGTGTATCGATCAATGTTGCTATCTGCTCGATACTTCACAGTGAACACCATATTGCATCCTACAACAGACACATATGCGAGAGCTGTAACGGTACTCCACATACCACAAGACTGCAGAGTAATCATCTCTGCTTCCATGAGCAAACACCCTTCGTTCACCTTGAGTGCCTCCTGATATGTATGTGGGATATCAACAACGGATAATCCCACAATAAACTTCCAAAAATCTGGTGAAAACCTCTCCAGAGACACCTGACCTGCCATGGGGTATCGTGCACAAGAACACTTTCCTTTTCACAAGGCAATATGGACCATCCTAAATCACTCTCAGCTGGTGGTTCTGGCTCAACATGTATATCTACATGCTCATCATGTACGTCATGCACACCACTAGTTCCCTCTGTCAAAACTATGTTTTCGGAATTTACCTGAGGCGTGCTGGATGTCGGTGGAATGCGTGGGAACATGGAGTTCATGCTGAGGTATATGTGTAGGTGAAAGTGGGAGAATAATAGCATCCACAGTTTTAGAGGAACTCATCCTGTCACCTGTAGGAGAGTGGTACATGATGAACTCAAAGAAGGTGACGTCAACACTGACATAGTCTGTCACTGTACAAGATCAAAATATCGATAACCCTTTTGGGTGCGGGAGTAACCAACAAACATACATTTGACCGCTCGAGGAGCGAGCTTGTCATGATCGGGTCGTAGTATATGGACAAACGCCACACACCCGAAGACTCGTGGGATAAGAGAAAAGATGTCCTTGTCAGGAAAAGCAAGAGCAAAGGGTGCCTATTCACCCAAGATAGTAGAGGGCATCCGAGTTATAAGATAACAAGCTGTCATCACAACATCACCCCAAAAGGAATGTGGAGCCCGATTCTGTATGAGAAGAGTCCTGGTGATATCTAGAAAAGCTGGTGTTTGCATTCAGCCACACCGTTCTGTTGAAATGTATAGGGATAAGAAGTCTGATGAATAATGCCCTTTATGCTGGAAAAGGAGATAGGTATGTAGGACAGAACTCAAGCACATTATCCGAACGAATATATTTTTTTGAGACAGAAAAGATATTCTTTATTCAAACACAAAATTTTGAATTTATTAGCCTCAAACTTATGCTTTAAAAGAAATACCCATGACAGTCTGAAAAATCATCAACACAAACAAGATAGTACCTGTGTCCCTGATGATCAGGTACACGACTCAGGCCCCACATATCAAGATGAAATAAATCGAACAAAACATTACTACAAACTTGACGATTGGAAAGTTGGACCTGTGATGCTTTCTAAGTTCACATGACTCGCACTGAAAACTGTACTTGATAGAGAAGTCGGGAATAAGACGACAGATTTTCTGTAGTGGTAGGTGGCCGAATCTGAGATGCCATGTGTATGGAGAAATAGATTCTGCAGAAAGAGAAGTGACATCGACATACAGAGGTTGAGACAACCTGTATAACCCTCCATGTTCACCTTCACATCCAATCACCCTGCACGTGCATATATCCTGAAAAATAAGGGACCTAGAGTTAATTATAGCACTGCAGTGTAAATCTTTTGTAATCTGACTAATAACCGGTAAGTTCATAGAAAAGGAAGGTGCATGAACAACATTTTGCAGGTATATGAAGGGTGTCAAATGAACTTCCCCATGACCAGTAATTGGGGACTGAGTCCCATCAGCAATCACTACCGTTCTCCTTGATTGTGCTGAATTGCATGTATCAAATTGTAATCTGTCTCCACAAAGATGATGCGATGCTATGGAATCCATTATTCACTCTGAAGGATCTGGTTGAGAGCGATCCGTAAAAGCATGAGTAATACATGAGCTACTAGTAGAAGCAGAGGCTACAATGTCTGATGGACCGTTTCCTAAAGATCCATCAGCTGGAGGCATGATCTCTCTCAGGCAAGTGACAAAGTCATCGTAATGATGGTCAGTGAGATGAGGAGCAGTTTGACTCTGCTCTGCAGCACAAGTTAATGGAGGAAATCCGTGCTTGGAGTAGCTCATGTCATCTGAATGCCCTGATCGATGACAGTATGGACATGTCTGAACTGGGCGTATACCGCCTCTGCCGTGTATGCTTCGTCCTCTGAAAGAAGTAGATCTACCTCTTCCACATGATGCAGTCGTAACTTATGAAGTCTGGGAGTTTGTGGAGGAGGAGATGCTCCAACGGCTCAACCTATGGTGTGCTTCTTCCATAGGAGGTATGGTAGCATCGGTGAGAAGCTGAAAGTGAGCTGAATCATATTCTGGGTTGAGTGCAGCCAGAAATATACCAGTCATAACGGAATCTTTGTAGGGCCTTATGTTGCTCTGGAGAATCCATCAGGGGTATGTAGCTGCGAAGTCGCTAAAACGTACCCCTCAGAGAATTATACAGTGCATGAAGGGGATAATCACCTTGTTTGGTTGTGAAGATATCGTGCTGGAGATGCAGTATCTTCGACTCATTTTTCGCCTGCGAGAATGTCCCTCATTGGTTTTGCTGTGGGTTGACTAAGGATGTTGTTGGCTATTTCCGCAGAAACAGTACCAGATAGGCACTCTTTTGCATATGCATCATCAACCTCCCATGAGGCGTTGGTCCCAATCTTGTCCGTCAGCTCATCCTACGTCAGAATATGCTTCTTTCCAAGGCACTGCATCATATTCATGAACTGCATTGCCCATAGCTCATAGCTGATATCATCCATCTTGACAATAGGAGCGGGGCCCTTGAAGACACTTGTGGATGGCATATCAACTTTACTTTCTGACATCGTGAATAATCATTGGAACTTTAGACCAATCGTGCTGCGTCTAAACGACCATGAAACAATGTGGTTGTGATTTTAGACTCATATCAAAACTATGTTCAGAAGAAACATGTTCTGATTTAAAAAAAATAGGTAAATCAGACCTAAATCATCAAGATCAAACCAAAAATGACGAACTCAGGACACCACATTTTGTTTTGGGGGGGTCACTAAGCGGCACAATAGGCTTCTAGGATGCCAAGATCACCGCTGGGCGGTGCCATAGGGGCGTGAAGCAGCAGTATAGTTGCTGCTGGGCATCCCCGTAGGTCTCGGCGACGTTGTGGCTTGCCGTGAGGGGTGGCGCACGGCCCCTCTGGGGATGTTGGGAGGCAGATGGTGCCGCTGGCAGCAACAAAGGCGACCGATGGTGTCGCTGGGGGGTGGCGTGAGGCCGCAGGGAGTGACACAAGGACGCTGAGTGGCTGCTGCACGGAGCGAGGAGGCGCGCAGAGAAGGGTTGGAGGTAGGGTTAGGGTTTCTTTGGCTCAGGGCTCCAGTCTAGGACCGTCGCTCTCATATCATGTGAAGAAAAGAATACTTGTTATTTATTCATAGAGCCCAAGGGTTCTCTTATATAGAAGAGAGAAATCCTAATAGGTAAATTACATCCTATAGACAGAAGAATTAAATAACCGTAAAATAGTGACATAAAATAAAACTCTTCAACAACCTAATCGCATGGAGGAGCAAGAAGCATGCTCAGGAGATTCTGCTTTCTACAAAGGCCTTATTGCTATTCCCTCTAGCCGAGGCTAGGGCTTTGCTGAGGGTGCACTCGAATCACATGCCACTTTTGTGGGTGTTTGGGGAGGGGATCCGACAACGCTGTTTCTTCCGCTTTGAGTGGGCTTGGTTGTTGGAGGATGGCTTTCGCGAGGTGGTGGTGGAATCAAGGCCTTAAATGCCGGATTTCGGTTTCGTTTCGGAGACTGACCGAAACGAAATTTCGGTCGAATTTCGGTCGAAATTCGACCGAAATTTCGGTCATTTTGGTCTATTTTTGAACTAGGCCCCCCATATTTCGGTCGACATCTCTACCGTTTCGGTCGGATTTCGGTCACCCACCGAAACCGAAATTCGGTCGAATTTCGCCGAAATTTGAGGCCATGGGTGGAATTATGGAGGGGACTTCCTACGGAGGGGTCTGCGACATGTAGGTTTACTAGCTAGCTGGGCGCGCTCGAGATTCTTGATGGGGTACAACAAGGATTTCGTGCTAAGCGTCGGGAGAAGAGACAGCTGGTGCACGATGAGGTGGCTCGCTTGGACTGGTTGGAGGACGAGCGGGATCAGTTGGAGGAGGAGGTGGCTGAGAGAAGTGAATCTCTTGTCGAGATCTTCAGGGGGACAAGAAAGAAGAGGTCGCCTGGAGGCAGCGATCGGGGTAGCGGTGAGTGAAGGAGGGGGATGCTAATACCCGGTTCTTTCACGCGGTGACCAGTGGAAGGAGGCGAAGGAATCACATTCTCTCAATTGAGCTAGGTGGGGTAAGTGTGGAGGGGGACACGAAGGTGGGGGCGGTCCTGCGCTCCCACTTCCAGGCTTTCGGTCGGTGCAGTTCACGAGGAGGTTGGGATTGACAGGGGAAATGAGTGACTACTATTCTCGAGGATATGGTGGTGGCACGGAAGGCTTTGCATCAGTTGAACGTGGATGAGGCTCCTGGCCCCGATGACTTCTCTGTTTGCTTCTACATGGAGTTCTGAGAGATTCTCAAGAGTGACATCATGGAGGTGCTGGCAGAGCTTCGGGTGGGGAACCATGATTTTGAGAGACTGAACAAGACACTGATTTTTCTATTGCAGAAGAGAAGTATTCCGGCCAAGGTGGAGGACTTCAGACCCATTGCATTGTCTAATGCAATCTATCTCTTGATTTCGAAGATTCTGGCAGTTCGGTTGTCGCAGTTGATGGATTAGATTGTTTCCCCTGTGCAGTCGGTGTTCGTCCCATGGAGGGCTATGGCGGATGGGCTGGTAATGGCTTCGGAGATCGTGACGGATTGGAAGAGGTACATGACCAAGGGTGTGTTGTGGAAGGTGGACTTCTCGAAGGCTTATGACTGTGTGGATTGGGGATTTCTTTGGGCATTCTTGCTGAGGAGGGGTTTCCTGGAGATGTGAGTGGCTTGGATCAAACGGTGCGTTACGACATCGGCTCATGCGGTGCTCGTCAACGATCGATCGGAGGGGGGTTTTTTCCAGCCCCAAAGGGGCATCAGGTAGGGATGCCCGCTGGGGCCTTTGTTATTTGTCATTGTGGCGGATGCGCTTGCAGTGATGGCTAGGCTGGCGATGACGGAGGGGTGATGGTCGTATTACAATTGTGGTGACATTTCTATTCTGCTGTTGCAGTATGCTGATGACACAATCCTGTTTTTGGGGGAAGATGAGGAGGGCCTTTGTAGAGCTTCTTTGGTCGTGGATATCTTTTGTTGACGTTTCCAGTCTTAAAATAATAGGGACAAGTTAGTGGTGGTGCCTTTTGGGCTTTTAGACTCGAAGGTGGGAAGAGCGTCGAGGTTGTTGGGTTGCGCAGTTGCTGTCTTTCCAATCACTTACCTTGGACTGCCTCTGGTGGTCGGTCGACCCAGGGTTGGGGATTGGAGATCCCTGGTGGAGAGACCAGAGAGTAAGTTGGCAGGGTGGAAGATGAGATTACTTTCGAAAGGAGGAATGCTGGTCCTTCTGAAGTACATTCTCTCGGCGATATCGGTTTTCTTCTGCTCTACTAGAGCCTTGCCAGCTGGGGTTTGCAAGAAGATTGAGGTCTTGATGAGAATGGTCTTCTGGTCAGATAGCAGGCAGTCTAGGGGAGGTAGGCATCCGGTTGATTGGAGTACTTTGACAATGCAGAAGAGAAAGGGGGGTTGGGGATCAGGAGGGTGGGAGAGATGAATAAGGCTTTCATGGCTAAGTGGGTGGTGCGTATTTGGGAGGAGTCGGAGGATCTGGTGTGCAGGCTGGTCAGAAGGATTTATGAGGTGTCGATGTCGCTGGAAGTGGAGTTAGGGCGACTTCCGTCCTCTTTATGTAGAGGTATTTCATAGGTGGTTTCCGAGTTGGATATCAAGTTGAGGCCCATCTTGGGGAATGGTGGGAGTTTCGCTTCTGGGAGGATGACTGGTCTGGGGAGGGGATCCTTGGGGAATGCTACCCTAGATTGATGCAACTGGCGGGGGACATGATGGTGGTGGTGCAGGAGGTGTGGGGGTGGGGGGAGTTTTCTCGCCGATTTTGTATCTGAGCTTTCGGACCAGAGATGTGAGGAGTTCTTGGAGATGCAGAAGTCGCTGGCGTGAGGAGAGGTCCCCTCGGAGGGCATGGATCACTATGTTTGAGGTGATGGGAGATTCTCGATTAAGAAGGCTCATAGCTTCTTCGCGAAGGAAGGGGAGGAAGTCGTGGAGGAGGTTGGTGTAGATTTAAATTTATTTGGAGTAGAGTGCCTACCCGCTTTAAGGTTTTCCTGTGGATATTCAGGCTTAGGAGGACTCTCACGAGGGTACGTTGGAGGTGGATGCTGGGGGTGGATGATACTCCCTGCAGCGGATGTGGGGTCAGGGAGGAGGATGCAGATCACTTGTTCTTCTCGTGTTCGTTCTCGTCTGACGTGTTGGGTAGAGCAGGCATCTCTTGGCTCGGTTCTCAGGACTGTGTGAGTTTCTGGAGAGATATCAGATCGATCTGCAAATACAACAACGAGGATAGTACGCTTCCGTTTTTGGTGCTTTGGGTGATTTGTTGTGCGCGGAATGCAGTTATGTTTAGAGGGGGTGGTTTTTGTTCAGAGAATGTAATTGAGCATTGCAACGCACTGTGTAGAACCTGGACCATGTAACAGGCTGTTTCCTTGTTTTTTTTTAAAAATATACATAGTATTACTAGAGGTGTTTCCCATCCTGGAAGTCCACCCATGCACTTTTCAAAAAAAAAAAGGAGGATCAAGAAGCAAGCAGTAGTTGCCAGATCCAGTGCAGAAATTGAGTATATATCAATGGCGTAAGCGACCATTGAACTAAGATGGAACAAGTTGGTTCTCAAGGACTTACATTTACCAGAACCGAGCCCTATGATAATGCGTTGTGACAATGCTGCTGCTACAATGTTCATTGCAAACAATCCTACCTTCCACGAGCGTACCAAACATGTGGAAGTAGACTGCCATTATATAGGGTATATGATTCAATAAGGAAACATAAGATATAGTCATTTACTTCAGAGGAACAAACAACTGACATTTTTACCAAATTACTCATTCGTTCTTGTAGAGATATTTATATATTTTCATATTCTCAATGTACCTGTTTCGTTATTTTATTTCTCTATGTATCCTCTTATGTAATTTTCCCAAAATACTCTCCTCTATATAAGAGATCCTAGGGTTCTCAGAAATAACAACACACTTATTTCTTCCAACATGGTATCAGAGGCTGATGTCACATTTTTTCAGCCCATAATGTATTTCTCTCCTACAGGTGACAGGTTGGCTTCTTCAGATTCTGATATCGAAATCTACATGCCACCTCCTCCTCTGAGGTCCGTTGTCTCCTCCTGTTACACCACCACCACCACCACCACCAGTTCCCTCTAAGCTGCATGTGACCGCTGTTCCACCCTTAACCAAATACTATACCCGTCGGCCAGCTATTGCTCATGGTCATGACCACTGTTCCACCCCTGAACTGGCCATGACCACTGTTCAGAAGGGGTTGATATCTACCTCCCATGTCAGTTCAGGAGAGCAAACAACATATATATTTACCAAGGCGTTGCTCAAGGACCATTCCTGAAGTGTTCATCCAAGCTGAGCACGATTGACATCTATGCTCCATATTTAAGGGGAGTGTAGAGATATTTATATATTTTCATATTCTCTATGTACATGTTTCGTTATTTTTATTTCTCTGTATCCTCTTTATGTAATTTACCCAAAGGACTCTCCTCTATATAAGAGAGCCTAGGGTTCTCAGAAATAATAACGCATTTTTCTTCCAACAGTTCTCTATTTACCAGATGTATCTCCAAGCTGAGTATGATGAAACATCTATGCTCCAGCTTGAGGGGAAGCATTAAAATATTTGAGTGTACGTACATTATTCTGTAAATGTGAGGTTGTGTCTATCATTATTTCAGTAAACCCTATACTCCCTTCTATATCAGGGAGTCCTGTTCAATGAGAAGAGAACAAGTATTTTTTTCCTATTTTCCCATTTCTCAAGAACCTCATGTCTCAACTAAAGTTAGTTAAGGTTGCTTCATGACAAACATCAATATTCAACATTCACATAACACCTCATATCCAGGCTTTAGTAAGCAACACACGACCCTACACAACACTGTTGAACATTTATCATGACAAAACATTAAGCTAATTAGCTAAGTAAACATTTACCTTGCAATTAGGAAAAAAAAGGCTTCATTTGAAATAAATGAGTGATCGAGAGCAACTTGGAGTGGTGGTGGCCATGGAGGCGAGAGAGTAGCGAACTCATCGTGATGTGGTGTGTGGCCCTGACTCCAATGGCGAGAGAGATGTAGTGTCAATAGATTAACGAGAGGGAGAAACCGAGATGAGGACTCGAGCGCAAGGGGAGAGCAACAAAAATGCGGGGTTTAGAATTTTTAGGTCGAGGGTGCATTCTGTTTGACAATGGGAAAACAAATGGGTTTATTTGGGCATGTCGATTTATCGGGTGGGGGTATTAATCAGGTAGGCGGGTCGAGGTTGGGCTAACCCTATGGGGTCGATTAGTCAACCGACTAGGCCACTTAGTTTGGTCGCTTAGTTTGATTGGCCGACTAATGGCAACTAAGGCTAGTCGAGCTGGCCAACCCACTCGACTCGACTAAACCACCTACTAGTTACTTCTCAGCATACTTTTTGTAGGCTTAGTACTTGGCGTGTGTGTATTGAGTGTTGTATTGTCCGAGTTGAGCATTTGTATTGTCTGAGTTGAGCATTCGGTACTCTAGCTTGAGGGGGTATGCTGAAGATATTAAGAATTGGCTACATGTATGTGTGGAGCTGTGCTTTGTCCTATATTGCTTAGTTGTGGGCTTGCATGTAGTGGTTTTATTGGTGGTTGTTCAGATATTAGTTATCTTTTGTTTCTTTTATGTATTTTCTATTCTTTCCTTCTTATTTATGTGATTTTTCCAACGGATTTTTCCTCTATATAAGAGAACCCCAGGGCTTCATGAATAAGCAATTCATTATTCTCTCCCAACATGGTATCAAGAGCGACGGTCTTAAACGGGGATTCTTGTACCCCATCCTTCCCTAGACCCCACCTGCCACCCTCTCCACACTGCTCGCCGTTGCTTCTCCATCATAGGCATCCCAACGGCGCCGCCTCTCCATCAGAGGCATTGGGTCTCTACGCCTCCGCAGGGCCTACAATGGGCCTCTACACCACCACATACAATGTAGCAACACGGCTCCAGTGCCTCCGTACCGCCGCAACGCACCTTTGCGCTTGTTGCTGCTTGTCGCAGCGCATCCTAGCGCGATTCCGTGCACCTCCACTAGTCTCTGAGTACCAATGCAACTCTTCTTAGGAACCCCTAACGACCTCGTGGTTGTTTTCTCTCATCTCCGTCGCCAAACTACACTTTGAAACGGTCTGATTTTGACCGGAAAAGGTGATTTCAAACCTATAAATCACATTTTCCGGCCTAGCGCGAATTGTGGATTGACAAGGATAGTTGTATTACTTTACACGTACAACCAACGATCTATATAATCGTGCAGACTCGCTCGGATCGATCTACTTCCCTATTCGAGTTCCGTTAACAAGGGCGACATTGGTACCTTCTTTATCCTTGAAACGATGGTGAGAGGGGAGAACGGGGCGAGAAAAAGGAGCGGTGGCACTGGGTGGCGAGAAGTGGGTTGCGAGCGTGGGAGTCGGCAGGGGTAGAGAAGAGTGGGGGTCTCAGGGGGAGAAGGGGTCACTGTGGCAGCCAGAGGTAGAGCGAGATGAGTAGACGCGAGTTTTCCACAAGAAGCGGGGGCGACATTGCTTCAGGTGTGGGTGCGTAGGTCATTGGGCTGCATGCTCACTCCGCGGTGTTTCTCTTGCGGACAACGTGGTCATTGCTAGTTCTCTTGCGAGATGCCGTTGATGATGCATCGACATCCCATGGAGGAGGTGCAAAGGAAGATCAGACATGGGTTGCAGGAGTCAAGGAGGTCCCTGGATGGCTGCTCCTTTGCTGATCTGGTCCTCTGGGAGGCTTGGAAATGTTTCAGGCCATGGGTATTCTTGTTGGATCTTGGAGGAAGGCTGAGGTCTCGTTCGCATCGGTTAGGAGCGGCATTGTGGCCATGGAAGGCCGTATCGATATCGATATCGTTTCGGTCCGCCCGGAAATGGATATATCGGGAATACGACGGTATCAGGTGGAAATGTCGAAAATGGCTCAAAAAGCCAATTTTTGCCATTTTTTTTAGAAATTAAGATCATCCAAGATATAGATTAACAAATAACCTACAAATACACACTTATATCACACATATCCGTCATTTATAGACCATATATCATACATATCGGTATCGCTGGTATCACACATATCGGTATCGCTAGTATCGCACATATCGGTCGTGTCGATGTTAATCACTTAATGTTGATTCTTGACTTATGAATATTGGAAATAGATTCCATTCAAGTTATTATAAGTTATAACATGAAATACTACAAATATACAACTCATAAGTCATAAACACACATAGATAATTTATGAGGACTATGGTCCTTAAACTGCACATATCGGTCATATCGATGGGAATATATAACGAGACAATCATTGTTTGGCAAATTGGCATAAAGATTTATAATTTATCTATATAATATAAAAGCTACAAGTCTACAACAACAAATGACAAATATCCAAATCAATTTGACAATGTAAAATGAGATGACCTAGGCTAAAACCAAGAGTTTCGCGGTGGATATGAATAGCCCCCCCTTCCTTGTTGTCTCTCATAACGCATCGCAGATTCAATTAACTCGCAGTAGTTCTCCCATGTCATGTTCGGGTACATGGTCTTGTAATCCATCACATACTGCATGTATTGGTGGTCATCGATGCCTATGAGTATCCCAAGACGAGGATAAGCAGCACTAGATCCAGTATCACGAGTGGTACGACGAGGCCGCGAACTACTAGCTTGAGATCCTCGGGACGACGACGACGAGTAGGAGAAGATGTCTGCGGAGAAGGAGGACCTGGAGGAGGAGCGAAATACTCTGGGAAGAAACCAAAACTGTCATCACCAAAGAAGCTGCCTTGGCTGTGCTGGGTCTGCTCGGGTTGGCTACCTTGGTAATTGTCACCGCTGTAGCTGCTATATCCTCCATACCCACTGTTGTAGCTGCTATATCCATAAGATGGAGGAGTATACGCCTGAGGAGGAGGAGGGGGAGGTCCAGGCGGAGGAGCAGGAAATATTCAGGGAAGACCCCAAATGATCTCTCATCTTGGGAGGATCCATATCCGTCCAGGGACTTGGTGGTCCTCCCACGGTATGGGCTGTCAATGTCCATGCAACTCAACGAACCTACAGATGATATCGAATCCGACATGTAGCTATATGTAGGATGATGGCCACGTCGTCCATATGCATCGTAATCCATAGGTCATGGACTCGGACTTGGGATAAACTGCCCATGTATGTTTCCACGTCGTTCCATGTATTCCCGCTCTGACTCGAATCTTCTATCATCACGTAGTCCACGACCACCTGACCCTCTGAATCTGTGTCCCCGTCACCTGATCCACCACGGCCACCAACATCATCATCATCATCATCACACTCTTATTGTCATCTTTTGATTTGGATTTCAATCCAGTAGAGAGGATGTCGTCCACATATCTCATCAAGTTCCACCCCCAAAGAGGGTCCGTGATTCGCCCAGATCTGGCCATGTAGTCGCCAACATCTGCTCCCATTTGTTGACTTATATTCTCATTTGGCCTTCCTCCCGGTTGATCGAGCAGTGGAACACCGTTGGAATCCAACACCTCTGTAGAACATCTTCATCTGCATCGCCGTCGTGCATCTTGAAAATATATGCAAGATCGATGTGGTCTGTGTAGTCCTCTCTATCATGCCCCTCTTGCATGTTTCATTTTCAACCTCAAGTTGTAGTGCACGAAACACAGGATCGTGGAGTCATTGTTCTCCCAACTTGTTCCGTCTCCTCGAATGGATCAAGTTGAATGTGCTCCAATTTCTTCCACAACCACCGACAGATATTGTTTGGGACAATACTTTCACTGCCAATTTGCGGAGGTTGGAAGCTTCCATCCCTACAGTAACCACCATTCGGCTGCGGAAAAAACAAAAGAGATTAATCATAAATCAATAATAGTCAAATTGTTTGTTACACATGTCAAATGTCAATCAGTAGACTTAGTATTTACCGAGAAGAGTACTGCCGCATTCCATTCACCGCGATCACCCTACCGAAAGAACCCAAGGCATCGCTAAAGTATTTAATCTGCACATTAATCGAAACTGTAAGTCATAACATGGTCTGTGCCTCAAAATAGATTGTACATGATACAAACTTCTTACGGTCTTACCTCATTCATGCACGAGGGTTGTGCCTTCTCGTCCTTGACGAGCTTCTCCACCACAACTTGTACGGCTGCTAGAAGGTCAGCATTTGTACCAAGACTGTTCTTGTATTGGTACTTCGGATTCAAGTAGTATGCTATTGACGAACAAATTTTAATGATTCAAAACAAAAGTACATGCTTACGGAAATGGATTAGAAAATCTAAATGGATAATAAAAACATACTAGCCTTGTGAAGAGGATGTGAGAGCATCTTGGACCATCGTTCGTCTATGATGTCAACCATGCTTTAAATCCTCTTCCAACTGCTTCTCTAACCTTCTCCCTCATGCATCGCATTGCCTCGTAGATGACTCCCAGTAGTTGGTTTCTTATCCCCATCTACGATACGCAATGCAGAAACAACATGTTCCATTATTTCGTGACCCTTGTCACGTCATCCTAGAAATGAAGATCATTGATGATTGTCTCCACTCTCCTTCCTCCTTCAGTTCGAGCTTCTGGGTTCTCGAACCATTCACCTTGGCAGCACCATGGTCTTCAACCCTGCCTTGTGCTGTTTGAGGCTTTGCAACGCTATAAAATTGGTTGCAAAGCGTGTGATCCCAGGCCTCATCAACTCATCATTGCATGTCCGCCTCATCAAGGCCAACACTTTGGATGGTTGTAAATGAACGTCGTGATCGCCCGTGCTTGTTCCATCACCTTCACGACGAGCTTCCTCTTGTCGAAGTCCTTCATAATCAGGTCTATGCAATGCGCAGCACACGGTGTCCAAAAAAAGCCGTAGCTGCTGAACTTCATTATTGTTTCTCCTGCTTTCTAAAGTTGCTGCCGTTATCCGTCACAATCTTTACGATGTTCTCTTTCCCAACGTCCTTAATGATGTCCTTCAGCAACTTCAGCAGGTACTTGTAGTCCTTGACCTGTTCAGAAGCATCGACAGATTTAAGGAAAATTGTCTTACCGTCGCAGTAAACGAGGAAGTTGATGATCTGCTTCCTCGTGTAACTTGTCCAACCATCACACATCAGCGTCACACCGTATTCTGGCCATCTCTTCCTCAGGTCCGAGAATGTAC
Source organism: Ottelia alismoides (assembly GCA_037367405.1). Lineage (NCBI taxonomy): Eukaryota > Viridiplantae > Streptophyta > Magnoliopsida > Alismatales > Hydrocharitaceae > Ottelia > Ottelia alismoides. Next base: position 767,989 of record JAZKJV010000649.1, on the reverse strand, counting down.
TCGTTCTTCTCCTCCTTCTCTTGCGCAAGATACTTGTTCATCAACTCTTTGGCACTTGGAGCCTTCACTTCCGTTCCAGCTGCGACGATCTCATCAATGGCATGCTGTAAGAAAGGTCCACTAGCGACATAGGCTGGGATGCTCTCCCCAAAGAAGAGCTTGTCGATGGCCCTGCCCACTCTCTCCACGTGCGTTGGTGAACATCCCTTCACCATCTTCTGCTTCGGCTCCTTGCTTGGCTTGTACTGCATGGACCCACACCTCGTCAAGAATGATTCTAGTCCCTTCCCCTTGTGCTTCTTAGTGGGTGGTGGTACTGGTGCACCTCCACTGCCACTCCCACTGCCACCAGCACCGGGGAAGCCGCCGCGTGCACCAGCGAGTTCTCTCATCTCAAACTCGCTCCTCATGGACTCTTTTATCGCCTGCTATACGCCCTCCTCTCCGCTTCGGTCTGAACGTCATCTGGGTAGACAAAGTCCTCGTCGTCTGAATCAGAGAGGACATTGAACTCCTTCTCTAACATGAACTCTTGAACTGTTCATTCCATCTCGACCTCTCCACATCCTTCTCCTTTTTTCCCTCCATGCTGGCCTTTACCAAGTCCCTCACGTCTTTTGGACATCGAGTGCACTTGGCAACATTTTTATTGCTGCCAACAAAGTGATACTTCAGTCTAGTAATACCCCCTCCTCCGAGTTGCTTACCACAGAACTTGCATTGTGGTTTCGCTTTGTTGCCATCTGGAGCGGTGACATACTTCCAACCAATCTCTCCACTCTCGAAATCCATCTGTCTACGAGAACCATCAGAGTCTGAACCGGAGTGTGCCATGATCTTGAATCCTTGAGCTGAAAAACACAGAGAAAAAATTCAAAAGCCCCCAATTTCAACACCAAATTAGTCAATAATATCAAGAATTAAACCTCAGTTTAACAACTCAAAATTTAGGGGTTTTGGTGTGAACTAAACCTCAGTTTCAGATCTGATCAGTAGCTCTTAAATCCATGTTTTAACAACTTAAAAATTTAGTGGTTTTGGTTTGAATTGAACCTCAATTTCAGAACTGATCATTAGCTCTTAAATTCATGTTTTAAGTCACTTAACAACTCGAAATTTAGGGGTTTGGTGTCAATTAACCTCAGTTTCAGATCTGATCATTTGCTCTTAAATCCATGTTTTAAGTCATTTAACAACTAAAAATTTAGGGGGTTTGGTGTCAATTGAACCTCTGTTTCAGATCTGATCATTACCTCTAAAATCCATGTTTTAACAACTCAAAATTTAGGGGTTTTCGTATCAAGTGAACCTCAGTTTCAGATCTGATTAGTAGCTCTTAGTCATTTAACAACTCGAAATTTAGTGGTTTTGGTGTCAGTTAAACCTCAGTTTCAATCTGATCATTTGCTCTTAAATCCATGTTTTAACAACTAAAAATTTAGTGGTTTTGGTGTCAATTGAACCTCTGTTTCAGATCTGATCATTACATCTAAAATCTATGTTTTAACAACTCAAAATTTAGGGGTTTTCGTGTCAATTGAACTCAGTTTCAGATTTGATCAGTAGCTCGTAAATCCATGTTTTAAGTCATTTAACAACTCGAATTTAGGGGTTTTGGTGTCAACTAAACCTCAGTTTCAGATCTGATCATTTGCTCTTCAATCCATGTTTTAACAACTAAAAATTTAGGGGTGTTGGTGTGAATTGAACCTCAATTTCAGATCTGATCATTACCTCTAAAATCCATGTTTTAACAACTCAAAATTTATGGGTTTTGGGTGTCAAATTAATCCTCAGTTTCTAGATCTGATCAGTAGCTCTTAAATCCATGTTTAAAACAACTTAAAATTTAGTGGGTTTGGTGTGAATTGAACCTCAATTTCAGAACTGATCATTAGCTCTTAAATCCATGTTTTAACACCTCGAAATTTAGGGTTTTGGTGTCAACTAAACCTCAGTTTCAGATCTGATCATTTGCTCTTAAAACCATGTTTTAACAACTGAAAATTTAGGGGTTTTGGTGTGAATTGTTCCTCAATTTCAGATCTGATCATTACCTCTAAAATCCATGTTTTAACAACTAAAAATTTAGGGGTTTTGGTGTCAATTAAACCTCAGTTTCAGATCTGATCATTACCTCTAAAATCCATGTTTTATTAACTCAAAATTTAGGGGTTTTGGTGTCAATTGAACCTCAGTTTCAGATCTGATGAGTAGCTCTTAAATCCATGTTTTAACAACTCAAACTTTGGGGGTTTTGGTGTGAATTGAACCTCAATTTCATATCTGATCATTAGCTCTTAAAACCATGTTTTAACAACTCGAAATTTAGTGGTTTTGATGTCAATTAAACCTCAGTTTCAGAACTGATAATTAGCTCTTAAATCCATGTTTTAACAACTCGAAATTTAGGAGTTTTGGTGTCAATTAAACCTCAGTTTCAGATCTGATCATTAGCTCTTAAATCCATGTTTCAAGTTTTAACAACCTCTACAAAACCCCCAATTTTTTCAAATACAAATATCAATATCAGATTAAGAAACTACATCACCACCTCTTACATTAAAAACGATTGGCAAAAAAAAGCAGACAAAAATGTAAAAGCCAAGCAGCCACGCTTCTAAATTTGATGGCATGTCTTTAATTTCCATAAATTAGACTTCATACTTCAAAATCAAACTATACTCACTAATTAAGAGAACAAAACCCCTACCAAAATTTGTAAATTAACTCACTAATTAAGAATTTAACTGAGGCTAATAGAAATCATACCTCAAATGCTTAGAACAAGAAGGCAACGGGGCTAGGATGAAGAAGAATTTTGAGCTCAAACTTGTGTGTGGTCGATATGTGCGATATGACAATTATATAGGCGAAATCCACCGACACAAAGATTCCATTTCGTGCATGCCAAGTCATCAAGATGCCAAGTGTCGGGCGATATATCGCCGACACTCGATATATCGGCGATATATCGACGATATATCGCAGACACCCGGTATTTCGACATACAGGCTGATATCGATATCTCACCCCTGTTGATATCGCGATACGACCTTCCATGGTTGTGGCTTTGTTCGGTGTAGGTTTCTCTGGAGATGTGGTTAGCATTGGGAGAAGCAATGTGTCGCGAGGGGTCAGGCCCCATCTCAGATTGGCTACTTGCTGTCAGCTGCATGGGGGGACGGTTTCGTGTGGAGGCGTCCTAGGTTCGCTGAAGGTGGAGGATGCGAGAAGGTGGGGAGGGTTGCACGGGTGACCGATGCACTATTTCTATTGCATTCTGTGGAGGTGCTTGGAGCGACACTGAGGCCCTTGGGGGAGATGACAATGGTCCTTTCCGATGGTCGTTCGCTAGACTCGGATCCGCTTGTTGTTCTGGTCCTGATGGAATACCCAAGAACCACGCCGCTAGAGTTCACTTGTCTCCTCTCAGTCGGGTGTGCCTCTTTCAAGCTTTTGGTGCAGTTTTTGTTGCCGTCGCCATCGCCACCTTGCTCAGAGGGAGATGCGTCGGCAGATGCTCAAACATCGACGCCACGTGCAGAGGTGGCGTAGTCGACAGTCAAAGGGCCTTTTTTGGAAGGCAAAAAGTTTACAGAGGAATCTGAGGAGGTGAGATTAGCAGGACTGCAAATTATTGGTTTTTCGAATAAGGTGCCTTCTCTGAGGATATGTGAAACCGATAGGGCAGCGGTGCGGGTCTTCGAGAAGGTCCCTCGTGCTGTACTGAGTAATTTTGCAAGTGTTGGGTGGAGCGGGCCTGCGGACCTGGGTCTTCGGTTTGCCTACCCTCACGATCTTTTTCACCAGTTCGGGTTTTCAGATCCTCTGTGGCGTTCTGGCTCTTCGGATACCGGTTGGCGGTGCGGTTCTTCAGTTGTTGTCTGGAAATACAGGGCTCCGGATGTGACGCTTCACGCAAGGTGTTCGGATCTGGCTTGGCGGTCTAGGTCTTTCCTCATCATGGGCTTTTCGGAGTGGATGTCCGGGTCTGCAAACCCGATCACTCGGATCCCTCGATGTGCCAACCTCTGGTGTCGGATCAGTGCGCGAGTTCATCTGTGGGTCATCTTCGCCAGAATTAAGTCTTGGTTTGGGAAACAAGTCCTGGATGAATGTTGCTGACGGGGGAGTCCTCGATGTTAGACTAGAGGCCCTTGAGGTGATTAGTCAGGCATGCGAGGAACGATCTTCGTTCTTTCTCCGAAGGCGAGGCAAGAAGAGTCGCAAGGCATTGAGCAGTGTTGCTATCAGCAGGTCTCCTCGATGTGTAATCCAGTGGTAGAAGGCGGGGTAGCTGGAGGGTCTATGGTCGTGGTTAGTTCGCCGTCTGTGGGAGGTGAAAGAATGAGGATAACGAGGAGATACATGAGTAGGCAGCGCTCAAAGGCTGTGAATATTATGGTTCTGACCACAAGGCGGAGATTGCGCTGGTTGCGAATGTTGTCCGTGCGGCTAGTCCTTCACGAGTTCATCAATGAGGGTCCTAACATGGAATGTGAGAGGTCTAGGTGACCTGAAAAGAGAAGAACGTTGGGGTCTAGGTTCGCTGAGTGGGGTTGTGACGTGATTCTTATATAGGAAACAAAGCCAAGTTCACGCTCTAGCAGTGTTGCAGAAGACGGTATTTGGGTATTCAGTCGAGGGGGTCACTGAAAAGAGAATAACCGGTATTCGGGCGACTATTCAGAATTATTCGGTTTGTATTTTTTAATATAAAAATTATTTATAATACATGTATTCTTATATTTTTATACATATATGGTCATTAGTTAACATGAATTCAAAATAAAAGTACCAATCAATGTAATAGATATATAGAATTTGACATTTGTTATGATACCGTGGTAAAATGTAACCCTTAAAAATTGAAAATTATAAATAAGAAAATAAAAATATCAAAAGTCAAACTCCAGTCGGCCTAATAGTCGGGCCAATCAGCCGAATAGTCGGCCGACTATTCGGTCGGGCCGACTATTGACTGACTGGAGGTTTGTTCAGTCGGGGACCCCCCGCACTGCATAGTCGGACCGACTATTCGGGATAGTCGGCCGACTAAACACTGCGCTCTAGTTTGCTTTGGAATCTTTTGGTGCCGGTTCGATTTCCATTTCAAGACCGTTGATGTTGTAGGCATGACAAGAGGTTTGTTGATTACATGGAGAGACTCTTTGTTCGCGTTTCATTCGGAGTTGAGGGGGACCCGATGGTACTGGAGAATGCGTTGACTTGTTTTGCTGCTTGCCTTTTCGAATGGTTATGGTCCTTGTTTACATGTGTTAGAAAAATAATAGATGTGTTTATTACTGGGAACCCTAGGCTCTCTTATATAGAGGAGAGGGTAAATTACATCAGATAGACATAAAGAAATGAAATAACCGAAAAGGTATATAGGAACATAGAAATATCTCTACACTCCCCCTCAAGATGGAGCATAAATGTCAATCATGCTCTCGCTTTGGATGAACACTTCTGAAATGGCCCCTGAGTAATACCTTGGTAAAGATATTTGCTATTTGCTCTCCTGACCTAACTTGAGAGGTAGAAATTAAACCCTTCCGAATCATATTTCTAGTATAATGGCAGTCTACCTCAATATGTTTCGTTCTCTCATGGAATGCGGGGTTGTTTGAAATGAATAAGGCAACCTGATTATCACATTGCAACTGCATTGGTAGAGGAACATCTACATGCAAATATGCTAACACTGCTCGAACCCACATCATTTCTGTACTTGCTTGCGCCATAGCCCTACACTCAGATTCAACACTTGATCTAGCCACAACTGTTTGTTTCTTGCTTTTCCAAGGAAACAGAGAACTGCCAATTAATACTGCAAAGCCCGAAGTAGACTTCTTATCCTTAGGACTCCCTGCATAGTCAACATCAACACACGCAGATACAGAGAGTTACTCCTTTCCTGAAAAGTAATCCTGCATCTGGGGAAGATTTAGATATCTTAATATCATGTATATAGCATCCATATGTACTTGCTGAGGCTGCTCCATGAACTGACTCACTCGACTAACTGCAGAAGTGATATCCTTGTCTGGTAATAGTAACATAAAGAAGCTTTCCCGCTATCTCTCTATATCTCCTCTTATCAACCTCATCTTTATCATCATCGTATAACTTCATACTAGGATCCATAGGAGTAGTAGAGGGTCGACACCCAATCATGCTCGTCTCAACAAGCATGTCTGTAACATATTTTCTTTGAATCATCACAAGACCCTGCACATTCCTAGCAAATTCCAACCCTAAGAAATACCTTAGGGTCCCCAGATCCTTAGTAACAAACTGTCAGTCTAGAAACTCTTTTGCCATCTTTATCCCCTGCATATCATCTCCGGTAACATGAATATCATCAACGTAGACCATTATGACAATAGTACCTCTAGGTGTTATGTACACAAAGAGTGAATGGTCTACATTAGACCTCTTGAACCTTTGCTTCTTAATCAAATCCGAGAGCTTCTGAAACCACGTCCTTGGGCTTTGCTTAAGGCCATATATCACCTTATGGAGTCTACTAACCTACAGACGCTCCCCCTCTGCAACAAACCCGGAGGCTGCTGCATGTAAACTTCCTCCTGTAGATCTCCATACAGAAATGTATTTTTAACTTCCAACTGAAACAAATGCCAATCACGTACCACTGCTATCGAAAGTAGGATACACAGTGTAGAGTGACGGGTCACTGGAGAAAATGTGTCCCAAGTAATCCACGTCATAGGTCTGAGTAAAGCCGGTGTGCCACTAATCTTACCTTGTAGTGATCAGGGCTGCCGTTTGCATGATGTTTAATAGTAAACACCCATTTGCAACTGACCACAGATGTCCCAGGAGGAGCAGACACCAAACTCCATGTACCACGTGATTGCAACGCAACCATTTCTTCCTCCATAGCCAAGCGCTAGCAACTATCCTTCAATGCCTTCTGATAATTTTCGTGGAATTTCCACGACAGCTTGGGTCACAGCAAATCTATGATATTCCTCTGTTAGACGATGAAAGGAGACATGAGAAGCAAGGGGGTAAGAAGCACAAGACTGCTTCTGCTTGCGAACTGTGATTGGAATATCCAGGTCATTGGGAACCTCCTCTATATGCGGGCTATTCTCCTGCAATGATTCCTGCACAGAGATATCTCCATACCCATCGTTAGAAACCTTGTTATCAAAACAAACATGGGCATACTGGATGGCGGGTGATAACCATGAGTAGAATCAGTCCGACGGGTATAGAATTTAGGTAATTGTGGACATTGGGCACATGCGACTAGGTAGTAGTGAGAGGAGGAGGTGGTGGTGGTGGAGGTGGTGGCGGTGGAACCACATGCACAGGAGGAGGTGGTGAATAACTCGTAGGAGGGGGTGGCATGTAAACCTCATCATCTGAGTCTGATGAAGGCAACCTGTCACATGTAGGAGAGAAATATATCACATACTAAAAAATGTGACATCAACACTGATATAGTATTTTCTGCGCAAAGGATCATAACATCGGTATCCCTTCTGGGTCCTGGAGTACCCAACAAACACACATTTGACAGCTCTAGGAGAGCTTGTCAAGACCTGGAATCAACCGGTGAACAAAAGCAACAGAGCCGAACACACGAGAAGTGAGTGAAAATAACTCCTTCTCAGGGAAAGCTATAGAGAAAGGAATTTTCTTACCCAAAACAGACGATGGCATGTGATTCACCAAATAGCATGCTGTAAGAACTGCATTACCCTAAAACGAATGTGGGGTATGCCTCTGAATGAGAAGAGTCCGAGTAACATCGAGTAGATGATGATGCTTTCTCTCAACAACACCATTTTGCTGAGACGTGTAAGCACGAGATGTTTGATGAATAATCCCACGAGATGAAAGAAACTGGGATAGAGCACGAGTACAGAATTCCAAAGCATTATCAGTTTGCACAAATTTCACAGAGGTAGAGAAAACTTTCTGCACTTCATTAATAAAGGTTTTGATCATATCCCCTGCTTCGGACTTATTTTTCAAAAGAAACACCCATAACAACCGAGAAAAATCATCCGCAGCCACAAGATAAATCCTGTATCCCTGGTGATTTGGAACATGGCTCGAATCCCTAATGTCAACATGAAATAACTCAAAACGAGAGCTACTGCTCCGACTCTGACTACCAGGAAAAGTAGAACGATGATGCTTTCCCAACTGACATATCTCGCATTGGAAGGAAGAACCAGGTGAAATCTGTGGCAACATTTGACACATTTTCTGAAGAGGTAGATAGCTAAATCGAAGGTGCCAAGTAAACAGAGAAACTGGTCCAGACGAATGAGAAGATACACCGGCATAGGGAATCCGAACCATGCGATAAAGGCCACCTCTCTCACGACCACATCCAATCACTCTACCCGTAAGAATGTCCTGAAAAACAAGAGGCGACGAGTCAAAAATAGCTCGACAGTGCAGATCCTTTGTAATCTGACTAATAGAAAGCAAATTCATAGAGAAATCAGGAACGTGTAGCACATTCTGCAAACACATCGAGGGTGTTAAAGTGATCCCCCCCTGTCATGTGATTGAGGAATGAGTCCCATCAGCTATCACAACTATTCTCCATGGGGAATCTGTCCATATGATGCAAGCTGTTGCCTGTCTCCACATAAATGATGTGTCGCACTGGAGTCCATAATCCACTCTGTAATCTCAGATCCATGACCAGATGTAAACGTATAAGTACCTGAGGTGCTAGCTGTAGCAGAAGTACTAGCAGAAGCAGAGGCTGCCACATCTGAATGGCCTCCTGGAGATGGTGAAGCGGAAGGAGGCATAATATCCTTCATTTTGGCCACGAGGTCATCAAACCGCTGATCTGAGGTAGGAACTGTCGGGGACTCAACCTGTTCTGCTACTCGGGCCGATGGTGGAAAACCATGCTTGGAATATCATGTATCCTCTGAATGACCAAGACGATGACAAAACGTGCAGGGCTGACGGATTCTACCCCCTCTACTACGGGGTCCACGTCCATGAAAAGAAGACGAGCCTCCTCTGTCACAGGAGGCTGCCATCGCCGAAGAAGTCTGGCCAATAGTAGTAGACGAAACATTAATCCTGTTAAGCTTGCTGAAAGCTTCCTAATGAGAGGAATTGTAGCATCTGCGAGGATCTGGGATCGGACAACATATTCCGGATCAAGAGCTGCTAGGAATACACCAACCATGGTACCATTCCTATATGTCTTCTGCTGCTCAAGGGTGGCCCTGAGAGGCATGAAACTGTGTAGCTTCTCAAACATCCCTCTCAAGGATATATACAACGAATGCAAGGGCCGTCCATTCTGCTTGATAGTGAATATATCATGCTGGAGTTGGAGGATCTTCGTCTCATTCCTCGCCTGAGAATATGTTGCTGCGAGGATATCCCACATCGCCTTAGCAGTAGGCTGATGTAACACATCATTGGCGATCTTAATCGTCAATGTATCACATAGCCAAACTTTGGTATAAGCGTCGTTCGCCTCCTACAAGGCATTTTACCACATTCTTCTCCATCGGCTCCTCCTCGGTGAGAATGTGTTTCTTACCATTTGACTTTATAAGGCTCATGAATTGCATAGTCTAGAGCTCATAATTTGTCCTGTCCATTTTGACAATAGGCGCTGGACCTCTGAAAGCGCCTGTGGTGGGTACATCTACTTTGTTCTCAGACATATTGTCGGAGGTAGAAGATTAGAGTTGTGAAGACCAAAGATTGAATGTCTACACAAACATAGGTGGATTTGGATGCATATGTAGACTTATGCACCAAAATCCATCAACCAAACGAGGGGACCGACGCCGACGCATGGAGGTATGGCACGGGTGCAGCACGCGGGGGGTTGCACGCGGGCGAGTGGCGCACGAGGGCGGCGCGCGGACAGGTGGTGCGCAGGCGGGGGCTTCGTGCATGCATGTGGGGAAGGTGGGGTTAGGTAGATACCTGAGCTCTGATCTAGGACCGCCACTCTGATACCATGTTGGAAAAATAATTGATGTGTTTATTCTTGGGAACCCTAGGCTCTCTTATATAGAGGAGAGACCTATGGGTAAATTACATAAGATAGATATAAAGAAATAAAATGATCGAAAATGTACATAGGAACATAGAAATATCTCTACAACAGGCTCGCTCGGATGAGCTGTGAGCGGATCTAAGAGCAATGAGGAGTGCCCACCCGGGGTATGCGTGGCTTGTAGGTGGGCATTTTAATGTCACACTGCTTTCTTCGGATCGCTTTCGGCTAGGGGCGGGGTCAGGAGTCAGGCTCTGAGGAGTTTGCAGATCTGATTGATGAGCTGGAGGTAGAGGTACTTGATGCATCTGATACGAAGTACACTTGGAGGAACTCTGGGTCTCTTTCTTGGATTGACCGTTTCCCAGCATCGTCCGAGTTCATGGGGGATTTCTCGCTGTCTTTCCCAACATCTAGGACGCGTACAAGATCAGACCATACACCGTTGGTTTGGGATTCGAGTGATTCTGTGCAGAGGTGGGGCTTCTTTCGGTTTGAGCGTACTTAGTTACTTGTGGAATCTTTCAGAAATTTGGTCTCTAGCCATTGGTCTTCTTTTGTGATGTCCGGGTCCGTGGCTTCTCGTTTGGCTTAGAAGCTTGTTTTGCTTCGCAAATAACTTTGTATTTTTAAGAGGGAGAATAGAAAGAAGAGCTTGGCTCTTCGCGCAGGTGCAGAGGCAGAGGTGACTCTGTTTGATGAGTTGGAAGATGAGAGGCAATTGGAGGCTTCGGAGCTGGAAATCATGGCGACAACTCAGAGAATCATTATTATTGAGGACAAGAAACGGGTGACGGAATGTTAGCAGAGGTCTAGGGTTTCCTGGCTCAAGGAGGGAGATGCAAATACTGCCTTCTTTCATTGATTGGCAAGCGGGAGGCACCGACACAACTACATCCATTCGTTGGTGGTTGATGGGACTAGGGTGGAGGGGGGATAGAGAGTTGGAGAGTGCGGTCGCGACTCACTTTCGTGAGTTCTCTAGTAGGGCTGCTGGCAGATCGTGGAGGTGGAGTGGTCTGGGGGCCTCTCGTATTTCTGATGAGCACTATAGCCACCTGGTCCAGAGGGTCACCATGGAGGAATTGAAGAGTGCGGTATGGAATTGAATGCAGATGGTGCCTCTGGACTCGGTGGTTTCTCGGTCCATCTCTACAAGGAGTTCTGGTCTGTGGTTGGGGATGAGGTTTGGGGGTAGTAGAAGAGTGCTGCAGATGCAATGTTGGTTTTGAGAAGTTTAACATGGCCCTCATTTTCCTTTTACTCAAGCTTGATGTCTGTGTGGGGGTGGAGGACTATAGGCCTGTTGCTCTCTCTAATGCTATGTACTTGATTGTGGCAAAGGTTTTTGCGACTAAGCTTAATAGGGTGCTGGATCACATTATCTCTCCTCTATAGTCGGCTTTTGTCCCAGGAAGACAGATCTCGGACTGGCTAGCTATGGCTGTGGAAATCATAAGTGACTGGAAGAGAAAGAAGAAGAAGGGGTTTCTTTGGAAGATGGACTTCTTAAAGGCTTATGATTCGGTGTACTGGTGGTTCCTATGGACGACAATGAGCAAATAAGGCTTCCTGTATACTTGGGTATCTTGGATGAAGCGTTTTGTTACTACTGCTTCGTATTCGATCTTAATTAATGGCCACCCGGAGGTTGGTTACTTCCAACCACAGAGAGGTGTTAGGCAGGGATGCCCTCTTGCGTAGTTACTTTTTGTCCTCGCAGCGGATGTTCTCGCCTGCATGGTTGGCAGGGTTCAGAATGGTGGACTCACAATGTGATACTCTATCGTTGGCATTTCTATCCCTCTCTTGCAGTACACTGATGACATAATCTTCTTTATTGAGGGTGCTATGCGAGAAGCTTTGGGCATGGCAATCATGCTTGAAGTCTTTGGTGAAATATCTGGACTGGTCCTTAATTACAACAAGTCTACTCTGGTGTCGTTCGGTTGGTCGGACGAGGAGGCTGGTACGTGTAGCGAGGAACTGGGCACGACTTCTGGTTCTCTCCCCTGCGATACATGGGTATCCCTCTAGCTTGGGGCAGAATCAGAGTGATTTCTGATTGTGGAAAAGATGGAGAAAAAGCTTTCTGGTTGGAAGGCGGCAATTCTATCTCAGGGTGGGCGCTTGGTGTTGGTGAAGGCGGTTCTTGCAACTATTCCTGTTTTCTTCATGTTGTCTCATCTCTTGCCTGTTGGTATTCGGAAGCGGATGGAAAAACTGATGCGTCGTTTCCTTTGGAGGAAACCGGGACATGATGGTGCCAGTATCCATTCGGTGATTGGGAGACAGGAGTAAAATGTCTGGAGACCATGAACAAGGCATTTTTGCTAAAATGGGTGGGAAGACTGTGGGGGAGAAGTGAGGACATCACTTGCAGACTTTTGCATAGCTTCTATGGCATCAACCAACCATATCGTTTGGTTCATCTACCAGGCTTGCACACATCACCGTTCTGGAGGGGAATTTATCGGTCATGCCTTACTTCCAGGATCTTTTCAGGCTCGTTCTTGATGATGGTAATTCTTTTGCTTTTTGGACTGATAATTGGGTTGGGAATGGGGCGTTATCCAGCATATTCTCTTACCTCTTTGCTCTGTCTGCTGACTGTGATGCCCGTGTTGCTGATTCCTGGGTTTATGATAATTGGATGCCCTCCTTCCTTGTTAATTTCTCTGACCAGCAACCGGAGGAGTTCCTGCTACCCTTGGAGATGCTGAGACAACTTGATAGGACTTCTGTCGGTCATGAACATGGTTTTAAAAAGCGCCGCCTCGAGGCGCAGAGGCGTACGCCTCGAGGCGAGGCGTGGCCAAAACGCCCCGAGGCGCACGCCTCAGGGGTATCCAAGGAGGCGTACGCCTCAGCCTCGCCTGAGGCGCTCGAGGCGTGAGGCGCTCGAGGCGAGGCTGAGGCGTAAGCCTCAAAATCGGCTTTTTTTTTTACTTTTTCCGGGTCACGTGCAAAGCACGTGACCTTTTTTTAAAACATTCGAAGGGTCGGGGTTTGGGGAAGGTTCTGTTCGACAGAAACCCTCCCCCTCCCTTCCCCTGAGCCCCCCACCTCCCTGTCCCGGCCCCGCCTCGCCGCCAACCAGCCATCGCCGCCCTCCGGAGTCGCCGCCCAGGCCTCCTCTCCATCGCCGACCCTCTCGCCGTCCAGCCGGAGTAGGTATGCGCCGCCCAGGCCTCCTCTCCATCTCCGAGTTTGTTTTTTTTTATTTTTTTTTTCATTTTTTTTTGTGTTTTCCAATTGTTGGGTTACATTCTTACATATGCTATGACTTATTAGTAGAGAGTTCTCTATTTTTTTGCAACATTATGTTCTTTCTCTTTGACATAACACCTAGGGATAGGATGTCATGTATGTGCAACTATGATGTATGTGCAATTGTGCATTTTTTTGCTAGGCTATTTTTTTGCAACTATGATGAATGATTACATGTATGATGTATGTGCATCTTGTAGTTAGTATATATCAATATGTGTATGTTATCTGAAAAATTTCCACCGATGGGATTTATTTATGAAGTCATGGACAGGGCCAAGGAGGAGATTGCTAGAAATCTTGAAAATGACGAGACCAAATATAAAGTTATTTGGGAATTTGTGGATAGCCGTTGGGATCGTCAACTTCACAGGCCTTTACATGCTGCTGCTTATTTCCTCAATCCCCACTTTCATTATGAACCGACATTCTCCAACCACTTAGAGGTGAAAATGGGATTGTTTTCATGCATGGAAAGATTGATCATTGATCCAGATGCGAGGATGAAAGCAGATTCACAACTTGATTCCTTCATGCATGCAAGAGGTTTTTTTGGATGGGCAAATGCAGTTAATTCAAGGAAAACAAGAAGTCCTGGTGAGTATTGTAAATAAATTTTAAGAGTTTTCCATATACTACATAATTACTAAAATGTGTGGTTGACCTTTACCAGCGGATTGGTGGACGTTGTTTGGTGATGAAACACCTGAATTGGCAGCATTTGCTATTAGGGTGTTGAGCTTGACTTGTAGTGCTTCTGGGTGTGAGCGTAATTGGAGCTCTTTTAATCAAGTAAGTGGTTAGTTAAAGCATTATTTAATTTTATGATAGTGTTTTTGTTTCATGTTAATCACTTAATCCGTACGTATGTCTATATAGGTCCACACTAAGAGAAGAAATCGTTTGTCACAAGCGAAGCTCAATGATCTGGTTTATATCATGTTCAATTTGAAATTGAAACATAGAGAATTGAGGAAGAAAACAATAGAAGATCCATTATGTTTGGAAGACATTGACTCTGGTGATGAATGGATTTTAGAAGCACACGATGTCGAGGCGTATCAGGACCTTGATGCGAACATACCCCTTGACGATGATCCTCTTGAGGAGGAAGGAGGTCAAAGAGGTGGAGGAGCTCAAGTCGCTCAGCCTAAAAAGAAGGGGAAGAGAAATGACAAAGGTGCAATATAAATTAAAAGAATGTTCGATACTTTTTTGTGAATTGTGTTTCAAATGGTTGACTATGCAATATGCATATTACTTTCTTGATTAGGTAAAGGAAAAGCTCCAATTAATGTTGACGAGGAGGAGTACTCCAATTCTGAGGATGGAAGCGAGGATGAAGATGAAGATGATGTGAACTTGAATTTTATGGATGACTCCGATGATGATCCAATGAGTAGCAGTGACGATGACGATGGCAGCGACAACACTGCTGAGGGGCGGGATGATTGAAGTTGATTCGTTGAATCAATTTTGATGATTTGTGATTTTGATGTATCACACAATAGTGATGGAACATATGTTGCATTAATTTCATGCTTGTGTGAAACTTTATTTCCTACTTTGTGTTTTCTTTTCTACTTTCACAATCGTATTTGAACTTTGGACAATCATAGTTGTAGTTTGTAGTTTGTATTGAACTTTAGGACAATATATTGCAATTGTTAGTGTTGTTAGTATTTATTCCAATTTATTTTGCTTCAATTTTAATTTTTCTTTCCAAAAAATTGAGGCTTACGCCTCGACCGCCTCGAGGCTTACGCCTCGCCTCACATTTTGGGAAAACGCCTCGGACCGCCTCACGCTTTTTTAAACCTTGGTCATGAACACTGGGTGTGGAGAGACAACTCTTTTTCGGTTAAGATGGTGTACATGGCGATTTGCAGATCGTCGGCTTCGAGGACGGACACCGTCATCAGAGATTGGAATCTTATCTTGAAGCTTAAGCTGTCCATGAAAGTTTGATTTTTTATGTGGCTGCTCAGACGGAAGAGAATCATGACAAGGGACCGAGGTGCAAGGCTCTTTGCGGGGATGTCAAATATGTGCTTGCTATGCAATAACCGGATAGAGACTATTGACCATCTCTTCTTCCACTGTGCAATTATTTCGCATTTTTGGATCGATTTTGGTCCGAGATGGTTCAATAATCGGAACCTGGAGGCATTCTGGAGCTTTCTTATGGAGGCTGATGATAAGCCGAGGAGGGACTTACTCCAGCCCTTGGCTCATATTTGGGCAATTAGGGTAGTTAGAAATGATGTTCTTTTTTCTTCGCAACGTTTCTATTGTGAGAATGTCATTGCACACTCCAGGAATTGTGTTGAGTCATGGGTTCTGTAAGTCTTTCTCTCCTTTACTTTATATTAATTTAAAGGGACGGAACTACAGATATCAATGTATAAAAGTGATGTTACCATAGTGTGTTATGCCCTCTTTTGGCTTCAAAAAAAAGGGCGACATCTCTCTTCATTTGGTGCCTTCAAGGGCACAACTCCCATCGTGTAGATGGATGAGACGAACTACAAGTTGTGGTCCATGCATTTTTTGACCCTTATGTATTGCAATAACAAGGAGCACATTCTGACAAAGTCCGAGCCGATAGATAAGACTGGGGACAATGCTTCGTGGAAGCAAGATGACATGTACACACGTGTTTGTCTCTCTGGGACTCTCACCAGCGACATTGTGAGCCAACCCACCGCCGAGACGATGTGGGATATTTCGTCAGCCACGTTTACCCAAGCGAAGAACGAGGTCAAGATTCTTCTGCTCCAGTTTGATATATACACGGCCAAACAGAATGGCCGTCCTCTGCATGCCTTCTACTCTTCGCTTCGAAGCATGTTTAAGAAGCTTCACAGCTTCATGTCTGTTACCACTTCCACGGAGCATCATATGTCATATAGAAACTCTAAAACAGTTGGAGTTTTCTTGGTGGTTCCATATCCAGTGTATGGGGCATCACACGTACAACTTCTTACATGTGCGACCATACCTCCCGTGGAGGAGGCCTATAATCGCCTTAGCATGCATGTTATCCCACTCGCTGCCACCACACATGCCTCCTCAGCGATGAATGCATCTTACAATGATGGAGGTTTCATACAATTCAGAGGGTGTGGTCCCCGTGACAGAGGTGGTGGATGTTAGCGTGGACCCTGCACCTACTGTCGTCGTCCAGGTCAATCTGAGGACACATGCTATCAGAAGCTTGGATACCCCACATCTGCTCGTATGACAGAGCAAATTGAGCCTCCAGACACTTCGGCTCCTCATGCAGATCCACACCTTGATGATAATGTCTCCCATATGAGGGAGATAATGACTCATTTTCCGACACTACTACATATTCCTCAGATGTCACAGTTGCTGCTAGAGCCTCTTCGAGCTCCTCAGGTCTAGCATATGCTTTTGCCAGTTGTAGCAGGGCATATATGACAGAGTGGGTCATGGACTCTAGTGCTTCTCAACATCTGTGAGGAGATAGAGCACAATTCTGTTACAGATTTACACCCCATGGTATATGGGTCGTCCTTGCGAATGGGGTTTACGTATCCATCACAAGATAGAGGGAGGTGCATTTGATGCCATCCATATCCATGCAGAATGTTTTATATGCTCACGACTTTTAGATAAATTTGCTTTTTTTAGATCGAGATAAATTTGCTTTCTATGAGTCTGATTACGAAGGATCTGCAGTGTCGTGTCATTTTTGACCCCTCTTCTCATGTATTTCAGCCTTTCAGGATATACTCACTGGCATGGTGGTCGGATGTGGTCGTGAGCGGGGGGCTCTACAGAGTGGTCCAACCTCCTCATGCTGGTGCCTCTACTATTCCTACTGGACTAGTCTCACCATACTTGTGGTGTCCTCGTTTTGGCTATCTTTCTCTGCAGAAGCTGTGTCATGTCCTTCCATAGATTTCTACGTGATCTTTCTTCCAGTGTGAGGCTTGCCAGCTTGGGAAGCATCACCGCTCTTCTTTCCCTGGTCATCAGAATCGTAGCTATACTCAGTTATTTGGGCTTATTCACTTAGATATTTGGGGTCCCAATCTTGTACATGATCATCGGGGACATCGTTTTTATCTTGTTGCCTTGGATGCCTATTCTAAACTTTCTTGGATCTTTCTGTTAAAAAATAAGTTTGAAGATGTGTTTGTCATTAAATCATTTATTAATGAAATAAAGAACAATTTCTCTACTACTGCCAAGTTTGTACGCTTTGACAATGCCTTAGAGTTCTGCACATTATAACTATCCGAGTTCTTCAGGTCTCCAGGCATCGTGCACCAGACCTCGTGTGCCTACGCATCCCATCAAAACGGTGTTGCCGAACGTGAACACCGTCATTTACTTGATGTAACATGGGCCCTTTTGATCCAGATTCATGCTCCTCTTTCTGAGGTGATGCGCTCCTCACCGCTTGTTACTTGGTGAACCGCATGCCATCTTCTATTTTAGAAGAAAAGATTTTTTTTCTCGATTGCGTTTTCCGAGAAGGATCTCTTCTCCCTTACACTTCGAATGTTTGGTTGTGTTGCCATTGTTCACAATCTAATGCCTGGCCATGGCAAGATCTCCCGTAGAGCTGTCAAGTGTCTTTGTAGTCTACACTCATACTCAGAAGGGGTACCGTTGTTTTAATCTGCTTCGACGAAAATACTTTATCAGTGCTGATGTCACATTCTTTGAGTCAATGATGTATTTCTCTCCTACAAGTGACAGGTTGACTCCATCTGACTCTGGTGAGTCGGTATGTATGCCTCCTCATCCTACGATTGCGATACCTCCTGTACATATACTACCTCTACCACCTCCACCACTACCACCTCTAGTACCTACACCATCTCTTGTGGATACCCATGGACCACCACCCAATACATTGGCTCAGTTTTTTTTCCATATATCTTTGTTCCACATGCATGATGGGGAAATTGACGGAGATGCCTCTAATATAATAAATACAGGTTGGATAAAGTGGGAGGAGCCTCCACTGCTCTCTGTGATAAGAAAATTCGTTTGAAAATCAAAGGAAGGTTTTACAAAGCAGCTGTAAGACCTGCTATGCTCTATGGATTTAAATGTTGGCCTGTGAACCATAGACATGTGCAGAGAATGACAGTTGCAGAAATGAAAATGCTAAGGTGCATATGTGGATACACACACACACATAAAGATCGTATTCGAATAGTGCATTCAAAAGGAAAGTTGGTGTAGCTCCGATCGAGGATAAGATGCGAGAAAACCGCTTAAGGTGGTTTGACCATTTACAAATGAAGTCAACTGACGCACTGGCTAGGAGATGCGATTTTTAGGTTGTTGAGTCGGTTAAGAGAGGGCGATGAAGGCACAAGAAGTGTTGGAATGAGACTATACGAATGGATCTTATTTTGTTGGATCTAAGCCCGAGAATAACCCAAGATAGATCTGAATGAAGGCAAAGAATCCATGTTGCCAACCCTACTTAATGCTTTATTGTTGTTATCGTGTCGTTGTTCGTTGGCCTTGCACAATTTCCCATGCGCATGGGCCTTCCCCATTATCCAGCAAACCCTTGTATGAAATGAGCACATTGTTTCTACTGATGACATTATTGATTTCGCCATGCAACACGATTCTTTACAGGATGTGCAGGTGCTCTCTCAAGAGGGTGGCTTACATGTTGGGGAGGAGTCATGTGTTCTTGATGTGCCTATTGCTCTACGGAAGAAGGAACATACTTGTGCTACCTATCCTCTTGCAACCCATATATTTTTGGGACGACTCTCAGAGGATATCCGGAGGTTTGTTGTGGGACTGTCAGCTGTGGATATGTCACAGACATATCAGGAGGCGATACAGGACAATCAATGATGTCTTGTGTGAACCCCTCAGGATCCGGGTACCCGTTAATCACACACTTGCACTATTATTCACATGAGATCGCATGAAGTTGTAGAAAAGCATGGAAAATTTTTCACGCGGCTAATTATCCACATGACATTCACATCCATAACATAACCACAAGATCACAGAGAGACAAATGGCACCAAAATTCTTTTCATTAATATTCATATCAAGATACAACATGTACAATGATCTTCCATTTTACAACATATATCCCAAAGTGTGATACAAAAGAGATAGCATTTACATCATTATCTGAACAAAACTGAGACAAAGTAATTCATACCGTCTAGTGCATACTCTGTCTCCAGGAAGCATGTATAGCTACTGAGCTGCTACTAGACTGCATGCTGTTTGCCTGCCAAACACGTTAGGAAAGAAGAGGCGTTGGCCATTGCTGGTACCTCCCAAAAACTTATAAAAATAACTAGACATTTAATATGTACAAAAGCAAGCAAGTAGAAAGGTGGAAAGTAAAGTTTACATCTACTTGCGTAAGTAAAAAGGTTTTTCAAGTTGTTTGTAATGTATCTCTAATGATTTCCCCAGAACCCGGCATTTCCCCCCATATGACCTATTTATATTGTAGTTGAATATTCATAAGGGTATGAGTGTGAGCATATATATCAATTGCTTTAGAGATCATACTTGTGAATGATGATGGAAAAGTTAAGATTGGAAAGATCTCTTAATTTAATTAAATTCTTAGATAGAGAGAATAATCATTTCCTACTAATCCCAACTTTTGATCGTAACTTCTCCAATTCTTAACTTCAATGTTTCAAATATAACTCCAGATGATTTAGATGTAGATATGGATGATCTAGATATATAATCGCCAAGTCTGTTGGCGAAGTAAACTCAAGCGGTGAAGAAGCCTACAAATGGCTCTTCCGTCTCGCCCTCTAATTGGAAGCGCGGTCCAATAGAGGGATAAGTCTACTCCCAAACTACGCCACTGAGACGGGTGAGAGAGACTCCCTAGAAAAGTCACTCTAGAAACCTGCCTGACTAGTACAGGCGAACGAGCTCGTACGAAAAACTGAAAAACCAGGATCCCCCGCCTGGGCATCCTAAAAGACAGGGTCAGCGGAACTGGTCTAAAGTCAGGATCCCAACGAAAGCGTAAAATCACTGCGAGCTCGCGTAAAAACCGTGTAAAAGACTGGGATCCTAGACCCGCGCACTTAGCGGCCGCTGCCCTAACTGGGCTTCCTATTCTCCTGCCCAGTTGAGGGTCACCGCGTCCTCGCACGGTCATGTGTAGAAGTCACCATGACCGACACAATTTAATGGCTTCCCTGAGTCACAAATTTTATGGATGCACTTAATTCACATTCCATGAGTAAAAATTGATATTAATGATGATAAGAAAAAGTCTTCTGAAGTTGTAAGTGGTTTGATACATCTAACCATTTTAACCACTGAGATATCCCGACTTCTTTGAGATACTACACGGGAATAAGAGATGATGTTTATCACATATGCCTTTGATCTCATGTTTAAAGAGGTTTGAGATACAAATTCTAAACATGATGTGATGAAGGGACTCTATAATGATGGATTCAATGGCTCTAAGATTCTTTCCACCTTGATAACCGATGTTGTGAGATGGCCAATAAACAAGATTACACTTACCACAAGTAAAAAGTCATTGTGACCGACATTCTTAATCCATATTACTAATTCACATCAAATCGATTGTTTCAAGATTTTTAGGGAGATATAGATATCGTAAGTCTTTTGATCGGTTGAAGCAATTAGATTAAGTTCAAAATCTATTATGTATTGTGTAAAATGTTTCAATGATGGAGCATAAAAAAAATCCTTGAGTGATAAATGCAACTCAAGTGGCAGGTCCATGTCTCTTCGTCACAATTAATTTATTTATACTGTGATCCTACATTCCTTATAATAAGGTGTATAATAAACCCTTTGATATAATCCAACATCTCATATGTAGTAGACTTTTAAGTTTAAAATGATGGTCATAAATCACGAATTTCACAGACACCCCTACTGTCTGCACAGTATCCATTAGTAGTTTTCAATTTTTTTGCAACTAAAACAATTTAGTGAATTAAATTTCACAGACACCCCTACTGTCTGCACAATATCCATTAATAGTTTTCAACTTTTTGCAACTAAAACAATTTAGTGAATTAATTATATACTTTATTTACTGTAGCCTGGACAGAAAATTCATAACAACAGGTCTAGTAAAATAAACCAGGGGCATTGATAATAAATTCACTGCAAGAAAACAACCAGTAGCATTAGTTAAATTTTTGGTGTGATATCTTAACTTTTTTTTAACAAAGGACAACAGCATATCTTAAATTTAATTTCTTCAGATTAATTAAATAATTTAAATCTTTCAATTTAGGATCAGAGTGGAGAACAATATCTTAAATTTAATTTCTTTAAATCAAAATTTGAAATTTGAGCAGAGAACAGTATTTTGAATTAATTTTTTTAAGTTAAATTTTGAGCAGCAGTAACTTGCATGCAAAACCCCTAAATTTTCAACTTAATTTTCTGAAATCAAGAGTTAAGAACCGAAACTTGAATTTGGAAATCAAATTGTATAAAACCACACTTATGACAGCAAAAGAGGGGTAAGATTGTACATGTATGGCAGCAAGAGGAGTGGGGATAGTACCTTAGATTTTTGATCTCCAAAATGGTGATCAAAAGCATGCAGGGGTTGATCCAAATATTTCTTAGATTTGGAGCAACAACTTTATGGTTCCATGGTTGCAGTAGTGAGGAGCTGCTCCAGTAGCTAGCGGCCTAACAGCCCCAGCCGTAGGGAAGATAGCTGCAGTTTTCTGCTGCCTGTTGCAGCAATATTGGCTCATTGAAAGGCTCTAGGATCCACTTGAGTTGCTGGAATCTGGATCCATCAGTAGTAACTGCTGCTATTGACAGCAACAAGAGGAAGGAAATTGGATTTTTTTTCCTCGGTGGAGAATTTGGAAGGGAGAAAGGTTACGGCTGGGATTGAGGGTTTTGTTGAAATGGGAATTATAGCAGAAAAGGGAATCGTTATAAATAAGGAGGGAAAAGGAACGGCTTGGTATTTATAAGTAGAAGAGGCTCTTGGGATGTTGCCAAGTGGGAAAAAAAAAGAGCCAAGTGGAATGACCTGGAAATAGCTGTGATTGTTTAAAGTAGAAAAAAAATGATATTTTTTTTTGAGTCGGCTGTGTCTGATTTGACTTTTTTTTAAATCAATAGATTTTCTTATATTTAGAAACCCGAAATCATCCGCATTCGCACTCCGAGTGTCGGATTTTGACACGAAACATCTTTCTTCGATCATCTCAAAATGACGGTCAAAATGAGTCTAATATTGATATACTTCCGGTCGAGTTTTGAATACCCGAAATTTTCGGATACGGTTTTTGTTGAAGATAGAATTTTGTGATTTAAAAATATCAAACGACCTCCGATTGACGAACGATCGATTCCGTTGGTCTTGTATCGTCGAATCAGTTCTAATGATGGTCTTGGTTTGTTTCACGGTTTCCGAATTTGCATCGCGGTTTTTCACGGCACGCATTACGAAGGGACCGATTTTTGGTCGATTTCGTCCGAACGACTTTTGATTTATGATCAATTAGTCGTTTTAGGTTGTTTAGTATTGACCGACAACGTTTTTGGATTCATTTGACCCAAAATCGGACGAGTTCGGTTTTGTTAGAATATGGATGTTACATCTTGCCATGGAGGCGGTCTGTGTTATAATCACGTGGCACATGGAGCGTTGTTACAACTCCTACATGTACATCTATTGTTGAATGTAAGTGGGTGTTCACTGTAAAGCACCGTGCAGATGAAAGTGTGGATCGCTACAAGGCGAGACATGTGGCTCGTGGGTTCACCCAGACATACGGGTGGACTATCATGATACTTTCTCTCCAGTGGCTTGGCATTCTACACTTTGGATCCTTCTCTCTGTTACTGTGATACAAGACTGGCCCTTGTATCAGCTTGATGTGAAGAATGACTTTCTTCTTGGTGACTTACATGAGGAAGTCTACCTGCTGTAACCACCTGAGTTTGCTAATGAGGAGGAGTGTAAGAAGGTTTGTAGAGTTCATAAGGCTATCTATGGTCTTAAGCAGAGCCCAGGAGCATGATTTCAAAATCTCTCAGATCTTATAAAGCTGCAGGGGTTCGTGAGATCGAATACATGTCACTCACTGCTTGTTCAGAGGTCTCAGAGAGGTA
Organism: Ottelia alismoides; assembly: GCA_037367405.1. Classification (NCBI taxonomy): domain Eukaryota; kingdom Viridiplantae; phylum Streptophyta; class Magnoliopsida; order Alismatales; family Hydrocharitaceae; genus Ottelia; species Ottelia alismoides. The sequence goes on along the minus strand of JAZKJV010000649.1, from coordinate 744,552 downwards.
CAATTGTCATACTTGTTTATGTTGATGATATTATTGTCACATCAGCTAATGATTTTCTAGTTCTGCAGTTTATGACCAAGGATCTTAGCGGTCTACGTTACATCTTTGGATTATAATTCGCTAGGAACCAGCGAGATCTTGTATTGACCCAAAGGAAGTACGTTACAGATCTTCTCTCTGAGACGAGTATGTCAAATTGCTGGTATGCTACTACTCCCATTGACCCGAGCATCACGTTGTATGACGATAACACTTAGGAGGTAATTAAGAGGAGGTACACGGAGCTCGTTGGGAGGCTCATATATGTAACTGTTGGGAAAAAAGTAGAAGTTGTTTATTGCTTGAGCCCTAGGCTCTCTTATATAGGGAGAGACCTATGTGCAAATTACATAGAGTAGACATAAGAACTGGAAAATATGTAAAGAGATACAGAAATACATAAAATATCTCGACACTCCCCCTCAAGATGGAGCATAGATATCTATCATGCTCAGCTGGGACGAACACTTCTAGAAGGGCCCTCTAAGTAGAGCTTTGGTGAAGATATCTGCTGTCTGGTCCCTTGAACTAACATGTGATGTGGAGATGAAGCCCTTCTGAATCATGCCACGTATATAATGACAATCTACCTCAATATGCTTTGTCCTCTCATGCAATACATGATTATTAGCAATGAACAATGCAGCCTGATTGTCACATTCCATGATGCAGCATGATTCCACCTCCACCTTTAGTTGACATTTTATTTTAAATTTTATTTAATCATGTAAAAAGGCTCATGATACAAGGCCTTTATTCTCATTTTCTTTTTGGCATGTTTTCTTTCCTTTATTTTTATTTTAGAAAGCTGTTGCTATTTAGGGGGGGTTAGCCTCTATATAAGGCCCCCTTGTATTAGGGTTAAGTAAGTTGAAATACAAGTTATTTTCCCCCTCACTTATCTCTCCCTCCCTCTCTCTCTCTCCCTCTCTCTCTCGAATCCGCCGTTTCCCTTACCCCCCCCCCCCCCCCCCCGTGTTTTCTTTTCTCTCAACCCTAGCATCCCCCGCCGCCTCCTACCTTCGGCCCCGTGCTCCCCGCAACCACCCCGCATCGCCGCCTCCCTCGCGCCTCTCCGCTCTCCCGGTTTCACCGCCTCCCACCCCATCGCCGCAACAGCGCCCCGCCGCCAGCCCCATCCCTCCTCCTGCGCCTCCTCACCTCGCCGCCACCTCCACGAGTCCCTCCCTCGCCATCGCCCCGTCGCCTCTCCCTCGACCTCGCGACCTCCCCCATCTCGCCAGCAGCCCCAGTTCCCCCTCAGGCGCCGCTTCCCACTCCCCAGTCCTCCCCCTGCCAAACCGCCACCGCCTTGGCCCACCCCGCAGCCCGCCAGCCATCCCCGAGTTGCCGCCGCTGCCCGGTTGACCTCGAAGGTGACCACAGGTGCCGTGAAGTCGCCCACGTCCTCTCTCCCTCGAAGATCAGATCTGAAGCGTGCCGACTTCTCCTTGCCGGTTGTGGTATAAGCGTATTTTTCCACAGATTATTCCACCATATAAATTTAGCATTGTGGTCTGCGATATTGCTGTTTAGTTTGGTGATTTATTGAGGTTCCAAGACTGCCACATCGTTATTTGTTTCCTCTAATCAGTAACTACTTGATTGCCCCAAAATTTGTGAATGAAATCGGTGCTAAAACGCGAGTAACTTGACGTTTATTGGTGCTGAAATTTGCTTGTCGCTCATCATTTTATTCGATCTTCATTTTTAATTCCGTAGTTTCATTGTCGAGTCGCCATTCAGGTCATTATCATATCAGGTTGCATCAATTTGGTATCAGAGCATCACGATCTTGCCTCTCACTTGCATTCCTTTATTCATTGCATAAAAAAATCACAAAACAAAACAACAAAAAAAAGAGAACAAAAAAAACGAAACAAAAGAAAGTAGAAACCCTAGGATTCCCATGGCCGAAAAATCGTCTACTTCTAAAATCGGCTACACCTCACACCCTGAGCTATCGTTAGAATCCCTAGCTGCTCAAATGCAACACATGCAACGGATGTACGAATAGATGAGCGGACAAATTGCCACATTGACTAGTCGTGTGTTAGGTAAAGACCATAATGATGAGAGACCAAACAGAGGTCGACATACCAGTCGGCAAAGACAATTACGGAGTCACACTTCCCACGACTCTAGCTCATCTACTACTGACGGACGTGTTAGCGATTATCACTCACAAGAAAGTGAAGAAGAAGGACCAGGAGACTACACCCCTTTCACTTCCAAGATTCAAGACCCACACACCTCTGGGTATACTTCACAACCTCCTGGCGAGTATCAAGTTCCACCACGAAATGTACCTAGGTCCGATGATGGATGGGATCGAGGCATCCGTCTCGATGTTCCAGAATTTGACGGAGGAAGAGACCCTGATGTCTTTTTGGAATGGCTCCAAACCATCGAACACTTCTTTGTGTGGAAGTCTATGCCTAGTGAGCGAAAAGTTCAATTTGTCACCATCAAACTAAAAGGACATGCTCTGCTATGGTGGGACCGTTTGCAATCTGAACGCAAACGAAAAGGAAAAAGTAAGATCCACAGTTGGAGCAAGATGAAGGCCAAACTGAAACCCAAATTCGTGCCGGAAGATTACAAACGAGATCTATACGCACGACTGCAATCATGGAGACAAGGCACCATGAGCGTGAAGGAATACACCGAAGGGTTCCAATCCCTAGTCCATCGCAACCGCTTGCAGGAGACTCCTATTCAGGAAGTCACCCGCTACATGCAAGGCCTTTGCCAAGTTATCCAGGATGAACTCTACCTCTACCACTGCCGAGACGTCGACGAAGCCTACAAGCAGGCTGAACGGGCTGAGACCAAACTCGCTAAAGCCCAAACAAGGAAGATGTCTTTCTCTGCAAACTCCGTCCCTCGCACCAGTACCCCGATGACGACTTCCAAACCAATAGGTGCCACATCCATCGTTGCGGGTAAACCTCAAGCCAAACCATCAACTCCTGTTGTCGTCCGACCACCTACGGGAAACCCCGGCCCAGGCATCCTGGGAAGTCGACCTATTGTAGGGCCTGATACTTGTTTCCGATGTTATCAAAAGGGACATCGAGCAGCAGAGTGCCCAAACCCTAAGGCTAGACCCGTCCATTTATGCACCACCAACGACCCCGAAGACCCTGATCCTGAACCACAGGAATCACCTGAAGAGGATCCGACTGCTTTGACTGCTGACACCATGGGAGCCGATGACTATGAGCCTTTAGGAGTGGACGGAGACGTATCCAGACCCTTCTTGGTCATTGAACATGAGAACTTTATCACTCCTGACAGCGCACCCACAAACATCCTACTCACACCCGCTGTCAACGACACTGATAGTTGGCTGCGCCGCAACATCTTCCGAACCACCTGCACTTCAGGAGGGCGACGCTGTTCGCTGATCATTGATGGAGGAAGCGTTGCGAACTTCGTTTCACAAGAAATGATCGATAAGTTGGGCCTGCCAACTCAACCACTTGAGAAACCTTACAGCGTGGCCTGGTTTCGAGGTGGTACCCAACTCCCGATCCACCGTCAGAGCCTCGTTAGCTTCTCAATTGGGCCTTCATATAAAGACGAGGTGTGGTGCCATGTAGCCCCTATGGATGTCTGTCACATACTACTTGGGAGACCTTGGCAATTCGATCGAGACTCTGAACACAAAGGGAAGCTGAACACTTACTCCTTTCTCATAGACAAAGTGCGTGTGACCCTTAGACCACAACGCGACGCCTTAGCCCTCGCCAGGTGGCTACACTTCGAGCCGCGACCGCACAATCGGGTAAAAGCACTCCACTGTCAAAGCCCTCGACTACAGGATCCGTATTGCTGATGGAAGCCCAGACATTCCAACGTGAGATTCAAGAGAGCTCCACCATCTATGCTTTAATGGGACGTGAAGTGGACAATCAAGAGACAACTACACCTGAAGTCCCGCCTGAGATAAAGCCTATCGTCCAAGAGTTTGCTGACATTATGCCTGAAGAGTTGCCTGAGGGACTACCACCGTTGCGTGACATTCAACACCACATTGACCTAGTCCCTGGAGCTAGCTTACCCCACTTGCCACATTACCGAATGAGCCCAAGTGAGCATGAAGAGATGAACCGGCAGGTTACTGATCTGCTACGACGTGGGTATGTTCGAGAGAGTATGAGCCTCGTGGCGGTTCATGCTCTGCTTACCCCGAAGAAAGCTGGCACATGGAGAATGTGCGTGGACAGTCGTGCTATCAACAAGATAACGATCAAATATCGTTTTCCCATTCTGCGCCTTGATGATATGCTTGATATGCTATCAGGTGCCAAATTGTTCTCCAAAATGGATCTCCGCAGTGGCTACCATCAGATTCGCCTCCGACCTGGAGACGAGTGGAAGACTGCTTTTAAAATCAAAGAGGGCCTGTACGAATGGACGGTAATGCCCTTCGGCTTGTCGAATGCCCCCAGCACCTTCATGCGAACCATGAATCATGTATTGCGACCCTTCATTGGTAAGTTTGTGGTTGTGTACTTCGATGACATCCTGATCTACAGCTTGACCAAAGAAGACCACTTATCTCATTTGCGACAAGTCCTGGAAACCCTGAGAGCCCAAAAACTGTATGTCCACCTCAAGAAATGCTCCTTCATGTCTGACATGGTCCTCTTCCTGGGATACATTGTCACCGCTGATGGACTTAAGGTTGACCCTTCCAAGATTCAGGCCATTCAGAGCTGACCCGTACCCAAAACCCTCACTGAAATTCGCAGCTTTCTGGGATTGGCTTTCTTCTACCGACGCTTTATCTGGAACTTCAGCACTTGTGCGGCTCCGTTGGTAGATTGCACGCATAAAGGTGCACCCGCTTGGACTCTTGAAGCAGAAGCCAATTTTCAAACCCTAAAACACCAATTGACACATGCCCCTGTTTTGGCACTTCCCGACTTCACCAAGGTTTTTGTAGTTGATTGCGATGCCTCACATGTCGGGATTGGTGCTGTCCTAAGTCAGGAAGGACGACCTGTCGCCTTCTACAGTGAGAAATTGAATGAAGCCAGATCACGATACTCCACCTATGATGTTGAATTTTATGCCGTGGTACAAGCCCTCAAGCATTGGAGGCATTACCTGATCCAACGTGATTTTGTCCTCAACTCTGATCATGAAGCCTTAAGATATCTGAATTCGCAGAAAACCCTTAATAAGCGCCATGCCAAGTGGGTTAGTTTCCTCCAAGAATACACATTCCATCTCAAACACAAAGCTGGAACCTTGAACCGCGTGGCTGACGCGTTGAGCCGGCGAGCACATGCCCTGACCACAATGACCATCAACACAACATGGTTTGACACACTCAAGGACCTTTACCCCACTGATCCTGATTTCGGACCAGTTCATGCGGAATGTGTTGATACTGGACGGGATCCAACAGCCACTTATGTTCTTCATGAGGGTTTCCTATTCAAAGCCCACCAACTATGCATCCCTGCCACATCCCTTAGTGAGAATTTAATTTCAGAACTACATAACGGAGGTTTAGCTGGACACTTTGGAAGGGACAAGACCTTGACTCTCCACCAAGAGCGATTTTATTGGCCACAAATGCGAAAGGATGTTACAAAATTCGTACAGAAATGCCAAACGTGTCAGAGATTCAAAGGTCACAGGCAGAACACTGGACTGTATACACCTCTGCCAATTCCTCTGCGACCTTGGGAAGACATCACCATGGATTTTGTGCTAGGCTTACCCCTCACGGTACGAAAAGTTGACTCTATTTTTGTGGTTGTGGACATATTTTCCAAAATGGCACAGTTCATTGCATGTAGAAAAACCTTAGATGCATCTCGTGTCGCTGATTCGTTTTTTCGTGATGTCGTCCGATTACATGGTGTCCCTCGTTCTTTTACTTCGGATTGTGATACCCGGTTTTGGAGTCATTTTTGGCGCACGCTTTGGTCTCGTCTTGGTACTCGTTTGCAATATAGCACCGCTTATCATCCACAAACAGATGGGCAAACCGAAGTAGTTAACAGGTCATTAGGAAATTTATTGCGATGTCTTGCAGGGGACTCTCCGTCCAAATGGGATCTAATTCTTTCCCAAGCTGAATTCGCGTATAACAGTTCCACCAATAGGTCCACCGGAAAATCGCCCTTTGAGAGCGTGTACGGCTTTCCACTTACCCAATTTCTTGACCTAAGACCCACAACCATGCAAGGACGAAGTAGTGCAGCTGCTGATGATCTGGTCGAACACCTAACCCACATCCATACTGAAATCCGAGCCAAACTCCAAACCATGACCCAGAAATACCAAGCCCAAGCCAACCTACACCGAAGAGAGAGCGAGTTTAGAGTTGGCGAATTAGTGATGGTCCACCTAAAAAAAGAGAGGTTCCCTCTGAGAGTCCATCAAAAATTGAGTGAACGGAAGATTGGTCCATTCCGAGTCCTCAAGAGGATTGGGCCCAATGCTTACTTACTCGACCTGCCGCCAGACGTCCAGACATCGCCAGTTTTCAATGTATCAGATCTCTTCTAATATCAGGGGGATGAACAGACAGATGCCAACCCGCTAGCAGTTCCCGCCGATGATCCACGCCAGCCACCAGCCGCGACTGATGCCGATCGGATTGAAGATATTGCCGACATCCGAGATATGACGACTAGACGTGGTCTCTTCCGACGATATCTAGTCAAATGGAAGGGACGACCTCTTACAGATTGCACCTGGATTGACGAGGATGAACTCCGACAACTCCGCCCCGATATACTTCAGAGCTTCTACGATGCCATCTCGACGGAGCGAGATTCTTTTCAGCAGGGGGGAGTTGATGCAGCATGATTCCACCTCCACCTTTAGTTGACATTTTATTTTAAATTTTATTTAATCATGTAAAAAGGCTCATTATACAAGGCCTTTATTCTCTTTTTCTTTTTGGCATGTTTTCTTTCCTTTATTTTTATTTTAGAAAGCTGTTTCTATTTAGGGGGGATTAGCCTCTATATAAGGCCCCCCTTGTATTAGGGTTAAGTAAGTTGAAATACAAGTTATTTTCCCCCTCACTTATCTCTCCCTCTCTCTCTCTCGAATCCGCCGTTTCCCTTACACCCCCCCCACGTGTTTTCTTTTCTCTCAACCCTAGCATCCCCCGCCGCCTCCTACCTTCGGCCCCGTGCTTCCCGCGACCACCCCGCCTCGCCGCCTCCCCCGCGCCTCTCCGCTCGCCCGGTTTCACCGCCTCCCACCCCATCGCCGCAACAGCGCCTCGCCGCCAGCCCCATCCCTCCTCCTGCGCCTCCTCACCTCGCCGCCACCTCCACGAGTCCCTCCCTCGCCATCGCCCCGTCGCCTCTCCCTCGACCTCGCGACCTCCCCCATCTCGCCAGCAGCCCCAGTTCCCCCTCAGGCGCCGCTTCCCACTCCCCAGTCCTCCCCCTTCCAAACCGCCACCACCTTGGCCCACCCCGCAGCCCGCCAGCCATCCCCGAGTCGCCGCCGCTGCCCGGTTGACCCCGAAGGCGACCACAGGTGCCGTGAAGTCGCCCACGCCCTCTCTCCCTCGAAGATCAGATCTGAAGCGTGCCGACTTCTCCTTGCCGGTTGTGGTATGAACGTATTTTTCCACAGATTATTCCACCATATAAATTTAGCATTGTGGTCTGCGATATTGCTGTTTAGTTTGGTGATTTATTGAGGTTCCAAGACTGCCACATCGTTATTTGTTTCCTCTAATCAGTAACTACTTGATTGCCCCAAAATTTGTGAATGAAATCGGTGCTAAAACGTGAGTAACTTGACGTTTATTGTTGCTGAAATTTGCTTGTCGCTCATCATTTTATTCGATCTTCATTTTTAATTCCGTTGTTTCATTGTCGAGTCGCCATTTAGGTCATTATCATATCAGGTTGCATCATTCCAGCAACATTGGAAGAGGAATATCTCTATGTAAATCTATTAAGACTGCTCTAACCCACATCATTTCTGTACATGCTTTTGTCATTGCTCGATACTCAGATTCAACACTAGATCTAGCAACAACAGTTTGCTTCTTACTTTTCCATGAGACGAGAGAATCTCTAATGAATATAACAAACCTTGATATGGATTTCCTGTCCTTGGAACATCCTGCATAGTCTGCATCTGCGCATGCTGAGACAATCATAGAATCGCCCCTTCTAATTAGCAGTCCTACACCTGGAGATGATTTGAGATACCTTACTATCATTTGTATTAACATCAATATGAACTTGACGAGGTTGCTCCATGAATTGGCTCACCTGATTGATTGCAAATGAAATATTTTTTTTGAAAGTCTGCAAGGTAGGGGGAAACACTCGGTGGTGTCCGCCCCATCAAAATTTATTCATTGCAAATGAAATATCAGGTCTAGTAATGGTAACATAAAGTAGCTTTCCGACCAACTTTCTATATCTTCTCATGTCCACCTCATCAGTATCTTCATCATAGAGCTTCATGCTTGGACCCATGGGTGTAGTCGCAGGTCGACATCCAAGCATACTCGTGTCACTCAACAGATCAGTGACATACTTTCTTTGAGAAATCACAAGCCCCTTTCTATTTCTGGCAAATTCTAATCTAGAAAGTATCCTAGAGCTCCTAGATCCTTGGTGACAAATTCACGACCCAAAAATTCTTTTGCCTTCTTTATTCCTTGCATATCATCTCCTGTAATGAGTATATCATCAACATACACCATAATGATAGTCATATCTCTGGAGGTCCTTTGTTCAAAAAGAGAGTAACCCCTCTTTTTGAAACAAGTCTGGAGCTTTTGGAACCATGCTCTAGGACTCTGCTTAAGGCCATAGATTGCTTTATGAAGTCCGCATACTTGTGAACACTCCCCCTCAACAACAAACCCCGGCGGCTGTTGCATGTAGACTTCCTCTTGAAGATCACCGTACAGAAAAGCATTCTTGACATCCAACTGAAAAAGAGGCCAATCTCGCATCACATCAACTGATAAGAGAATACGCAAGGTAGAATGTCGAGCAACCGGGGAGAACATGTCAAGATAATCCACACCGTATGTCTGCGTAAATCCACGAGCAACTAGTTGAGCTTTGTACCTATCAACGGTACCATCGACATTATGATTCACAGTGAAAACCTACTTACAACTGACGATAGACGCCCCAGCAGGGTCGGGGCCAAGACTCCAGGTACCCCTCGACTGAAGAGCATCCATCTCTTCTTCCATGGCTAATCGCCACCGACCATTCTGCAAGGCCTCCTGATAGTTCCATGGAATGGCCACGGCAGATAATGCAACAACAAATTTCCGAAAATCACCAGTCAAGCGATCAAAGGAAATCATGAAGGCAATAGGATATGTAGCGTTGCGCTTCTGCTTCCGAAGCGCAATGGGTAAGTCCAGCTCAGTAACCTCCACAACTGTCTCTTCTATAGATCCATGTTCAGGTAGATCACCAGACCCATCGTTAGAAATTATGTATTCAGAACATACCTCACTTGTGCTAGATTATGAACAGTGACCATGCGCAGAAGTAGACCGGCTGGTATAGTGACGTGTCAATGGTAGAATCGGGACCATAGTAGGTGGTGGAGGTAGTGGTGGTGGAGGTGGAGTAGGGGACGACGGTGGTGATGGTGGTGTAAATACCGGTGGTGGTGGAATGTATGTCATCATCGGAATTTGAGGAGGCCAACCGATCACATGTAGGAGAAAAGTACATCACCGACTCAAAAAACGTGACATTAACACTAGTATAATACTTTCTGCGCAGTAGATCATAACACCCGTACCCTTTTTGTGTTATGGAGTACCCTACTAATACACACTTGACAGCCCTAGGAGAGAGCTTGTCAACACCTGGAGATAACTGGTGGACTAATGCCACCAAGCTAAAAACACGGGGATTAAGTGAGAATAATTCTCTTTTCAGGAAAAGCAAGAGAGAAAGGAATTTTCTCACCCAAAACTGACGAGAGCATGTGATTAATGAGATAACATGCCGTAAAGACAACATCACCCCAAAAAGAATGTGGGGGCACAACTCTAAATGAGAAGGGTTCTTGTCTCGTCAAGTAAATGACGATGCTTCCTTTCAGCGACACCATTTTGTTGGGAAGTATATGCACATGATGTCCGATGAATAATACCTTGAGTTGAAAAATAACTGGACAGATAACGAGTACAAAATTCCATGGCATTATTAGTTCTCACAAATTTCACATAAAATGAAAACATATTTTTCACTTCAGACATAAAATTTTTAATAACATCTCCTGCTTCAGATTTATTCCTTAATAAAAAGACACTTGACAGATGAGAGAAATCATCCACTACAACAAGATAGAACCTGTGTCCCTGATGATCCAGAACACGACTGGGACCCCAAATATCTATATGAAACATCTCAAAAATGGAGCTACTACTCCGACCCTGACGACTAGGAAATGACGACCTATGATATTTTCCCAACTGACAAGACTCACAATGAAAGGACAAGTGAGGCGAAATCTGAGGTAGGACACGACATAATTTCTGTAGCGGGAGATGACCAAAGCGCAGATGCCACATGAAGGAGGAGACATGTCCATCAGAAAGAGCGGAGATGCCAGCATATGGAGTCTGGTTTAAGCGATAGAAGCAACCCTGCTCAAGGCCACACCCAATCATCTTGCCCGTAAGGATGTCCTGAAGTACAAGTGAAGATGGGTCATAAATAGCTCGACAATTTAGATATTTTGTAATTTGACTGATAGATAATCAGTTCATAGAAAATTCAGGTGCATACAACACATTCTGTAAGTGCATAAACGGTGTCAAACTAATCTCCCCCTGTCCTGTAATTGGGGAATGAGTTCCATCTGCAATAACCACCGTACGTCCTGGAGGGACAAGTCTGTATGCTGTAAGTTGATCCTTGTCTCCACACAAGTGATGCGTGGCACCGGAATTCATAATCCATTCAACTACATCGGATCCACAACTACTAGTGAGTGCATAATTACTACCTGAAGTGCTGGAGGAGGCAGAGGCAACCATACCAGAGTGACTCCCAGGGACTGAAGAGGACACGACAAGACTGGCTGGAGGTATGATGCGTCTCAATCTTGCGACAAGATCATCAAACCGCTGATCCATAGAAGCAACAACTGGAGGCTCAATCAGCTCAACCACACGAGCTGAGGTTGGAAATCCATGTTTAGAGTAGCGTGTATCTTCGGTATGTTCAGAACGATGGTAGAATGTGCAGGATTGACGAACACGGCCTCCTCTGCCGCGAGGTCCTCGTCCACGAAATTGAGAAGAACCTCCTCGATCTCGAGAAGCCACCATCGCTGAGGAAGTCGGACTGGCAGTGGAAGATGGAACGGTAATCCGATTGAGCCTACGAAAGGCTTCCTCCATTGGAGGAATAGTAGAATCTGCCAAGATATGAGAACGAGCAACCTCGTACTCCGGATATAGGGCTGCTAGGAACACACCAACCATGGTGGCATTTCGATAAGTCTTCTACTGCTCAGGGGTAGATGTTAGAGGCATGAAGCTATAGAGCTTCTCAAACATACCACGTAGGTATGTATACAACGAGTGAAGAGGACGCCCATTCTGCTTGATGGTAAAGATATCATGCTGGAGCTATAGAATCTTCGTCTCGTTTTTCTCCTGTGATTAAGTGACATCAAGAATATCCCACATCGCCTTGGTTGCGGGTTGATAAAGTATATCATTGGCGATTTCTAATGCCAATGTCCCTGAGAGCCAAACCTTGGCATAAGCATCATCCGCCTCCAATGAGGCATTAACTCCAGTCTTCTCGGTAGGTTCTTCTTTGGTAATAATGTGTTTCTTACCTGTAGACTTCATCATGTTCATGAACTGCATAGTCTACAGTTCATAGTTTGACCCATCCATCTTTACTATAGGCGCATGACCTTTGAAGGTGCCTATGGAGGGAACTTCGACCTTACTTTTTGTATGGCGGCACGAGAAGACTATAGTTGAAGACTAAACATGTTCTTGTCTACACTGACGTAGAGAGATGTAATTGCATGTGTAGACTCATGCAATCAATCTCGTGAAAGGCGAAAGACCCCGACTTCTAGGTGCTCAGACGGTTGTAAAGGGGCCACGCGGGAGGACTACGGGGCTGGCGGGAGCCTAGGCAGGGCCGGGAAGGACCTAGGCGGCAGCTGGCGGGAGCCTAACCGTGGTCGGGGAGGACCTAGGTGGGGCTGGCAACGCTGGCTGGAGTGATGCGGTGGCTGGCGGGGCCTAGCAGGGTTGACGATGGGCTTAGGCAGGGCCGGTGGCGCTGGCGGGGCCACACTGGGGTTGGCTAGGGCTCAGGAGGGGCTGGCGGCGCTGGCTGGGGCTGTACGTGGGCATGGGGCGGCGACAACCTGCGTAGAAAGGAGGAGAGAAGGTAGGGGAAGGCTAGGGTTAGGGTTTCGGAGCTCCGGTCTAGGACCGCCGCTCTGATACCATGTTGGGAAAAAAATTAGAAGTTGTTTATTCCTTGAGCCCTAGGCTCTCTTATATAGGGAGGGACCTATGGGCAAATTACATAGAGTAGATAGAAGAACTGCAAAATATGTAAGAGATACAGAAATATATTAAATATCTCGACAGTAATCATCACCAGACCATATATTTCCTTTGCATAAGCAAAGTGAGTTAGTTCATGGAGCAACCTAGACATACATTTATGGATGCAGTCTACGTAGAGTTATATTTATGTCTTTGTACTGTTTTCTTATTATTTCCGTTCTTTTATCTATCATATGCAATTACCCATTGTTCTCTCCGTTATATAAGAGAGTCTAGGGTTGAGATAAAAAACTCTCTTATTTTTCCCAACAGTCTATGATTCTGAGGTATCTGAAGACCTCACATGGCACGTGTCTTCTATTTACACCGCTTGCTATTACAACTTGTGCAAATGCACATTATGCTGGGTGTCCCAATGACATGAAGTCTACCTTGGGCATTGTAGTGTTGATAGGGAGTTCTTGGTGTCATGGAAGAGCAAGAAGCATATAGTAGTCGCTAGATCCAGTGCAGAATCAGAGTACAGAGCCATGACACGAGCTAGTACAAAGATGGTGTGGTCAGATTTGTTCTTACTGACCTAGCAATTGAGGTGCATCTTCCCATATACCTCCAATGCGACAACCGGTCTGCACTTTTCATTGCCAACAACCCAGCCTTCTGTGAGAGGACCAAGCATACCGAGGTAGCCTGTCATTACACTTGAGACATGATTCAGAAGGGCCTCATCTCCACCATTCATGTTAGCTGAGGAGATCATACAACAGACATGCTCACCAAGGCCCTAGTCAGAGGGTCTTTCCAGATATGCTGTTCCAAATATCTACGCTCCTGCTTGAGGGGGAGTGTTGAGATATTAGTCATCTTTTATTTCTTTTATGTATTCTCTATTCTTTCCATCTACTTTATGTAATTTGCCCAACATATTTCTTTTCTATATAAGAGAATCTTAGTACCTCATAAATAAACATTTCATTGTTTTCTTCCAACAACGGTGTTATATAAAAAGCCTCATCACACCTCCTATATCATTGAGAAAATAAATAAAATATCTAGCCCTTTCTCGCTTTTCTCTTATGGATTCTTTCCTCTCCTTTAAAGTTGATTCTACATAAATCCGTGCTTTGTTTTGCCTTTTGATTCATCACATTATATCCTGTATTTACTTATCATAAGATTTAGTAACTTGATAGTGGCGAGATTCTAAATACAAATAACAATTGGGCCAGCATTTAATTATAAGGGGTGTATCTGTAAATATCCCATACATAAACGCTGCGTGTCTTCTTTTTTTGCTTCTCAGTATGGAGAACAGTACTTATTCTTTCATTTTTATGAAATTGCTGCCTGGCAGGTTAAATTAAACCCCTCACTTGCTGATGCCTGGTTATGCTTGGGCAACTGCATTTGGAAGAAAGGTGACCTTTCTGCAGCAAAGAACTGCTTTTCAATGGCTTTGAGCAAGGTATACATTATCTTGATCCTGATTGATGGTTGGCTAATCAGTTTTAACCCTCTTTCAAGTGACCTTCGTCAACACTATTTCAGTTTTTGTTGATTGACATTCTTTTATCTGCTTAAAAGGGTCCAAGCAAGCAAATATTTTGCCAGCTATCTATGCTGGAAAGGCAGTTGGGCCAAGGCAAGCTGTTCCCCATCTTAAAACTTTAATGTTTAGTAGTAGGTTTTTTCCCTATGCCAATTTTTGTTTGTTATTGTATTTTTATAGTTTTGTCAACTCCACAGGTATTATTTGTACACTTATGGCACATTGTAATTGCTTTGGCTAAGTTTTTCTTCAGTGTACCCGACCTGCTTTGTTGTGATGATTAACTTTAATGTTTCTGTATAGGGAAATATTTCGTTCTTGGTGAGGCCAGTAAAAGTTTTTGTGGGGGAATTTCGAACTTATATTTATTTTCCTATATAGGAACTGAGCATCAGGCACAATCCGTCGAAGAAAGTGTTCGTTATGCAAAGGAAGCAATAAAGTTGGATATCAAAGATGGTAATTCTTGGTGTAAGTTGGAAGAATTTCACTCCTCTGAATGTGACTGCAATTTTATCTTTTAAATGATAAACAATATTAATCATTGTGGGAATTCTCTATTCTCTGCAAATATGTGCATGATTTATTAAGAATTGCAAAGGGTTGAATTAACGGGCATGATCCATCTAATTGGTTTATTGAATGACAATGGTCTTACGTGTGAATCATTAGCTTATTATTATTTTTTTGGGCCTGTGGTTGTCGCTACTCGATCTCAATTGTGGGGTAACTAGGGTCAACAAGGTATGCATGCACAAAGTCACGGGTGAATAGAAAGGCCGTCCTAATTTCTTGCTTATTATTGTTTAATGGAGATTTTAGGGATTTTTACACTTTTATCCCCATGAGATTTCTCAATAATACTTGTGCCATTGCCTTTTATGTAGTTACACTTGTGTCCCTAAAAAACCTACCGAATAACATTTATGCCTCCCTAGTTGTTCCATCTCTTCCCCTCCCCTAAGACGGATATTAAATTATGGGCACATGTGTAACTGAAAAAAGAGGGGCACACATATTTACACCATGACCACCACCACCTTCCTTCACTGCCTCCTCTTAGCCACCAGCACCACCACCACCTACAATACTCTTCTCCTCCTACCACCAACCTTGTCCTCTGCTCCCCGTACACTACCCATTAGTTCTTCAAGACTGTCATCTTCTTTAACCCTCCGGCCTCACCTTCGATTCATTGGACCTGACTTTCGCAAATACACGACCACCCTTAATCCCTTTGCCTCCTCTTTGAGCTTGACCTAAGAAACAACTGCCTCATCCATTTTATTCTTGCATCCTCCTCTCCTTCCCCTCCGTCCGCTACCTTGACCTCCTCATCAATGACCTCAAGGACTTCATCCTCACCTCCTTCTTGCCTCAACATCCCCCTACCCTTGATGCCTCCCCAATCTCATCGTCGTTCTCAACAACAATCGTTTCACAGATGCCTTCCCCTCACTCTTGGAAACATGTCCCGGACCCTCTACAAGGTCGCTTTTTGTAATATTAGGTTGAAGTCGTGTGCCTCGATCGGGCAACTCAAGGACCTTGCAATTCTCTATATGAGCCAGAATGAGCTGATGAACAAGATCCCTAGTTCTATCTGAAATATGAGGGAGCTCTTTTAATATAACATACTTAAATGTTGAACATGGTTATACACAAATATTTAGTCTACATGATTCATCCATAAGTCCATCCACTGCGCATCCACAAGGCATGTGCATTCTATAATACGATGGAGGTCACCGATTCGAGAAATTATGTAAAGGCATTGTTATGAAGCAAATTCAGTCAATCTTAGCAACAATCCGCAAAGGACAAGGTACATACACATAATAAGCTGCTAATTAATGGCAACACAATCATTTGACATCGTTGGATGCAAGGTTCAGAAAGGCAGCCCAGGTGGTCGCATATGCGTACTCGTGCCCCCTAACGCATCGAGTATTAGCTATGCGCTTAATATGCGCTCAAAGGGCATATGCGGCCTGAGTATTCCGCATACGCGGTCGCCTTTATGCTGGAACACCCCCCCCCCCCCCCCCCCCGAAAAATTGATAGTTTTATTTCCCTAAACCCTAACACAAAGCCTCTCACAAGAAAGCCCCTGATTTTTTCTCTTCCCAACCCTATGCGACGCGATCGGCTCCTTCGCCTTTGCTCGAGCTGGTCCTCCGCCTTCCCTAGGCGGCGCAGGCTGCTCCTCCACCTTCCTTGGGTGACGTAGGCTTTTCCTCCGCCTTTTCTCGAGGATCGTGCCATTAAACCTCACCTTTCTTGGGCGGTGCGCGAACCTGCACCTCCGCCTTCCCTCGAGAGAGTGCTCCTCCTTCCCTCGTGTCGCTGCACCTCTGCTTACCCTCAACCAAGACCTCTGCCTTCCGTAGGCAATGCACGCTGCTACTCTTCTACCGAATCTTCTCCTCTAACAGCCACAAGGTACTCTTCGAGTCTTTGCAACCACATTTTTTCTTTGTTATTGAGTCATTGACTACTGTTCAGAATTTAAATCTACTGTTTTCAAATTAACTTGTATTATAGTTATCAAATCTATTTTTTTAATGGGTTATAAACTTATAATTTTCTTTTCTTGAGAATAATATACTGACATGCTAGTTTTGATTAAAAAATACTGATATGCGATAGGTTTCTGTGAGAATAATCGGCAAGAGAGTAGTGTAGATTTTTTGAGATATGCACGTGGTTCTTAGCATATACAAGGTACAAAGACGATAAATAACACGTGAGATGAATAATTGTCATCATTTGTTTTGGTTGTGCTTATGTCATCATTTGATATACAATTTTAGTTTATTAACTATTTTGCCATGGATTTAGGTTATCATGGATTCAGAACCCACACATGTTGCTGAACATGTGCTTTTTATTCCACCAGGATCTACCGACCTGGGATGGAAACATGCGTATCTCATGGGGAAGATTGATCCGAATTCCGTGACTTGTCGCTTGTGTGGCAAGGTCTTGAAAGGTGGAATTAATCGAATGAAGCAACACCTTGGGCACATAAATATCAATATTTGAATTTATTTTTATATTTTTAACTATTTTTACTAAAATAATAGAAACCAAATAATCCACACATACTTCCGCATATACTTCCGCCTGCCCTCTTACTCGCTTCAAACTGCCTGCCCGAACGAATACCACATACCGACTTTCTGAACCTTGGTTGGATGTAGTGTTTCGCTATCATAGCAGATTTGCTAGCAACGAAGATGAAAATCTAACATGAATGCTCCCTAAAGGCGATAACACATGCAAATTCGAACCATTGATGCTTTAATATTTGAACAACAAGAATTGAATCACACAATATGACCATATTTGGTCGCCATATAGTAGAATTTGTTGGTTTCGCAACTTGCTGTAAGTGAGTCAATTATGAGTTTCTCAATGTCCATATGTTTGTTTTTGTTAGAAAATAAACATGCGGAAGCGAACATGGAAAAAGATAAAGAAATATAAAGAAGACGGGATTTTTACGTGGAACCCTACTCCGTAAGGAGCGGGATGAAACCACGGGAGAAGCCCTCAACGGGGCGGATATTCTATTGAACTTTCTCATCTGTTACAGGAGGCCTGGGGCTCCTTATATAGCCTCTCCAGAGCCTCCACGTCCCACCACTGGACGATGTGGGACTAAACTCAGTGGTGGGGTAAATGGACCCTGGAGGGATCCATTTACCCACCTATTACATAAGTGACGCATGCTCTGAATACTCTAACACTCCCCCTCAAGCTGGAGCATGCAATGCTCAGCTTGGACAAACAGGAAGAAACTCAACTCACAATACATGACACTACGGACAATATCAACCCAACATGCACAGCTGCTGCAGTCGAGGACGTTGCTTCTCATGGCGTGCATGTGAGGAGGACGAACGGGGCTGGAGTGTCTATCTGGCTCAGAGAATGGTACTCTACTGTGGAGTCCCTATGATACCATATGAAAACCCTTGCCCTTAATGGCATAGGGAATAGTCCTCTGCTATGGAGTCCCTATGGCTCACATGAAAGCTCTGGCGACCAACAAGAATGACAAATGATTGGCATGCGTCATCGTCGAGTCTGAATCTGAAATTTGTAGAGTCTGAATATCTGACCGGTCTGCAAAATCTGATATCTGAATCTTAGAACAAGACCTGTGACTCTACATATACTCCCCCTTTCTCCCATACTGGTCGGAATGACATTTATATGACCACGTTGGGAGAAGATAAAATAATACATAAACATGGGGATGAATAAAACATCACTTAGCCGATAATGATTTTTTTTCGGCATTTTTTTAAAATATATATATATATATATTTGAACCACATTTTTTTTTAATTCGTACGGCTTTTCTTTGTACGTGCCTCTTTCATTTTTTTTCTATGCGTACGGCTTTTTACTTTGTACGCGCCTCTTTTTCTTTTTCTTTTTTTTGAACAAATGATAATATTTTTTTTCCGGCCCATCTGGGCCCATCACTTTTCTCCCACCTTTTTTTTACTTCCTTTTTTTTTGTTGGCCCATTGGGCCCAGCAGCAGCCTCCCCTTTCTTTTCTTTCTCTCTCTCTATCTTTTATAAATCCCAGGCCCACTTGGGGCTTACAAATAAGCAGGCCAAATTTTTTTTTAAATGACGGCGCTAATAGGGTTCCACTATGGGAAACCCTCACTTCAAACACCGCCGCCCCCGTCAGGTCTTTCTTCATCGCACCCGGGTTTTCTTCATCGCCGCTTGAAGTGGGAGGATGCAGAATGCCGCCGACAAGTAGTTTCAGCCCTGGAGCTCCTACGATGGTCGCGTGAGCACCTGATGGTTTGCGCCTGCGGGTCTTCGAGATGGGGCGACGCTCCGAGATGGGGCGAGGAGGAGATCGCCTTGCGCCTCTGCTGGTTTGCGCGAAGGGGTTTCGCACGACTGCGCGAGATGGGGCGAGGAGGAACGTGCGCGTTCGTGCGCCTGGGGATCGAGCGCGTGGATGTTGAGCGCCAGCGGGAGATGTCGTTGTAGATATTCACTGGAGTCTGCTAGGGGGTCGAGCGCGAGGAGAGGAGCTTGCGCAACCTTCTGCGGTTGAGGGGCTCGGCGCTCACGCGGCTACTGCTGTTGGATCGGGTGGGGCGCCGCCTCGCGCCTGGGATCTGGAGATTTCTTATCGCCTGGGGATGCCGCCTAGTGAACGAAGGCGCGCCACGGGACTGGACAGACAGGCGAGACGACGTTGCTGAGAACATGCGGCCAGGTCTCCTGCGCCTGGGAGATGTAGGCCTGCGCGAGGCTATTGCCGATCTAGGGTTCCATAGAACTCTAAACAAAAAACTCTCGAACAGAAAAAAAAATAATCTTCAACATAAAACGATTCTCGAACATATTACAAACGAACATGAAAGAAAACCCTCGAGAATCGACCCGCTCTGATACCATGTTAGAAAATAAACACGCGGAAGCGAACATGGAAAAAGATAAAGAAATATAAAGAAGACGGGATTTTTACGTGGAACCCTACTCCGTAAGGAGCGGGATGAAACCACGGGAGAAGCCCTCAACGGGGCGGATATTCTATTGAACTTTCTCATCTGTTACAGGAGGCCTGGGGCTCCTTATATAGCCTCTCCAGAGCCTCCACGTCCCACCACTGGACGATGTGGGACTAAACTCAGTGGTGGGGTAAATGGACCCTGGAGGGATCCATTTACCCACCTATTACATAAGTGACGCATGCTCTGAATACTCTAACAGTTTTCATTGAAGAGAGCTCAAGAATATGAAGTTGGGTAGGAATAGGCCGTAGAGCTTGGTGTCGAAGGGGGTTTGCATGTTGCTGAGGGTATGAGGTTGGAATTGACAGTTCTTTTCTTCATTCGGGCGCTGAAGAGGTGTCATGAGATGAAGGAGGTGGATGATCACTGGAATTGCTTGAATGTGAGGAAGAGGTAGATGAGTGAGGGGAACGACATGGAATTTTACTCTCGAAAGATCATGCGTAAATCTTTTAAGCATGATCCTTTCGATTACATGTTGCACCACCCCCATTGTCTTTGTTACAACCATCCCATCTATGATCGAGTTTGCATCTAAGACACCTTTGAGAACTATTAGGGGTGAACGCGCAACATTGTCAATCATAGCCATTATAAGGTAATACCCTCTTACCCTCTTCGCAGACATGGCTGGGGACATCCCTTAATGACATGAAGGGGGCAAAGGTGGTGGAGGGAGATGAGGCAGAGGAGGGCTGAGGAGGAGTGGGCGTGGCAAGCTTGTAAGAATTCGAGCCTCAAAAAAAAAAGCTTGTAAGAATTGGTTGACTAGTTAACTCGATTAGTCAAGTCGGGTAAGTAGCTAGCTAGACTAGGCCTAATCAACCTATAATCACTTGACCCGACTAATATGTAGATTTGTCGACCTAGTTGGTCGCTTAATCAACCGAGATTTAATCCCATTTCTATATTAATTTGCTTCCCCTATTTTGATTTGTATATCATTGTTACCAATTTATTATTCATTGTTGGTTAGTATTTAGTAACTTAGTATATCATGTTGTCTCTTATGTTTTATGCGATTCCTTTCTATATCATGTATATGTTGTGTATTTAGTTCATACTAACCCACTCTAATGGTCTGATGGTAGTGCAGTGTGTCTACCACCCAAAAGACCAGGGTTCCGATCCCCCCTTGTGTGGGTTGCGTTAGGTAGCCGACAACTAGCGTAAAAAATAGTTGGATCTTTCCATGGATTTGAGCAAGAATCCATGTAGCCGACCCTACTTAAAGTGGGAGAAGGCTTCACCATTTTTACCATGTTGTATATTTAGTTTTTGTTGTAACTTGTTTATTTGTATATTTGGTATATCATTGTTAGTAACTTGTTTATGTTTTGTTCTATCTTGTTGTACTATAGAGTTTATATACTACTCCCAGTACAAACAGATCCTAGTTGAAAATGGAACCAAATACTATAATCAAATTTCATTTTTGGATGGGGCGTTGCCCCCTGCAACCATCACAGGGGGAGTGCACCTGCCTGACCCTCGCCTCCCTTGCTGGTAAGGTATGATACGGCTCGCCCTTCTTGGGGAGGGTGCAAAATGTAGTTCTTCAACTAGGTGCAACATAAAAAGATGGTTAGGATTCAAGATGTATCAACATTTTATGGTATTCAGTTTTGTACCATAATTAATGCTAATGCTATTGGTTGTTATAAACATGTATATAGGGATGATCCATTTTTATACGTTTTGCATTCACTGCTATGCTATTGGTTAGTATTCTTATGTTGTTTAATTTTACGAATGTCATTTTTTAATAGGTGTAGTATTCTCTTTATGTTTTTATGAATGTATTATAGTATTGGAAATGTCTAAATCTATGCAAATATATGAGAAGACGTTATAAAAAATTGATTTATATATTTAAAGTAATTTAAAAAAAATCAAAACCGACTAAGGCTCGGCTAAATCCGATTAGGCAATCAACTGCCTATTAATCCTGAATGACCTGGTTGATCGAGTATCAGCTATCGACTTTTGCTGCCTTTGGGCTTTGTGGTCGTTGGGGTCGAAGAGGAGGTTACGTATCACGAACATGATGGGCCAAGAATGTAGGAGCACAAGTATAATGTATTATATTATAATTAGACCTTAGTTTTAAATACCTAATGACTGCAAGGAGTATTTGAACCATGTCAATGCAAGCAACATGTGAAAACTTGTCGTAGTAATCGATTCCATATGTCTGCGTGTAGCCCTTAGCGACCAGTTGTGCCTTGTAATACTCCACACTACCCTTGGATTGATGCTTGATTTTGAAGATCCACCTACATCCTACCACAACTACATCCATGGGCAGTGTAATGAGATTCCAAGTGCCTATGTATTGCGAAGGTGACATTTCCTCCTGCATGGCTTTTCTCTGTCCATCTTACTTAAGTGATTCTTGATTAAAATATGTCGAATTGCTATAACTGAGAGACCAACTACAAACTGTCATTAAAATAGAGGGAGTATCTCAATGAAGACACGTATAGAGATGAGGTGCATTGTGGATGCATGCTTTCCTTCGTCAAGGCAAAATAATATATATCAATATCATAGATATCTATCGTGTTATCTTCTTGCATCTCCATATCTAAACTGTCACATCTAAGAACACTTACAATGCCATTAATAGAAACATTGTGATCAGAAGATATCTTTTGGCAGGATAGATGATGACACAAGTTTAGGAGCAGGGGTCCTTGTCTCCATATAATTCTTACAAGGGACCGTAAAATATTCAATATCATCAGCCTATTCTGGATTTAATAAGAGGGTCCGGCGAATATACTTCATCATCAATGTCAAAGGTACTCAACCGCAAACTAATAGAAAAAAAAGAGACCGACTCAAAAAATTAAACATATGCAATGTCATGATAATGTCTGCTAAGGTCATTGTACCAATACCCTTACTGAGCACGAGAGTAGCCTCAGAATACACATTTGATGCCCAGAAGAGAGAGTTTGTCCTATTTAGTGGCACGGATAAAAACAATAAAAGCAAGTACACATTTGATGCCCGTAAGGGTGATCTTGTCTCTTGGCACAACCATTCCATTGAGAGGTGTAAGCACAAGAAGTCTAGCGATTACTCTTATGCTCTCTAAAAAGGGTAAAAAGAGCTCATACAAATTCCAAGAGCATTGTCAGGTCTAACAATATTTATGAGCATAAAATTGATTTTTTTATTTCCAAACTATATAACTTCATTAGACTCTAACTACAGATTTAGTCTTCGAAAGAAAAACCTAGCTGGATGGGCGGACATCAATTTGGATGCCACCCTTTTTTTCTAAAAAAGAAAAGGAAAACCTAACTAACACTATTATAACCATCCACGCCTGCCAAATAATAGTTGTCCCTGGAGATCATTAACATGACTAGGCCTGCGAACATCAAAATGCAACTATTTTAAAAACGGAAGAGCTGTTTCTCAATAGACTCAATACTTGCCACGATAGGAGGATTGCTGTTGCTTTCATATCTCACAAGACTCGTATTGAACACTACTCTGTCAGGAGAATTGAGGAAAAACTGCATAAATTTTGAAGTGGAAGGTGACCACATTGGAGATGCGAAAGAAACACATTTGGAGAGACTCTGGATGATGCAGAAGAGGTGCCAACAAAAAAGAAAATGCGTAACTCTGTAAAGACCATACCGTTGAAGACCATTACCTATCACCATACCATCAATACGTCTGAAACACAACTAAACAATGGTCACATATGACATCGATTAAGTTCCTTAGTTATACAGAGAATTGATACAAGATCAAGGGAAATTTTGGAGCTAGACAAACCTTTTGTAAGGGCGTGGTTGGTGACATGGGAAGATCCCCCTCACTGCTCGAAAAAAATACTGTCCCGTTGGTACATGTTTAAGGACCTTGTTCCGTGTCCTCCATCACTACAAAGGTGTTGTGATGCATCAAAATGAACAAGCCAATTTGTACCATCAGCAAATCCACAAGCTAAACAAGCATGTGCTAAGCTCGATAAATTGGTAGTGACAACAATTGTTTCTGCTTTAAGGCATAAGAATACGATTTGGTACATATCAGTTAGTTAAAGACGTTACAAAAATCATTTTGCTTTAGATATGATATAACTGTGGATGGCTCAATCACATGGATAGGCAGGCCAACAACATGATGGGATGAAGTGAGGCAATCATGCTTTTGGTAACAAATATCCTTCTCGTGACTAGTGCTTTAATTGCGGGTACACATAACTCTAGTACCACCACAATCATTGATACAATTTCTCCGTTTATCGTACATGGGACTTCGATTAAACTTAAGGGTGTATACAATTATGTCTCTCGGTCCTGAGCTTTTAAGTTGCTGCTGGTGGTGTGACTTCCATGATGAGCTATTCATTCTTACGAAGGATCATCTCAAGGCAGAGGACAAGGACTATGATCCCTCGTTGCAAGATAACTATCAAGTCATGAATTGGCCAACTAACAATGTAGATCAGTCAATTGCTGCCAATCTCCTAAAAAAGGAGATGCCTAAAGGAGATGTGGGAGGAGTTTTAAATATCATCGACAGATTAAAGGTCTATAGAAGGAACACAATGTTTTCCAGACGACTTGTTGCACCAAGCATGAGACATAGACCCGAATGCTAGGTGCACATGTTTCTTGCATGATTGAGCCCTTACTATGCGGCAACGAAGGGCTGGATCCTTGCTTTTGAGACAGTTCTTTTGATGCATGTGATATTCACATGACTACAACATATTGATTCCACTCTTGACCAATCCGATCAAGTTTAAACATCAGGGACCACAACTTTTCTTGCATCACTGGGAGAGATGGTCGTTCTGCTTTTCATTTTGGTCGAGGTCAAGACTCAGGATGCGGTCGAGGACGTGGCTATCCTCCTTGTATGCACTGACACATAATGGGTCATTCATCTGACATGTGTTGAGTGAAGTTTGGTACATCTCCCGCGACTAACCAAGCTTTTCCCATGTCTGATGTTTTATTGACCGTCGGTGAGATGTTTTCTGGTTATAGACAGATAATCATACTATCCATCTCTCATTTTTGGTTACTCTGACTCCTGCAACTGATGCAATGTAATCTTGCTATTACCCATGATCATGCACCTAATGCTAGTCTGGTTACCAATTTAGATACTATATGGATTTTTTTTTCTTTTTACTTCAGCATAGATTATTGATTTTGAAGCCTCGACTCAAATGACGAGAGAAGGCAATTCGCTAACTTCAACACAACTGTCTACACATGAAGTCTGTTCAGTTGGCAAATGGTGCTCCTTCTCTTTTTATCTTAGTTGGCAGTATAGAGTTCTAATCTAGATGCAAGCTTTTTGTTGCTTGTGTACTCCCGGATATGGTTTTGAAAGCTTTTTTGGAGGCGTTGAGGCTTACACCTCGAGACAGTCTTAAGGAAATATAGCGTTGAGGATATAGCCTCAAATTACTTCAATGAGGCTTACACCTCGATAATACTGAGGCAGTGGGGCGATGAAGCAGTACTGAGACATTACCTCAATTATCTAAGGAATATAAAGATGTTATAAAAGAAGAAATTATGTGCCTATGTCTTCTGTAGGTTATATTAATGGAAATAAGTAAGAAATAACCATTTTGAGAATATTCATCAGTCAACCAAATCTTAGAATATGAATAACATTTTTATAATCTACTGTATCCTTCTTTGATCATTAGTTAGAATTTAATTTTACCACATCCTTACTTTTTTGCCTATTGTTGAGATATTTCTACATTCTGTTTATCTTTCCAGTTATTTTATTTTTTTATGTCTGTCTTATGTAATTTACCCATAGGTCTCTCCCCTATATAAGAGAGCCTATGGTTACAAGAATCATTATCTCTTCTTTTTCTCCCAACATGGTATAAGAGTGATGGTCCTAGACCGGAGCTCTCGTATCCAAAACCCTAACCCCACCTCTTGCCCCCCACCTCCGCGCGCCGCCGACCCCATCTTCGTGCGTCGCCGTCGCACGCCGCCTTGCGTGCCGCCCACACGTGCCTTCACGCACACCGCCCTGCGCGCCTCCACGCGTGCCGCCTAGCGCGTTCCCACGCCGCCACCCTTGTGCGCCGTCCTTCGCGCGCAGCTCCTCCGCGTGCCGCGCCTCCACGTGCTGGCGTCGTTTACTTCATTTCATTGATGGATTTGGGGGCATGAGTCTACATATGCATCCAAATCCACGTACGTTTGTGTAGACATTCACTCTTTGGTCTACAAAATCTTAGTCTTCTACATCCAGCAGGATGTCTGAGAACAAAGTTGATGTACTCGCTACATACGCATTTAGAGGTCCAACGCCTATCGTCAAAATGGACGGGACACATTATGAGCTCTGGGCTATGCAGTTCATGAGCCTTATGAAGTCAAATGGTAAGAAGCACATTCTTACAGAGGAGGAGCCGATAGAGAAGATTTGGTAAACGCCCAATGGGAGGCGGACGACGCATGTGCCAAAATTTGGCTTTCAGGAACATTGATGATTGAGATCGCCAATGATGTGCTACATCAACCTACTGCTAAGGCGATATGGGATATCCTCGTGGCAACATATTCTCAAGCGAGGAACGGGACGAAGATCCTCCAACTCCAGCATGACATATTCACTATCAAGCAGAAAGGACGTCCTTTGCATTCAATCTATACATCCTTGCATGGGATGTTTGAGACGCTTCACAGTTTCATGCCTCTAACGGCAACTCCAGAGCAACAGAAGACATATAGAAATGCTATCATGGTAGGGGTATTCCTCGCAACCCTTGATCCTGAATATGATGCTGCTCACTCTCAGATTCTAGCATATGCCTCTATTTCCCCCATGGAGGACGCGTTCCGCTGGCTCAACATGATTACTATTCCTTCCACAACCTCTAGTCTGACTTCCTCGGCCATGGCAGCCTCTCGAGGAAGAGGAGGTCATTCTACCTTCAGTGGACGCGAACCTCGTAGTAGAGGAAGTCGCACTCGTCAGCCCTGTACTTTCTGTCACCGGCCAGGTCATACCGAGGAGACATGCTATTCCAAGCATGGGTTCCCGGCATCAGCCTGCATTGCCGAGCAGATTGAGTCTCCTGTTGCTTCTACTCTAGATCAGAGGTTTGATCACCTCGTAGCCAGACCGAGGGATATCATACCCTCTTTCGCTTCACCATCCTCAGGAGATCATTCAGATGTGGCAGCCTCAGCTTCTGCCAGTACCTCTGCTATAGCCAACACCTTAGGTACATATGCTTTTACATCCTGTCATGGATCTGACATTACCGAGTAAATTATGGACTCCGGTGCAACACATCATCTATGTGGAGACATACATCAGCTTATGTCATATAGACAGGTTATGATAGGGAGAATATTTGTGATAGTTGATGGGACTCATTCCCTGATCACAGGACGAGAGGAGATCACTTTGACGCCATCGATGCGTCTGCAGAATGTGCTACATGCTCCAGATTTTTCTATGATTTTGCTTTCTATTAGTCATATTACAAAGGATTTGCACTGCCGAGCTATTTTTAACCCATCGTCTCTTGTTTTTCAGGACATTCTTACGGGCAAAGTGATTGGGTGTGGCCGTGAGCAGGGTGGTCTCTATCGTATGGTTCGGAATCCATATGCAGGATTATCTTCTCATTCGTCTGGATCCGTCTCTCCGTTCACTTGGCACCTTCGGTTTGGTCATCTCCCTCTTCTGAAGATGTGTCATATGTGATGACTCGCCTTGCAACTCGGGTTAAGTAATATCAAGGATCGTTGTGACCTGAATCACTAAGTGTCGGTCAACAAGAAGAAATAACCACTCAAAACAGATCAAAAACAATCAAACACAAAATGTAAGCGGTTTGCTATTTATTTTATCGGGTATAGCAACCAGGGCCAAACACTAGGAGCATGAGAAAACCTACGAAGTAGTCAAATCTCAGAAATAAACAACATATTTTTAGTGGTTTTTAATTTTTTTTGCAAATTTTTAATTTTTAATAAAGGAACAAAATCAAGAAATAACGAAAACAAGGTAACACACAAGTCTTTTTGGATTTTTCTTTAGGGTTAAAAATGCTCAGAAAATCAAGCTAAAAATATTTTTGGATTTTTAAGGTTTTAAAGTGTTTTTGGTAATTTTCTAGGGTTTTGCAAATATTTTTGTAATTTTATAAAAATCAAACAATGACTAAAAATTCAAACAGTGCGCAACGAGGATTAAATTGCAAGTTAAAAATACTTTAAATGACCTAAAATCGTAGATAGCAATTTTATAAGGAAATACAAGTAAAACACCTATAAACATAATCTGAAATGAGAATTTTTTGATTTTTCTTAAAATTTATATAACTTTTATAAGTTTTTAGGTATTTTGTGATTTTTAAGATTTTTGTAAGGATTTTTTAAACAAAATTGCTACAATAGATAAAACACATAAACACACCAACATGGTTTTTTTTGGAATTTTTAATATAATTTTCAAAATTTTATGGATTTTAAAAAACAGACGTGACACTTTTTAGATGTTTTTGAATTTTTAAAAATAATAAATGCAAACAAATTAACCCACAAAAATTACACTAAATACTACATGACAACATGAGTTGATGGTGATTTTTAGATAATTTTTAGGGTTGATTTGATAATTATTAAGTTAAATAAAAGACAAGCCGTTTGCGGGGACCTGTATGAATTAAAATAAAGTTCTGGACCTAACAATAACACAAGTGAAAAGTGCAAGGTCGAAATTGCAAAAAGTCTGAACAATCACACGCGCAACACTTGAACCAGACTCACAGGGGTATAAATGCAAATATCAAAAACATGCCATTCATTCATAAAATCTAAAAACGTACATGGCATACAGTACAAATAATCCAAAAGCACATGAGATGCACGTGAGTTTAAACAATTTGGACTAAAATGCAAATATCAGAAACTACAAGGGTCTAACTGCAAATTATCCAAAGTAAATTAAACTACGATAAATATTTACATGACTAAATCTAAATGCTGAAATAAAGGGGGGTAAAAGGGAAATATACCCCTGCAAAGGCACGTGGCGCACGTTCAGAGAAGGCGTCGGCGTACGGCCCTGATCTCCTGCAAATGCAGATCTGACAGCCAGAGAATGTCGGGGACGTGCAGTCAGATGGTGTCAGATCCAGCGGTCGGAAAGGTGCTGCGGTCGGCAGCTGAGATGGAATTTGGTAGAGAGAGCTGATCTAATGGTGGGGAGGAGGTCTACAAGAACTCCTTCAGGGCGAGCTTCGATCGAGCAAGGGAGACGATCCACAAACCCGATAGAAGATCTGAAGGGTCCGACAGTGACGTGAGAGGTTCCCTCGTCCGGTGGGGGGCTCCGATGGTGACGATGACGGTCGGATGAGCGTGGCGATGGAGGGGTACCTGGAGCAGCTCTACCTGAGTAGCTGGTGGGATGAATGGGGTCTGCTGCGCGAGTTAAAACCTGTAAAGGGTACACTGCTCGGTGGCGAAGCTCCGACGATGTTTATTGAGCTCAAAACAAGGGAAGCGAGTGGTGAACGAAGCTTTGGGATTCCAGTGAGGATGGGAGGAGGAAACCCGAGCCTAATCTTACCCGGATGGCTGAGTATTAGGATGATCAGACTACGAGGGAAGATGAGGTGTTCGTCGGGGGGTCGATCTGTGCGGTTAGGAATTGATGTCGGAGCTCCAGCTGGATAGTCGGAGCTAAGGTGCGTGCGACGGAGTGAAATGACAAGATCGGTATGGATTAAGGAATGTGAAGGATAGATGCGATACCTGAAGGTTCATAATGACTCTTGGGCTTCAGGCGATGACAACGTAGGGGTAATGGCCTCAACCACATTGCGTCAAACGGGGAGGCTGTACGTGACGGAGGGCTCCGGCCACGTTGGTGAGCTGCGGTATTAAGCCACCAAACTCCGCTCCCAAAGGCTCCTCCATGATGTTGTCACTCGGCTAGAGGTGTTTAGGGGTGAAGGAATAGGTGAGGCACGAGCTACGACGCTAGGAGGCGGAAGAGAAGGTTATATAGGATGCTCCAGGGGCCTGGAAAGATCGAGTAGGCGCGCGCAACCCTAGGAAGATCCGTGCCTTCCTAAGGATCCACGAAGGTCACGGATCCTAGGAGGACACTCATGCGAAGAA
Organism: Ottelia alismoides; assembly: GCA_037367405.1. Lineage (NCBI taxonomy): Eukaryota > Viridiplantae > Streptophyta > Magnoliopsida > Alismatales > Hydrocharitaceae > Ottelia > Ottelia alismoides. The sequence goes on along the minus strand of JAZKJV010000649.1, from coordinate 714,713 downwards.
TCGGAGCCAGAGGTGGTCGGAATAGGGTGGGAGAATTAGTAGAAAAGACTCCGACGAGAAGGTGGGCGACTCGACCTGACCTGGAAGGAGGCGCTGACCGGAGTCAACAAAGCCTTTGGACCAATCAGGAAAAAGGAATATACAAAATAATTAAAAATTCAATAAAAAATAGCAAATAAATTCAAAATAAAGTGTATAAAATAAAAAAATGTTTATTATTTTTCAAACTATTTTTATGTCATTTTTAATTATTTTTATGAAAAATAAATTAATCTATATACAATATATAGTATTATATATGGGTATAATATACCTATATATTATATAACAGTATTTTTATTTTATCATTTTTACACAAATACCCTTATTTCGCATTTTATTTATTTACAACATAATTTTAAGAGTATAGAATAATTTTTATTTTATTTTTACAAATTATTTAAGGATACATAATAAATAGTGAATGAAATATATACACGTGTATTTTGTACAATGAATTGAGGACTTTATTTTTATTTTACTTTTCTGATTTTTATTTTATTTTTATATTATTTATAGGAAAATAATGGTTTAATTTTATTTTGTCAAAAATAATTGTATAAATAGTATGCACAAATATATGTAACATCCACCACACCAAGTGAGCCCTATCTCTTTCTACTTATTTTATTTTGCGATCGTGTCAAGGCTTGACCTCTTGGGATTTGGGTCACTCTGTATTATTCTAAATACCTTATTCCTTTTTCCTTTCCTTTATTCTTTTATTTTTGCACAAAAACATGCTAATTATGCAATACTAACACAATCATGCAATTTGCTAAGTTATTGTATTTACAGATATTTACATGCTGTTTTGCCAAGAAAAAGAGCTAAAATAAAAGAGTAAAAAGTGAAAATCAAGGATTCATCAATATGCTGCTGCATATTTCACGTAGTCCTTCCTTTCAGTGCGAAGCTTGTCAGTTTGGAAAGCATCATCGGTCTGCCTTTCCCGCTCGTCAGAGTTGGAGCAGTAGCTCCCTTTTTGACTTATTTCATGTTGACATCTGGGGTCCGAGTCATGTGCCTGATCACCAAGGATACAGGTTTTATCTTGTAGCTGTGGACGATTTTTCACGATTGTCATGGGTGTTTCTTTTGAAAAATAAATCTGAAGCAGGGGATGTGATCAAAACCTTTATTACTGAAGTGCAAAATGTTTTCTCTACCTTTGTTAAGTTTGTGCGAACAAATAATGCATTAGAAATTTGTACTCGTGATCTATCTCATTTTCTTTCATCTAGAGGGATTATTAATCAAACATCTTGTCCTTACACCTCTCAGCAAAATGGTGTTGCTGAGAGAAAGCATCGTCATCTTCTTGATGTCACTCGGACTCTTCTCATTCAGAGTCGTGCACCACATTCGTTTCGGGGTGATGCAGTTCTCACAGCATGCTATTCGGTGAGTCGTATGCCGTCATCTCTCTTGGGTGAGAAAATTCCTTTCTCCATAGCTTTTCTTGAGAAGGAGTTATTCTCACTCACTCCTCGTATGTTCGGATATGTTGCTTTTATTCACCAGTTGACTCCTGGTCTTGACAAGCTCTCTCCGAGAGTTGTTAAATGTGTGTTTGTTGGATACTCCAGGACTCAGAAGGGATATCGATGTTATGATCCTCTGCGTGTGCTGATGTCACATTTTTTGAGTCTGTGATGTACTTCTCTCCTAAAGGTGATTTGTTGGCTTCATCGAACTCTAATGATGAAGTTTACATACCACCTCCTCCCGTGCCTGCTGTACCACCTCCACCACCTCCTCCACCTCCACCACCACCACCATCTCCACCCCCTCCTACTACCCAGTCACATGCGCCACTTGTTCCATCTTTACCTAAGTTCTACACTCATCGGACTCCTACTCATGGTCATCGCCTATCATCCACGAAGCCTCAGGTTTGTTTTGATACCATAGCTTCTAACGATGAGTCTGGAAATGTATCTGTGCAGGAATCATTGCATGAAATTAGCACACAGATGGAGGACATTCCTTCTGACCTAGATATTCCTATTGCAGTTTGAAAGCAGAAGCGATCTTGTGCTTCCTACCCCCTGGCTTCTCAGGTCCCCTTCATCGTCTAACAAGGGATTCTCAGACATTTGCAGCGGCTCTATCTGCCATGGAAATTCCACGGAATTATGAGGAGGCATTGAAGGATAGTCGATGGTGCTTGGCTATGGAGGAGGAGATGGCTGCTATAGTCACGTGGTACGTGGAGTCTGGTTTCTGCCCTAGTTGACGTGTCTGTTGTGGGATGCAAATGGGTGTCACTGTGAAACACCGTGCGGATGGCAGTGTGGATCACTATAAGGCGAGACTTGTGGTACTTGGGTTCATCCAGACATATGGGGTGGACTATCAGGATACTTTCTCTCCAGTGGCCAGGCATTCTACTCTGCGTATTCTTCTTTCAGTTGCAGTGACACGAGATTGGCCCCTGTATCAACTTGATGTGAAGAATGCCTTCCTTTATGGTGATCTACAGGAGGAGGTATACATGCAACAACCACCTGGGTTTGTTGTTGAGGGGGAGTGTTAAAAGGTGTGCAGGCTACACAAGGCTATTTATAGCCTCAAGAAAAGTCCAAGAGCATGGTTCCAGAAACTCTAGGACTTGATAGAGCAACAGGAGTTTGTGTGATCGACTACCGATCACTCCTTGTTTGTGTAGAAGACCCGGAGAGGTACTGTTGTCATTCTTGTGTACGCTGCTGACATTATTGTTACAGGGGATGACAAGCAGGGCATTCAGGATGCCAAGGACTTCCTAGGCATGGAAGGCCGTATCCCGATATATTGGCGATATATCGCCGATATATCGGTATCGACACGATATCGATATTGAAATCGATATATCGATATATCCAATTTTCAACATTTTCTTCAGAAAGATTCGTAGATATAGCGATATATCGACGATATATCGTCGATATATCGATATCGACACGATATCGAAACGATATCGATATCGATATGTCCTTCCATGTTCCTAGGTCAGCAGGTTGTGACCAAGGATCTTGGACATCTACATTACTTCCTTGGTTGGAGTTTGCAAGGAACCAACGAGGTCTTGTGATGACCCAGAGGAAATATGTTGCAGATCTTCTTTTAGAGACAGACATGGCAGATTGCAGACCTGCACTAGTCCTATTGACTCGAGCATGAAGCTATATGATGATGACACTGAGGAGGTTGACAAGAGGAGGTACAAGGAGCTTATTGGCAAGCTACTATATGTGACCATTACCAAGCCTGACATATCCTTTGTTGTGAGCAAAGTAAGTCAGTTTATGGAGCATCCCAGACATGCACATATGGATGCAATCCTTATGGTTCTGAGATACATGCGGACTTCACCTGGTACGAGACTTCTTTTCAGCAACGACACATCTTTCTCAGTTACAACATGTGCAGATGCAGATTATGCTGGATGTCCAAAGGATAGAAAGCCTACCTCGGGCTTTGCTGTGTTTATAGGGAATTCCCTAGTTTCATGGAAGAGCAAGAAGCGGACTGTGGTTGCCAGATCGGGTGTTGAGTCAGAATACAAGGCTATGGCACGAGCTACCACGAAGATGATGTGGCTCAGATCTGTTCTTACTTCTTACTGACCTGACTATAAAGGTGCCACTTCCCATGCACCTCCAATGTGACAATCAGTCTGCTCTTTTTATTGCCAACAACCCTGCATTCCATGAGAGAACGAAACATATTGAGGTAGACTGCCATTATACTAGAGATATGATTAAGAAGGGTCTGATTTCTACTTCTGATGTTAGTTCAAGAGAGCAAACAATGAATATCTTTACCAAGGCATTACTAAGGGGGCCATTTCGGAAGTATTCGTCCAAGCTGAGCATGATTGACATCTACGCTCCATCTTGAGGGGGAGTGTTGAGATACTTCTACATTTCGTGTATCTTTCCAATTATTTTATTTCTTTATGTCTATCTTATGTAATTTACCCATAGGTCTCTCCCTTATATAAGGGAGCATAGGATTACAAGAAATAATTATCTCTTCTTTTTCTCCCAACAACTACTATGTATACATGATTAGGATTTTTTATTGCTGAAGTATGAGATGTTTTAAGAACCATATTTGTTGGTAATATCTTAAGCTATTAATTTTTTGCAAAATCTACTTGGAAATCATTAAATTATTACTTTATCACATAAAGTACCTAATTCTCTATTAATTGTAAACTTCAAAACGGTGAACTTTTTTTCCTTTCAAAAAATGCGAACTTTTTTCCTTTCAGAAAAATGTGAACTTTAAGGTATACACGCTTCTCTAAGTTAACTGTAAACTTTTAATTATTTATGCAACCTATGTCATTATAATATTGAAAATGGATGTTTTGTTTATAATTATATATCATATAAAATTATAAATTATGAATTCATTCTCTTCATAAGACTTGAGGCTTATGACTCGACTATCTCGAGGCTTACGCCTCGTTTTACTTGTAGAAAACCACCTCGATCCGCCTCTCATTTTTTAAATTCTTGCTTCTGACTTCCTTTGATATTATTATTTGTGCATAGATTTTAATGAGTTTAGTTGTAAAGTAATTTTTGATGAGCATTTTCACATTTTCATCCAAACGATGCAAATTATTCATCGAGGGTCATGAGAAAAACGATCTGTACTACCTTGATATTCCTACATACTCATGTTTTGCTGGATCTACTTCAATCTTTGCCGGCCCATTCCAGTGGAACCTGCATCTTGGATATCCATTCTTCAGATATCTTTCTCGGATGTTGTCTGAACTAACTTGACTTAGTCCCTTTAAGTATGAGGCCTATCAGTTGGGACAATATTATAGATTGCCGTTCCCTTGCATGATTGAGCCTTGTCGCTCTTCTCCTTTTGCTTTAGTTTATTATGATATTTGGGGACCTTGTCTGGTCTGTGTAAGGTAGTCACTTTTGTTGTTATTTTTGTTGATGATTATAGCATATCCTCTTAGGTATATTTGATGAAGGAATGACAAGATATTAATAATTGGTTAAATTATGAAAATGGCCCCTAACTATATGTCAATGCTCAATTAGTGGCCTCATCTTTTAAATATAACCAAAGAGCGGTGTGATCTTTTTTGTCTCAAATACATGCCTACATAGACTTCCATGACCCTTTTTTGTCGACGTTAAACCCTAAATTTAAAAGTTCATGCCCTTTTTTGGGAATTGACGCATAGATGAGACCCCACCCCTAATGGGGAATTAACACATAGTTGAAGTTTTTCCTATAATTTTGCCCTTAATAATATTTTCAAGTCTTTCTTTATATTTATAATTTTTTTCTACGAATATTAAAATTTTAGATCTGACAATGCTCTTGAATTTGTTCAACAAGACTTAATTAATTTCTTTACTATTGAATTTGTTCAACAAGACTTAACTAGTTTCTTTGCTATTTAGGATATCCTGCATCAAACTATACAATATACACCTTACAACAAAACAAGGTGGCAGAAAGGAAACTCCTTTTTTTGATGTCGCCTGCAATCTCCATTGCAGGCGAACACCCGCGAGAAGGCGATACAACGCCTTCATCCTCCATCTGCAGGCGGCGAAACACTTACTCCCTGGCGCGAATCCCCTTCGGTGGCGGCTCCTCTTCTTCTCCAGGCGCGCTCGTGCGCGCAGGCGCCATGCGGCCTCTCTTCCGGCATCATCAGCCCTACCCGTTCCTCCAGGCCCCATTTCCCGCAACCTCCAGGCGGAACCCCCCAGGCGCAGAGCCCTCGTGCTTCCCGATCGGTGGCGATCTCCTCCTCCGCGCGAGGCGGGAGCCTCCTCCATCCAGGCTTCTCCAGCGGCAAATCCCCACAGGGGGCGGCAGCTTGAAGGGGTTTCCAATCGCGTGGGAACCCTAAGGGGTCCCGGGTTTTTAAATAAAAAATAGTAAGCATCCATCGTTGTAAGCCCAAGAACAGCCGTACAACCAAAAATCTGATGGGCCGAGTTTGAGGCCCCGTTCGGGCCGAGTGTTAAAAAAAAGAGAGATTAAAAAAAAGAGAGAGACGTAAAAAAAAGAGAAAAAAAAAGTCGCGTACAAAAAAAAGAGAAAAGAAAAGAGTTGTACGCAAATAAAAAAAATTGATTGAAAGCCGAAAAAAAATGTGTTGAAACGGCTTTAGAAAAAAATGTTAAAAAAATGTGTGGCGGCTATTAAAAAAAATGAAGAAAAGCCGCAAGTGATGTTTTGTCCCCATTTTTATCTTGTCTTCCTCCCAACTTTGTCGATGTTCATATTCTGACAAGTTTGGGAGAAAGGGGGAGTGCATGTAGAGTTTTTTGGCATCATATATCACTCTGATGTTTCAGATTCAAGCTCCAGTTCAGAGATAGTTCAGATTCCAGTCCAGATGCCCGTCTAGATGATCAGACTCTACATTCCAGTTTCGAACTCGACGATTGTCTACCGAGTCCTCAGTTTTCAGACACGCATTGTTTGCGGTTATTTTTCAGATGAGCATATATTGCCATCATTGTTAGAGGTCCCCATCACTCTTCTTGTTGTCAGGCCAGAGTTTTCATGTGAGCCATAGGGACTCCAGAGTAGAGAACCATTCCCTTGAGGGCAAGGGTTTTCATGTGGTATCATAGGTACACCAGAGCAGTGCACCATTCTCTGAGCCAGATGGGAGAGACCCAGTTCTCCGACTAGGAGACTTCAGGCGCAGTTTCAGACTCGATGGTCAGATTCCGAGTCTTCAGTTGACTCACACTCCAGCCCGTTCGTCCTCCTCACCTGCACGGCATGAAAAGCAACGTCCTCGACTGCAGCAATGTGCGCGTTGGATTGATATTGTCCGTAGTGTCCTGTAGCGTTGAGTTGAGTTTCTTTATGTTTGTCCAAGATGAGCATTGCATGCTCCAGCTTGAGGGGGAGTGTTGGAGTATAAGTTGTATGCGGCTATTGTGTTGTAGCAGGGTAAATGGATCCTGGAGGAGATCCATTTATCCCAACCAGTGTTTAGTCCCACATCGTCCAGTGGTGGGACTTGGAGGCTCTGGAGAGGCTATATAAGGAGCCCCAGACCTCCTTTATCCATTGAGGAAGTCAATAGAGAAACACGCCCCTTTGAGGGCTTCTCCCGTGGTTTCATCCCGCTCCTCACGGAGTAGGGTTCCACGTAAAATCTCGCTTGTTCTTTCTTATTATTTATCTTTTCAATGTTATTGCTTCCGCTTCCGATTTTCTAACAAGGTCCCCAAAACCTTTTGAAGAGATGCATTCGCTACTGTCACCTACTTGACTCATAGGGTACCTTCGTCTGTTCTTGTGGGGGTTACTCCATTCTCCTTACACTCTGATGGCGGGGAACCTTTTTCACCGCCTTTATGAATTTCTAGTTGCACCGCCTTTATCTGTAACTTTCACAGGAGACACGTTATTTGTAGGTGCAAACAAGTGTTTGTTGTTGGGTTATTCGAGGACCTAGAAGGATTACACGTATTATGAAACAATTGGTTGTTGGTATCATGTTTCGGATGATGTTACATTCTTTAAACATATTATTTTTTTCCTAGATTTGTTAATGACATTGCCTTGGAGTTCCCTTCTCTCCACGGTTATCATAGGAGGTACCCACACAATCAGAGTTTGTCTCGTTACATATTCTTACTTTGCAAGATGATGATCTTTCTTTAAAAGAACCTCCCACTACCGACTCGAATGGTCCATTTTCCTCTCCTAAACTTCGCATTGATTTCAGAAAGTCCAAAATGCAATATACTTTGCATCATATTTCACACTTTACTTCTATTGATGTATTTTCTAGCCATGAAAGGATGTTTACAAATGCTCTTATAGTGATGTCTCTTCCATGTGATAATCATACACCCTTTAAGATCCAGGGTGAAAGCATGCCATGATTGAGGATACAAATGCCCTTGTTTCTAGGGCATTTGGGATTGTTTGTCATGTTTTGCAGGTGTTGTTCACGTTTCTTGTAGATGGGTCTTGATTGCTAAACATGCTTCAGATGGGTCAATAAACAAATTGAAGGTCATATTACGGGTTAGAGCTATCACCCAGACTTATGGCATGGATTATTTTGAGTCTCTCCAGTGGCCGGGATTGGATCTCTCCGTACAACTATCTTTGTTGCTGCCAACATGAGCTTGTCAATTTTGCAAGGTGATATCAAGAATGCCTTCTTTTGTGGTGATCTTGAGGAGGAGGTTTATATAGCACAACTACTTGGCTAAGTCGTTGAGGGGGAGTGTACATGTTATGTATGACCTAAAGGAGATCCCATGAGCCTGGTTTGACATGCTCACCATGGAGATCAACTCCCTTGGTTTCATAGGGCTATGTCCGATTACTCTGGTTTATTCAGGGACTTGCTTTAGGTGTCGTTATCCTTGCCATATATGTTAATAATATGGTTATTATAAGAAATAACAGTGCACACATTCTTGAGTCCAAGGTCTTTCTGCAGAAGGTGTTTATCACCAAGGACCATGGTCACTTGCAACACTTTCTTGGGATCGAGGTCACTCGTGCTTATGGAAGAATACATCTATTTTAGAGGAAGTGTTGTCTCAACATCCCTGCAGATGCATGTTGACTTGGTTGTAAACTATCGCTATGTTCTATCAGAATCTTGGAGTCATACTACCTTAGTGGAAACCTTGTTTGAGGATACTGCATGGTATGGAATCTTCATGGGAAAACTTTGTATCTTACTATTACTACGCTTGATATCTCAACTCTCAAGTGATGTGAGCAAAGTTAGTCAGTAGGGTTCCACGTAAAAATCCTTGAGTTCATTTTTTATCTTTCTATTTTTAATGCTTTGTTTATCATTCTGCTTCCGCATTCCTATTTTCTAACAAGTACGTGGAAAAACCAACTTATAGTCATTGGCATTATGTTCTTCTCATTCTCTAATAGGCGAGGAATTTTCTAGACAAGGGATTGTTTTACGCTTTCAATGTTCACGCGTATATTACATTCTATGTAGATACAGATTGTGCTAGTTTTCTTGAGGATAGATGCTTAACCACTAGATTTGACATGTTTATTGTGGACATTTAATCACTTGGTTCTGTAAGAAGCGGTTGTTTCAAGATCCACTGCAGAGGCAAAGTACAATTTCATGGCTAAGCCACTTGTAAGATTAGTTTGGCTTATCACATTTCTACATGAACTTGGGTTAATCATCTGAATGCAAGTTCCCTTCTACGTGACAACAAGTCGATCACTTGCATTGCCATGACAAAAAGTCAATCACTTATATTGCCTTTAATCATGCTTTTCATGAATGCACCATGGATATTGATTTAGACTGTCATTTTATCAGAGATGCAGAGCGTGAAGGGAAAATTACCACTCAAGTTTTATACAGAGCTATAACTGGCATATATTTTTACCAGATGGAGTAGAATCCATTCCTTTGCTTTATCTTACTCACTAATATGACCCAAAATGCCATCAACAAGAAGACAATGCATTTAGTCAAGATGGTCTATATTGTCATTTAATATGTATGCAAGCAGGAGTTTGTGGTTGTTGCAAGTCAAGCATTACACGCTCTTGAATTGTTGGGTAATTAAATCCTTCCAGTATCCATTTATTGTGACATATAATGTATAGGGTAATGTGTGACATGTTTTAGACAGAATTAACCGTGAAGGCATCAGACCATCTCGTTCTGTTGGACGGTTAACATCTTGAATCAATACAAATGAATATTTTAATATTGTGAAGGCATAGTTTATTCAGGATTATCGCTTTTTACACTGTCAACTCTTCAATCACCATCGAGTGCGTCCCCCGTTTTTGAGCTTCAAAAAAAAAAAACTCTTCAATCTCCGTTTAGTTCATTTACATGACATTTTCGTCCTCCATTTTCTTGTACATTAAAAAGTGACTTGTTTCTAGAACTTAGAATTTGACATCTTTAGCTTAAGCTCCACCTTTTGAATTTTCCAGATAATCTTGGAAATGCTTGTCTTATGAGCTATTTTGTGACTGGATCTTGGGATCGAAGCAAACTTTTACAGTCAGTTAAAGCTTATCAAAATGCAGTAAGTGTGTTTCAATCATGTTGAGAGTGGTTTTTTGAAATGGATGTGTGGAATTATTGATATCTGGAGTTTTCCATTTCTATTGCATAGTAATTCAATATTCAAACATGGGCATTTTAGATAATCATTTTTTTAATTTTATTCAGGAAAAGGATGTGCAACTGAGGTCGAATCCAGATCTCTATTATAACTGTGCCACAGTGAGTTCTACTTTCTCTATAGAAATCTGTTGTTTATATTGTCCTTTCGTCTACATGCCGGTTACCTACGGGGATGAAGAGGAGATTGGAGGCCATTATGGAGTGCTTCTTTTGGACATCTTCTGGGGAGACTCATGGGACATCGTTGGTGAGGTGGAGAACTTTGATGCTTAAATGTGGATGTAGGGTTAGGGAACCGAAGATTAGAACTGATGAATTTGTACTGTGTTGTCAAAATGGGTTGCCTGAATTTGGGGTGCAGGTCTGATTTGATGTGCAGGACGTTGTGGCTAATTTATGCTCTCCTTGGATCCCAATTCACAGACTAATTCTATTTCCATGCCATCCAACTTTTGAAGGGGGATCTGCTCAGTGCTTCCTCGTGTGACTCCTCTCATGAGGCCTATTCTTGAAGATGGTTGCGGGTTTCATTTCTGGACTGATGACTGGACAAAGCATGGCACGTTGCGTACTCGTGTTCCTCACATGTTCGCTTTGGCAACTAACACTGGTTGTTCTGTGAGGCATTGTTGGGAGGTCAGAAGCCGGCTCTCACTCTCCTATTCTGAGTTACGAACAAGTGGTTTGATGAGTTCCTGCATATGTTGGGGGTGCTGCCAGTTTGCGAGAGCTTTGGTGACACTATAGATCATTGGGGCCATACCAACGAGCATTTCACGGTTTGGAAGGCTTGCGAGGCCTTCTCTACTTGATGAGGGTTTTTATCCAACTAGTACCTCGAACTTGTTTATTGACATTTGGGGGTGGAAGGTCCCTCTGTATGTTCAGATTTGTGTGGTGGTTGCTGAGAAGGGATCGTGTGTTGACTGCTGGGCGATGAGCCATGTTTTTCCTTGGAACTGATGACACTTGCCATCGTTGTTTTGCAGCCAAGGAGGATGTTCAATACCTTTTCTTTGGGTGCTCGGTTGCGAGGGAGATGTAGGCGGCCTCACTTGTTGAGTTGGTGTCTTGCTTTACTGGGATGGCTTCTGGGATTTGCTCGATGAATTGGAAAACGGAGTTGCCCAATCAAGGTTTGGGTGGCGACAATTTTATGGTCCATGTGGCTTTTGCGAATGGATCTATATTTCAGGGAGAGAGAATGTACATGAAAAATATTATAGAGCATGCAAAAAGCTTAAAGATCTTTTGGCCTTTGTATATATAGAAGTTTACGGATGTGCGTATCGTCAACATCATACCCTCTTTTTACTCAAAAAATTAAGTACATGTAACCTTGTGAATTAACGAAGAAGTTTTTTGGTGTGTACCCTAATGTTGACCCACCCTTTTTCCTGTCACAAAAAAAGCAAAGCAACACCTTGCTATTATTATAGGCAATAGAGAAATGACGAAGGGAGTGAGTGTTAGTGAAGCGAAGGTAAGAGTTGGAGAGAATCCGTACATGAAGCTTGATAATATGGAAGTAGTTTTTGTTTGAAAAAGTAACGCATGAACACCTTGAATTCTTGCGCACCCATGAATTGTATTACTTCCATTTTAAATGCACAACCATGACTCCAGAAGAAATATAATGTGTGCTATAACATTCCCCCACAGAAAAGCTCCTTATGGAAAGTAACTGCTCTCATGATTATCCATATAACCCACAAAAATGTAGAAGATGTCTCTCTTGTCTCCATTAGTAGGCCATGGAACCCAAGATGTGTGCATCACTTGAGTTGTAGATGGGTAAACGGATCACTCCAGGATCCATTTACCTAATCTAGAGTTTAGTCCCACATCTACCGTCTGTGGGATGTGGAGACTCAGTGGGGCTGTATATAGACCCCGACACCCATTGTATCCAGTGAGAAAGTGCAATGCATAAATCAACCCTTTAAGGCGTTCTCCTGTGGTTTCATCCCGCTCCTTAGGGAGTAGGGTTCCACGTAAAAATCTCTGAGCTCATGTTTTAACTTTTTGTTCTTAATGCTATGTTTATCATTCCGCTTCCACATTCCTCTTTTCTAACATAACTTATTTGAGATTTTTTTGAAATCCATAGACGAGGGGGAGACACTCGATGGTGCACGCCCCAAGGTTTTATTCATAAGACAAAGATAAAAGGGGGGGGGGGAACAACCACACGCCGACACTACATAGCCATTACAACGCCCAATCCTCCACCAAGTGCTTTGCAAAAATCCCCACATTCTCCTTATAGAATCTTTGGCCCGAGAACAGCAAATCATTCCTACCCCGCCAAATCGTCTAGAGTATGGCCACAGGATAAAGCATCTCCTTTCTCGGCCTATCCTTATTTGCCAGCAGCGCATTCCAGAAGGTCTGGAGATCGTTCGTGCAACACCAGTCCAATCCGACCCCCTGCCAAACTTGAAGGTTTGAGATTGCAAGTTGATTTGTGAACTCAAGGTACACTCACGCATCATGTCTTCCTTTGGCTAATGCGTAAGGGGCGTATTATGACGAGAGATCGTTGGTCTAGGTTTGTGGCGGGAGGGCTTGATAAATGTCCATTTTGCTATGGTGTTGTTGAAACTATAGATCACCTCTTTTTTGCATGTGAGAAGACTAAATCTGTTTGGTTGGAGCTTCATATCCGTTGAATGAACGACCATGGCATCGAGCTTTATAGAAGTCTATATACAATGCTAGATTGCGCGCACCTACTGAGATCCTCATTCCTTTGGATGTCCTTTGGGCAATCCGGTTATAGCTAAAAATTGTGTTATCTTTGTTGGGGATCACTTTTATATTGAAAATATTTTATTCCATGCCAGAGCTTTACTCGAGTCATGGCTCCTGTAAGGTAACTCCATATCTCCAACTTTTTAATATACTTGGGACGGACACCATAGCTTGTTTCCCCCTTTTTTGAACCTCAAAAAATGTTTTCATTACCCATTCTCTAAAAAATGACCTTTATTGGACTACTTCAATTTAGTTTTCCCCCAAACTAAGGCAAACCTGAATAATGTGAGAGGATGATCATTCTAAGGTGTTCTTATGACCAGAGTGCATTCTTGAGCACTCTCCTCTACTAATCCAAAGGGAACATGAGTATACTTCTCTCGACTGATCTGCAAACCTGAGCATCCACCAAAGATATCTACCGAGGACAACAGTTGTATGGCCTCCAACATCGAGGTCTCAACAAAGAACATAGTATCGACATGCTGCATGACATTATCAAAATACCATTATGTACATTAAGGAGCCCCATATGAATTGTCTGCATCGTAGAGATCGTCAATATGTCCACCACCAGATTAAAAGAATGGGACTAAGGGACAACCTTGTTTGATTCCCATTTGCAAGTGGGAATAAGCCCCCTTTTAGATAGTTTTTTATCGGTATTGAGTAAGAGATGATAATTACACATCTCTTATCAATGCAGTCCCATTCGTCTGGTAACCATCCTTTATGTAGAGAACCCCTCAGAAATTCCACTCAACACTATCATATGCGTTGGAAAAGTACACTTTCCAGAGCAAAACTAGTATCTCTCCTCTTCCAATATGCCAAAAGCTTATATGCCATCATAGTGCTGCTCATCTGCAGCCTGTTAGGCACAAAGGTATTCTGTTAAGGGCTGATAAAATTACAAGGGACTATTTGCCATCTATTCGCCAACAACTTAACCACAATCATGTAAATTTTGATCATCTCATGCATCATGTTGATACTAAAGAGTCAAATAATTCATCGAATCTCGTCTAACGTGAGTTTCCCCTTGAATATGTTGGCGATATATCGCCAATTTCTTTCATTTTCAAGGGAAATGGAGTTAATTAGGCCCAAATCCTCCCCATTTCGCTCATATATTGAGTCCTTAAATTAAATTTTTAAGGGAAATAGGTGAAATATTGATGACATGTTGGTGATATTTTGTTTCCCCATGCTAGCAAAATATCAAGGAAATTGACATTTAGGGCAATGATGATGAGGGGAAATGCTGCAACATTTCTCTGGAAAGGACATTAGTTTGAGAGCGGATTGCTTCTTTTTCTTATCACATGATAAGCACATTAGAAAAAGTCAGCGCATCAGCTCCCCCCCCCACTTACTTACTATCTGCCTTCACCATTTGTAGTCTAAAACACGAATGCCGAGCTCTTCCTGTTGGATCAAGCGAGAAGATGGCCAGCCGCTTCACTACTCAACCCTGGGTCGAAGAGAAAGAGATTGGGTCGTAACCTGGATGATAGGCAGGGAAGTATAGTCCCCTCTCGCCTGACTTCACACCTAGGGTCTCTTTGGTAACTGTGTTGGGTTGTGGGATCCTCCTGTGAATAGTAGCTGTTTGGATGGTTGGGAGGGTTGGTATGATAAATATGATGTGATTTGACATTGATTATGTGGTTTTATTAACTTTTTAATGATTATAACATATATTTTTATCAAATTTTTATTTGAACGTGATTAAAAAATATCATAATAAAGATGTTATTAATGTATCCTACGGTTCCTAATTATTCTTCATTGTAACTCCGTTATGGGCACTTATGTATTTTCTCTTCCTTTGAGCTCTCTAGAGTTTTGTCTTATATAAGGACCCCTAGACCTCTGGAATAAGACAAGCTATTTCATTATTTCATTTTTTCTCCATGTGGTATCAGAGGAACTGTCCTAGACCGGTGTTCTACCTAAAATTCTACCGCCGCCACCAACCCTAAGATTATCTCAACCCGCCGTTGCAGAACTGCGTCGATCCCTGTCGTCTTCAGGCGCCCACTGCGCCTCCGCCCGATGCTTTAGGCGCCTGGCACACCTCTGCCCGGAGCTCCAGGCCCCATCGTGCCTCCACCCGGAGCTCCTGTCACTGTTGCGCCTCCGCCTGAAGGCTAAGCGTCGTCCTGCTGTGCGGTCGCGTCTCCAGGCGCTACTGCGCCTTCGCCTGGAGCCCATGCGTTGTTCTGCAGTGCTGTTGCGCAACCCCCAAGCACCCCAGGCGCTCGTTGTTGTGCCCTAGCCGCCCACTGCACCGCCTCCAGGTGCTGCTGTGCCTCTGCTCGGTTCTCCAGGCCTCGACTTCCACAGTAATGAACTGTTAGGACTCCATGATTCTTGAGTAAAACTATCGGAACTATCTCGACCACTTTCTCTCTTGATATGTGCGATCACCATGGCATCTGCAGAGCCAAAGCCCCTGTACCCGACTCTTCTGTGATGGTTCATTGCACACCTATCAAACTAAAGGGCTTCAAGAACTATGTACTATGGTCTCGATCATTCAAGGTGTTTATTGATGGTCAGTAAAAGAACTATTTCGCTAAAGACCCGCCCAAGGGGATGAACGCAGACTATGTTACCTGCTGCGTGGACAACTATCAGGTGATCACGTTGATGACCAACGTTGATCCAAACATAGCTTCGAATCTTCTCTACAAGGAGACGACGAATGCAATGTAGGAGAGCCTTGAGAATACTTACACCCAAAAGACAACCAAGTCTAGGCTCTCAGACATCTACACACGAATTTGGTCGCAAATCAAGGAGATACATCCTTAATCGAGTACTACCGACTCCTCACATGCCTGTTTGAGCATCTTCTTATCTTTCAGCCTGCTTGCTATGACAAACAGATAGGGGAACATGCAAAGTGACAAGTGTATCGCTTCTTATCAGGATTACATCCGCGATACAATCCAATGAAGGACCAATTTTTGGCTGCTGCGGTTCTAACCACTCTTGAGACCATCTTTGGTCAACTACATGAACTTGAATCTGCTTTAGCCCCTATGTCTGCTGAGATTACAACACATTTTGCTAGAGGACGACTGAACTACCAAGGGGGACGCAGACGTGAATTTGACCGTGGTCGTGGTCGTGAATTTGGATGAGGACGTGACTCGGGACATGGACGTAGACGCGATCTTACTACTTGCCGCTATTTAGCAAGCACATATTGTGGACGCCTGAATCATCCGTCAGAACGTTGATGGGCAAAGTTTGGCATTCCTCCTAATGTCGAAGTGCCTATGAGACAACTCATATGATGGCATCTATGATACTGCAGACACCTCTCTTGATCAACCTTATGGTAATAGCTAGACTTCTTTTACTGCATCTGAGTATGCTCGTCCTGGACAACTGCTGTAGAACTCTGCTACTATAAAGACTGCTAGTGACACTACTGCTTCTTCTCCTACTACCAGTTTGGCCACTACCTCATGTACAATTGCCAGTTCTACGTCTACATTTACTCTGCGTGGATCATTGACTCGGGTGCTTGAACTCATCTGACTAGAGAAGGTAGTATTCTCACCTATTCACGACCGTCTTCCATTGTGAAGACTGTTCATGGGGGACATGAGAAGAACGATCTTTATTATCTTGACAATCCCTTTGACTCTGGTTATGCTGGAACTTCGTCAATCTCCGCTGATCCTCTTCTCAGGCATATTCGTCTCGACTATCTGTCTGCCAAAGCCCTCTCTTTTATATTCTTTGAACTCTCTATGCTCAAGCCTTTTGAGTGCGAGGCATGTCAGTTCGAGAAACATCATCGAGTGTCGTTCCCTGCTCGTACTGAGCCTCATCATGAAGTTCCTTTCTCTTTAGTCCATTGTGATATTTGGGGACCTTGTCTGGTCCCCAAATAAGTATTTTGCATGGACATAAGTATTTTGCTGTTTTTATTGATGATTACAACATGTCATCTTGGGCCTATCTTTTAAAAGAGCATTCAGAATTAATAATATTGTCAAAACTTCCTTTCATTATGTCAAGAATATTTTCTTCTATAATATACAAATTTCCGTTCTGATAATGCCTTGGAATTCACCCAACATGACCTAACAAACTTCTTTGCCTCTCAAGGTACTATACATCAAACCTCATGTCTATATACATACCAACAGAACAGGATAGCAGAGAAAACTCAGACATCTCTTAAATATTGCCCGCTCACTTTTTACGAAGATGAAAGTTCCCAAAACCTATTGGAGTGATACTGTTCTGACCGTCATCCATCTTATCAACAGAATTCCATCTCCATCCCTAAATAGATCCACCCTTTTCTCTCTGCTTTACCCAATTGAGTCTCCCTTTCCCCATTCCTTGCGAATCTTTGGATGTGTGTCCTTTGTTCATAATTTTCATACTACAGACAAACTTTCTCTTCGTGCAATCAAATGTGTCTTCCTTGGTTATTCTCGTACTCGAAAAGGTTACAAGTGTTATGATCCTATTGGACATGGCTATTATATCTCTGCAGATGCAACTTTTTTGAGCAGACCAGTTTCTTCAATCAATCTGTTACAGATGTTCCTCTGGATCTCCCACCTCCACCCATTGTCTATAAGCGCGGACAACTATCTTCACCACCAGATGTTCTTTTACCTGTTCCTTTGTCGCATGATATGCCGTCTACTAATGTCCCCTCCACTGCTATCCCAGATGATCCTCAGAGGCTTCCAATTTCTCTACGCAGAACTAAAAGGCAATGCACTTCTCATCGCATGTCTCATTTCACTTCTACTGCTAGTTTATCTTCCGCTGACAGACGATATGTTGACGCTTTCATGACTATTTATATTCTGAGAGACCACCATAGTGCTTTTCAGGATTCATGATGGTGACTTGCCATGAATGAAGAGATGAATGCTCTTATTTCCAGGGGGACATGGGATCCAGTGCAGTGTCCCAAGGGGACTAGACCTGTGGCATATAGATGGGTCTTCACGACCAAGCAGTCACCAGAGGAGTCCATTGACAGATTGAAAGCCCGTTTTGTTGCCTAAGGCTTTACACAGACATATGGAGTAGACTACTTTGAGACATTCTCACCTGTTGCACGAATGGAATCAGTAAAGACTATACTTTCAGTGGCAGCTCATAAGGCCTAGCCTATCTTTCAGTTAGATGTGAAAAATGCATTCCTATATGGCAACCTAGATTTGGAGGTGTACATGATGCAGCCTTCGGGCTATGAAGTCGAGGGGGAGTGTGTATGTCGACTTCGCAAGATCATATATGGTTTGGAGCAGAGTCTGAAGGCATGGTTTTATAGACTTACTGTAGAAATCAACACTCTTGGCTTCCAGAGAACAACCTCTGACTATTCTGTGTTTGTTAGAAGACGAACAACTGGTATTGTTATACTTGCAGTCTATGTGGATGATATGATTGCCACATGTGATGATGATAAAGGGATACTATAGACCTAGGCCTTCCTCCAGAAGGTGTTTGTTACCAAGGACCTTGGTTCACTGCGCTACTTCTTGGGCTTAGAAATACTACGCACTCAGAGGGCCTTCATCTCTCGCAGAGGAAATACTGTCTGGACATCCTTACTGGAGATGGATTACTTGGATGCAAGCCTTCTAGTATTCCTGCAGACACAAAGAAACACTTAGCATCCTCTGATCCTATCTTCGAAGATGTTACTCGATACAGGAGCCTGGTTGTTAAACTTCTTTACCTTACTGTCACTAGACCCGATACTTTTATGCAGTGAGCAGAGCTAGCCAACACATGTAGCAACCTTGTTACAGTCACTAGCAAGATGTTCTTCAGATTCTACGATACTTGAAGGAATCACCGGGGCGTGACCTCTTTTCTGGGGCAAATGGGTACATCGATGTTATCGCATATGTTGATGTTGATTATGCAAGTTCACCAAAGGATCGACGCTCCACCACATGATATGCTATGATGGTTGGAGGAAACCTTGTTTCTTGGAGAAGCAAGAAACAGACTGTTGTATCCAGATCCAATGCAGAAGCAGAGTACAAGGCGATGGCTCAAGCTACCTGTGAGATCACGTAGCTATTGACTTTTCTGCAAGTACTCGGTATTGTTGTCACTAATCCTATTCCACTATACCGTGACAACAAATCTGCTACATACATTTCCACGAATCTTGTGTTCCATGAGCAAACCAAGCATATAGAGATTGACTGTCATTTTGTTCGTGATGCTGTCAGGATTGAAAGGATTACTACTCCTCACATCAACACAGATCTTCATCTTGCAGATGTATTCACAAAGGCCTTATCCAAGAAGTGCCTTTCCTGGATTGTTTACAAGTTGGGCATGACTGATAAATATGCTCCAACTTGAGAGGGAGTATTAGTAATGCATCCTACGGTTCTTATTATTGCTCATTGTAACTTCGTTAGGGGCACTTATGTATTTTCTCCTTTTTTGAGCTCTCGAGGGTTTTGTCCTATATAATGACCCCTAGACCTCTGGAATAAGACAAGCTATTTCATTATTTCATTTTCCTCCACAAAAGAAATTGTATGACCCATACAACTAATTCCAACCTAGGAATGCAGGGATAGAGCAGAAGGTATGCTGGATTACCTCGGGGTAACCTGTCAACCAACTAGGCCCCTAGCGCTTCGCATGATGCCTGATTCACCTAAGAGCTCTCGCTCTGACTCACACACCCTCTCTGAAAAAATGCTAGATTTCATCGAAGATGGGAACTTTTTAGCTCATACTGCTGGAAGGGTGGGAAAAGGAAGAAGGGAATAACCGATATGACTTTTTCCTCTTTAAATGCTTCACGTGTGATAGGTCCAGATGCAAGATTGTATTTTGCCAAATATACATGCAATTGGTTGCATCAAATCTCCCAACTGCAAGTCTCTCAAAAGCGTTTAGAGATCCCATGAGCCAAGTCCCTAGCCCCTCGTACCACTAAGATGATTCTTTGCTAGAAAAGTAACATCGAAGTCCCCACCTATCGAAGGTGGTGCCAGTGGGGTGACATGGAGATCACTTTATCATGATGGGGTGATGTTGACTCTGCGACATGTGGTACTCATAGTTGTTGGTCCCCTTAAGGATACGAGAGTTTGCATCGATGAAGAAGGTCATCACACTGCTTGAAGTTGTAAAACCATTATTTCTGATGGGCTAACGAAGGGCTCTCCACCGGATTTCGTTGTGGAGTTCGTGAGAGGGGCCCTTTTACTACTGAGGTAACTTTAATTTAAGGTAGGGATAAAGACATTTCGTATATATATTACGGAGGTTCCCATCAGGCGGTTACACTAACGATTTGTAGCAAAATCGTAACAACTGTCAGTGCATCGACCATCAAGGTTGTAAGGTAGAGTCGATGGTGGCATACCTTTCAGTGCTAAATCTTCCGAAATCTCGTATTGTGTGAGTTTTGAAGATTTCCCAAAGGGAAGTTTTAAGGATACTCTACTGAGAAATGTGGAACACTACTTCCAAAACTTGTCTGATCTTGGGCACGTGGATCGATGCATAAAACAAGTGGATGTTTCAATAAAGCATGTAAAAGTAATGGTAGGTCATATCCTCTGGTTAATGAATCTGATTTTGACTTACACGAGTATGTATGATCCAACTCACATTTGAGGAATTTTAACTTATCTCAACTCCTAGATTTGTGAAGAGGGGCCACATCGATGGGCGTCAACCTGTAGGGTCTTTGGGCCATACCACATCAATGGGCACACTGATCGATGTTGAGACCATTTTGGAAAATGAGGAACACAAGATGAATGTTTTTACTTTTTGCGTAGTGCAAGATGCCTGTTTGATCATGACAAAAATGCTCGGTTCAAGAACTTCAAAGGTAAGAAGCCCTTCATGTTTCTTTTTGGTAAGGGGAAGATTATGGTGGCGGGCTGTGCAATGCTATATGCTATGTTTGTGGACTGGAGCCTGGTAACACACTCTTGGAAGAGGAGGTAGGTCGGAAATCCCATGGATAAGCGGATGGAAGACGATGGCTCCTCCTAAGTGAAGTTGGTAATGAGAGGGACGAAGCTTCGATAGATACTGACCTTGGGTCTACTAAATTTAAGGAAAAAAACTCAACGGACTGAGAGTGTTCCATGCCAAGTTTGGATGATCTATGAGCGCACGATGCCGTGCTCAAAGAGGTGGGGAGTGGACATGACCTAGGTGGTAAACTGCATAAGGAGATGTTTACGTTTCTTAGGGTAGTGCTTACAGGGGTACATGACAGAGTTCTCTTATGACGATCATTCATAGAATATGAGGGACTTAGTTAAGCCTAAACGAAGAGGAAGGTAATAAGTACCCTTCTTGGCCAATGGCATGCTAATGTGATTTTTCTGCAATAAACAATGGTAGAATGCTTGGATGACCGACTGTCATGTTTACTATGTGGATTGCATATGTCAGCGTTTAGTATTATGATAGTTTTGTTGTTCATATGTCAAGGGCCGGTTCAACAGGGAGATCCAGAGGTACCCATGGGTTGCAATGATACTGCATTTCTGGACTATGTGGAAATTAGGCCTAATTCTCTCCCAATGGTCCTCACTAGGAAACATGATGAAAGGTAGTTTCTTCTCACAAATGCATGCAGTTTCTTCGAGGTGGCAACGAGAAGGGGATTGTAGAAATAGGTTCTCGAGGGTGCTGTGGATTGTGAGAGGGGACTTCAACATCACCTTCACAATGAAGGACATGAGTGGTTCTAAGGGTCGCGTGGATACGGGTTTGGGTGCTTTTGCATCACTAGTTGCATATTTACAACCTGAAGTGTGGGATGCTTTACTTTACAGATACCCCCAAAGGAATTCTAATTCGCGGTTGTGTTGTGATCGCTTCCTTGTATCAGTGGAGGTGCTTCGTTAGTTGTCCTCAATGACTTTTGCAGCCTAGATCATACATTAATCATGTGGAACTCTTGTGAAACAACCATCATGCAACTTCCTTCTTTATATTTAAGCATTCTTGGTGGTTCATGCAGGAGGGGTTCATTTTTCTGTTTTGCATATGGTGGAGGGCACGTCGATCAGGCTTGTGGCCTTGAAAATGTCTGCCCTAAGAAGAATGTTGGTATCTTATAGGAGAGATTTACAAGCCAGCGGGAACAGAGACATGTTGAAGGACGACAACGATTATAGCATGGATTAGTCGGAGGAACATTGTCTAAAATAAAATATCATCTAGAGACAAGGCAAAAAGAATGAGTTGGATAGAGACAAATTAAGGCAAACTTGATTGAATGAAGGCGCGGTGTTAACACAAAGTTCTTTCATGCCATGGTGAGTGGTCGTCGTATGAGGAACTTCATTCGCTCTTACTTTTGGGGGTGAAAAGTCCAGGGAGATTGAGAGGTATTGGTGGAGCAATTTCAGGTCGTGCAGGGAATCTGAAACAATGGTTGGAAGTGGTTGTGACATGGAGCTAGAAAGATCTCCACGGTCTATAGTATGGAGCAAGGCCCTAAATGTCGATTTATGTCACCATTTCGGTGATCGACCGAAACAGAATTTCGGTCGAATTTCGATCAAAATTTCGGTCATTTTTTGTACTAGGGACCCATATTTCGGCCATTTCGGCCATTTCCGTCGAATTTCGATTTCGGCTGGATATCGATATTCGGCAGAAATTCGACTGAATTTCGCTAAAATTTGAGGCCATGGTGTGGAGCCGGTTTGGGAGTTTGAAATGCACGAGGTTCATGCGACAATATCAAAGTTGAATACTAATGCCTCTCCTTTTCCATATGGTTTCTCAATTTTTTTTTCAAAGAGTTTTGAGTCGTGGTTGCATGATTATGTTTTAGGAATTCAGAGTTGACAACTTCAATTTTGAGAGGCTTACCAGAGCATTTATCTTTCTTCTTCCGAGAATAATTGAGCCGCTCCAGTGCACAACATCAACCCATTGCATCATCCAGGTCCAGAGATGCCATATACATTATTTGTCCTGTCAAACAGTTTAAGCTATTAAGCGGTTATGCAGAGGAGTATACAGGGATATATGCAGCTTATATGCTTCGTAATAATTTAATATAACAATAAATAATAGAACATGCCAATCGGGATTAATTTTATAATTGATTAATAAAAAATTTAAAATTTATAGTTGATTAATACTACCCAAAATTAATATTTCAAATTAGATACTATAATATAATATATAATTCTACCATTCATGAATTTATAGTAAAGTAACCAAGACAATCATAAAAACGAACTATATGTCACATTTTTGACATAATACCCCCGTGTTGAATGTATATTTTTTTCAATAAGAAAGCGCATTTCAGAGGTATCGGTTTTCGATCCCTAAACGATCTATAGAAGTTGTACTTCATGTGCACCACATATACAACCACTTGTATTACATATATCACATATATGGTCGCATATGAGGTTTATGCGGTATGCGATCGGGTTGCATAATGATCATATATTGGATATACTCTTCAGTAAGGTTGCCAAATATGGCAACATATGCAGCCGCCTGGATTGCATATGTGAACCTTGGCATCATCGAAGGCCATATATATGATTACGGTCAAGGTCTTGGCAAACAATCTCCGTCATGTTCTTGATGATACATCGACCTTAAGCAAATTGCATTTATTCCCTATCGTTTGATGATGAATAATCTAGTAACGGACACTTGAATGGTTATGAATTGGAAGCAGACACACGGTGAATGCTCCGGAAGTTGGACTTGGGACTCGTAGGGACATCTTTTCTCAAGCGAGTATTCCCTAATACCTAGATTGTATGGATGGAAAGATGTGTTGCGATGGTCTCTTGCTATGTTAATGGTTAACAACCAGCTTGAGGGGGGATTCTTTCATCCTCAAACTGGGGTGAGATGCGATTGCCCCTTATCTCCATGCTATTTGTGATCGTAGCAAATGCCTTAACAATGATGATCGAACGGGTTTTGGGGGGCCTTTTGTGTGAATTTCAAGCAGGGCAATCTCTCAATTCTGATTTTTTGTATGTTGATGATACCGGTATCTTCATTGAGTGTGGTATGATGGAGGCTAGATGTGTATTCGTCTTCTTGTACTTGTTTAACAACTTTTTAGGCCTTGAGTTTAATCTGGGAGAAGCCATCTTTTGTTTCATTTGGTCTCTTTTAGGTAGAGGTAGACACATGTGTCGGGACCTTTAGTAACCCCATGTTAGGGTTGGGCATCGGGTCAGGTCGGGTTTGAGCAAGGTTGTAAATGTCGTCTGACTGGCCTGACTAGTAGGTCGACTAGTCTAGTCAGTGGGGTAGCTGATTGTTGGGAAACGTGAATGAGATGTTTATTCCATAGCCCTAGGCTCTCTTATATAGGAGAGTAGCCTATGGGTAAATTACATAAAGAGGATAACAAGAAAATAAAATAGCAAAAAGATACAATAACTAAATATGCGTCAACACTCCCCCTCAAGATGGAGCATAGATGTCAATCATGCTCATCTTGGAAGTACACTTCTGAAACGGGTCACGTAACAATGCCTTGGTGAATATATCTGCAGTCTGGTTCTCTGAAGTAACATGGGATGTGGTGATGAATCCTTTCTGAATCATATCACGTATGAAGTGGCAATCCACCTCAATATGCTTGGTCCGTTCATGGAATGCAGGATTGTTTGCAATGAACAAAGCAGCCTGATTATCACACTCCAAGTTCATAGGAAGTGGTATATCTAAGCACAAATCTGTCAGCACTGCTTTCACCCACATCATCTCTGTAGTAGCCTGGGCCATAGCCCTATATTCGGATTCAGCACTGGATCTAGCTACCACAGTTTGCTTCTTGCTCCTCCATGAGACTAGGGCATCTCCAACATAGACCGCATACCCTGAGGTTGACTTCCTATCCTTAGGACATCCTGCATAGTCTGCATCTGCGCATGCTGAGACAGAAATCCCCTTTCCTTTCTTGAATAGCAGACCTTTACCTGGAGAAGATTTGAGATATCTAAGTATCATGTGTATTGCATCCATATGCACTTGACGTGGCTGCTCCATGAACTGGCTCACACGGCTCACTGCAAATAATATGTCTGGCCTAGTGATCGTGACATATAACAATTTGCCTACCAGCTCTCTGTATCTTCTCCTGTCAACCTCCTCTGTATCATCATCATACAGCTTCATGCTAGGGTCCATTGGTGTCGTGGCAGGTCGACACCCTAGCATACCTGTCTCACTCAGTAGATCTGTGACATACTTCCTCTGTGACATGACTAATCCATACGGATTTCTGGCAAACTCCAGCCCCAGAAAATATCTAAGGACTCCCAAGTCCTTGGTGACAAACTCGGTCCCCAGCCTTTCCTTTGCCTGCTTAATGCCCTGGTCATCATCACCTGTAATCAAGATATCGTCAACGTAAACCATGATTACAACAATACCTCTTGCCGTCTTCTGTATAAACAAGGAATGATCAGCATTGGAACGTTTGTATCCTTGTTTCTCAAAGAGGTCTGACAGCTTCTGGAACCATGCTCTGGGGCTCTGCTTAAGGCCATAGATAGCCTTATGTAATCTGCACACCTTGGAACACTCCCCCTCAACAGCAAAACCTGGTGGCTGTTGCATGTAGACTTCCTCCTGCAGGTCGCCATACAGAAAGGCATTCTTCACATCCAGTTGATAGAGTGGCCAGTCCCTAGTAACTGCAACTGATAAGAGGATCCGCAGAGTGGAATGACGAGCCACCGGGGAGAACGTGTCAAGGTAATCTACTCCATATGTCTGTGTGAATCCCCTTGCAACTAGGCGGGCCTTGTACCTGTCAATGGAGCCATCTGCATTATGTTTCACTGTAAATACCCACTTACAACTCACCGGGTTGACATCCGGTGGTACAGTAACCAAGCTCCATGTTCCTCTAGACTGAAGTGCCGCCATCTCTTCCTCCATTGCTAGCCGCCACCGAGAATCCTGCAAAGCCTCATGGTGGTTCCGTGGAATATCCGTAGCTGGAAGTGCCAATGCAAACGTCCTGAATGGTCCAGATAGCCTCTCAAACGAAACTGCTGCTGATAATGGATACTTGGCACAACTTCGCTTCGGCTTGCGTAGAGCAATTGGAACATCCAGATCCTCTGTGGTATCACCATGCTCCTGTAAGGCATCCTGCTGAGAAATGTCGTCAGATCCATCAACATTAATATTTTCAGTACATACCATATGTGGGCTAGTTGACTGGTCAGGACCATGAGCTTGATTCGGCCGCCGGGTGTAATGGAATGGTAACAGGGATATTGTTTGTGGCGGCGGTGGTGGTGGTGGTTGTGGTAATGGTGGTGACGGCTGTGATGTTGGTGGTGACGGCTGTAATGTTGGTGGTGCCATGAATACGGTATCAGGAGATAATGGTGGTGGCTGCATGTTCCCGGATTCTGAAAAATACATACTGGATTCAAAGAATGTAACATCTGCGCTGATCATATACCGCCGACGCACAGGGTCAAAACACTTGTACCCCTTTTGGGTTCTGGGGTACCCCACAAAGACGCACTTGACAGCCCTAGGAGAGAGCTTGTCAGTACCGGGCGACAATTGATGGACAAATGCGATTGAACCAAACACACGAGGAGTAAGAATAAACAAATCCTTGTCAGGGTAAATAAGGGAGAAAGGAATTTGTTCATTCAAGACAGACGAAGGCATACGGTTGATAAGGTAACATGCAGTAAGGACTGCATCACCCCAGTAGGAGTACGGAACATGACTCTGAATAAGAAGTGACCTTGTAACATCAAGTAGGTGACGGTGTTTTCTTTCGGCAACCCCATTCTGTTGAGACGTATGAGCACACGATGTTTGGTGAATAATCCCTTTTGAGGAGTAGTAATTGGCTAGAATGTTGGTACATAATTCTAAGGCATTATCACTTCTCACAATCTTGACAGATGTAGAAAAAATATTTTGAATTTCATTTAGAAAATGGATAATAATATTTCCAGCTTCAGATTTATTTTTCATCAGAAAGACCCATGATGCTCTAGAGAAATCATCCACAAAAACAATATAAAACCTGTGTCCCTGATGATCGGGAACACGACTTGGACCCCAGACATCGACATGAAACAACTCAAACTTGGAGTTACTACTCCGACCTTGACTACTGGGAAAAGACGACCTGTGATGTTTTCCCAACTGACACGCCTCACACTGAATCGGTGTGTGAGAGATACTATATGGTAGGACTAGACGCAACTTCTGAAGCGGTAAATGACCAAATCGCAAATGCCACAGGAGAGGAGATACTTGTTCAGCAGGAGAGGATGTGGTTCCAGCAAATGGGGTCTGGTTCAGACGGTAAAGGCCTCCTTGCTCATAGCCATGACCAATCACGTTGCCCGTACGGATGTCCTGAAAAATCAAAGAAGATGGATCAAAAATAGCTCGACAGTGAAGATCCTTCGTGATCTGACTAATCGACAACAGATTCATAGAAAAATGTGGTGCATGTAGGACATTCTTCAGTTGCATAGAGGGTGTCAATCTAATCTCCCCCTGACCAGTGATAGGGGAATGCGTGCCATCAGCAATTACTACTGTCCGTCCTGGAGGGATCTGGGTGTATCCTGTAAGTAGACCCTGGTCACCACATAGATGATGTGTGGCGCCCGAGTCCATGATCCATGGCAGTATATGAGATCTACTACTGTGGAGTGCAAGTGTACTACCTGAAGTACTGGTAGATGCAGAGGCAGTGGCAGAAGCAGCAGTATCAGTATGACTCTCTGTAGTCGATGTTGGGCCAGATGGTGGGATAATGCCCCTGAGTCGGGCAACCAGGTCATCAAAGCGCTGATCCAGTGAAGCAGCAGACGGAGGCTCTATATGTTCAGCAGCTCTTGCAGACGCAGGAAATCCATGCTTTGAGTAGCATGTGTCTTCAGTATGGCTGACTCTGTGACAATATGTGCATGTTGGCCTAGTGCGGCCACCCCTTCCACGGGGAATACGTCCACGGCCCTGGTAATGAGAACCACGGCCTCTGCTGGCTGCCATGGCTGAGGGATTCTGACTAGTGGCTGTGGAAGGTACAGTAATCCTGCTCAATCTGTGAAAAGCTTCCTCCATGGGAGGAATAGTCGAGTCCGCCAAAATCTGTGAACGTGCTGCCTCATACTCTGGATCGAGTGCTGCAAGAAACACACCCACCATTGTCGCATTCCTGTATGTCTTCTGCTGTTCTGGTGTGGCGGTAAGAGGCATGAAGCTATGGAGCTTCTCAAACATTCCTCTCAAAGATGTATAGAGAGAATGTAATGGGCGGCCATTCTGCTTAATTGTGAATATATCATGTTGTAGTTGCAGGATCTTCGTCTCATTCCTTGCCTGAGAATACGTCGCTGCTAGGATATCCCACATGTCTTTGGCTGTGGGCTGATGAAGAATGTCATTGGCAATCTCAATAGCCAATGTGCCAGACAACCACACTTTTGCATATGCATCGTCAGCCTCCCATGAGGCATGGACTCCAGTCTTCTCTGCAGGCTCGGGCTCTGTGAGAATATGCTTCTTGCCCGTGGACTTCATCATACTCATGAACTGCATTGCCCACAGTTCATAATTCGTGCCATCCATCTTGACAATGGGCGCTGGACCACGAAATGCACCCATGGATGGAATATCTGCCTTGCTTTCTGACATACTGGATAAGGAAGACTGGAGCGACCTGCAACAGATAATATTTGTCTACAATGACATAGACGGGATGAGTTGCATGTGTAGACCTCAAGCAACTATCC
The DNA here is from genome assembly GCA_037367405.1 of Ottelia alismoides. Taxonomy (NCBI): domain Eukaryota; kingdom Viridiplantae; phylum Streptophyta; class Magnoliopsida; order Alismatales; family Hydrocharitaceae; genus Ottelia; species Ottelia alismoides. The sequence goes on along the minus strand of JAZKJV010000649.1, from coordinate 685,976 downwards.
CCATGGACCTCTGCGCGCTACGATCCGCACGCGTACCGGTTTCTATTGTAGAAACCCTAGAGCACGCTTGTAGAAAACCATGAAACACTATGCGCACAGAAGGCTAACGCTGTATGCACAGCACAGCACAGCAGATGGTGCGCACAGCACAGCAGGCACTGGAAGGTGCACGGTTGCCGCTCAGGAGATGGTGCACAGGACAGGAGGCGCACCGCACTAGGAGGCGCACAGGCTGCGCGCTATGCAGCGCAACGAGAGGCGCCAGGCGATCGAGTAGCGCAAGGAGCCAGGCAGTCGAGAGGCGCCAGGCGATCAAGTAGCGCAAGGCGCGCTAGGCGATCGGCTCTAGAGGCGCCAGGCGATCAGCGAGAAGCCCCCCACGGCGAGAAGCGATCGGGGCTGGAGAGGCGAGAAGCCCCCACGGCGAGAAGCCCCCCACGGCGAGAAGCCCTAAGCGCTGGAGAGGCGATCGGGGCTGGGGGCTGCGCCTATGCGCGATCGGAGGGGAGGCGATCGGCGAGAGAAGAGAGAGAGAGAAGAGAGGAGAGGCCGGCGGGTGGGGCGGGTTAGGGTTAGGGTTTCGAGAACTCCGGTCTAGGACCGTCGCTCTGATACCATGTTGGGAAACGTGAATGAGATGTTTATTCCATAGCCCTAGGCTCTCTTATATAGGAGAGTAGCCTATGGGTAAATTACATAAAGAGGATAACAAGAAAATAAAATAGCAAAAAGATACAATAACTAAATATGCGTCAACACTGATCAAGTACCGACTAATTCCGACTAGGCAAACTAGTCGATCAATTTTTGCTTGGAGATACCATATTTTATATGTTCTGCTTTTTTCTATAAGCAAGCTTATTATAATATGCTTAGTGTTTTATTTAAATTCAATTACTTTTTTATTTTATTATGATAATATAGAAATATACAAAATCTATGTAAATATATGTATAAAAATGAGTTATATGTTTAAAATAATTATAAAATTCAAAGCCGATTAAAGTCCAACTAAATCCGATTAGTCGCCCGACTGCCGACTAATCCTTAATCAGTGACCCGACCGACCGAGTACTGACTACCGACTTTTGCAATCTTGGATTTGAGTTGGCCCGACACAAGCCCATTTCTGTATATGGGCTAATGGGGCGGGCCTAGGCCCATTTTATTTTCAAATTCAAGTCCGAACCCCAAACTTGGTTCAAACAAAATGGGTCAGGTTCGGGTCGGGCCAGCCCAATTTAACATCTATGTACACCAATATCACGTGTTTCGTTCTTCTTGCATTTATCTGGTTGTTTCTTATGCATGTGCGCATGTTTAATAATTTAAGTACGCCAACTAATTCGTGATTCTGACATTAGTTGTATGCTGGAAATAGAAATGTGGTAAAAAATATGGCGACTTAAACCACCATTCAATTTACCATTACATATTCTAGTGTACATACATGCACCATGACCCAATACAGATTGGTTACTTACAGTCGTACATGCTCTAACACTTGAGAGCACAGATTCTATTCTTGCATATTAATGTAATAATCTTACATATTAATATAATGTCCTCAATCCATGCTAATGGATATGATTATTAATGGGTCTAAGTATTTATTCTAAACTCGAAATAAGGATATGAAAGTTAAAACGTGGTATTTGGAGCAAACATGAATACACTGAATATAATTATATTGTATCGGTCGGGCTATCGGGCTTACGGGTTTGGGCCTTCTCAGGACCGAACCCGGCCCGATAATCAATACGGGCTCATTTTGAGGCCCACGGACCGCCCACTAAATTTTTGGTCAGGGTTTGGGTCGGGTTATGTGGGTCTGGTTTTGGGCCGGGTCGAGTCGGCCCAGCCCAATGCCCAACCCTACCCCATGTACTAGATTAACTTGTCTTATGTAAGCGCTCCTCTCTTTGGTAGAGTGGAGGCTTAGGAATGGTGCCCACTTGTGGAGAAGATGGAGAGATAACCGCCCAATTGGAAGACGTGCTGTCTCTCAATGGGTGTTCATCTCGTGCTGCCCGTGTATTTCATCTGCTATCCCTATCTCCTTCATGTCGATTAGACTAGTGGCGATTGGAGCTTCTCAGAGATTTCAAGATGCGATGATGTGCTTTTTTTGATCTGGTTCAAGGCATAATAATAGCAAGATCCCTTTGCTTGATTGTGTAACTGTGACATTGCCACAGTGTCCGGGGGCTTCAGTGTTTTGCATCTTAATGACATGTATAAGGCTCTTCTATCCACGAGGTGCTTGGAATTTGGGGAAAGGTAACTAATTGCTTTTTCACCTAGTGTCATCATCTGTCTATCAAAAGTTTATTTTCATTGGTGAGATACCTGGCACCTATCGAATTTTGGCATGGTATTTGTTCTGTGCTCTGGCAGCTTACTAGAATCTTTCTATAGTGAAGTCTTGGCCTGAGGGGTCCTGCGCCCCTTCCTTTACCGGGGGTCATGAATTAAAGAGTGCATAGTTCTTTGAGTGAACCAATATGCTTGGGGAGATGAACGTGCCTTATGTGGGCCGTGACTTCATGGCTTGGAGGAGCGGCTTCTTTTCTATTAGGAAAGCATACAAGGCCCTCTCTATCTTCGGGGGAATTGCCCCAAGTAATTTGAATGGGAGCTACAAGATCATTTGATCATCTTGCCTTGGCTTCTAAGAAGGTTTCGACTTATGAGGAAAATGCATAGGTCCAATATTATGCACAATAATGAAATTGTTTGTCCGAGATGTCTGGAGCAGTTGAAGAGTTGGACCACCTTTTTTCCCCCATGCGAATACTCTAGTAGTATTTGAAGTGAATTTGAGAGTGATTGGGTGGACTGTGTGAGCGCTGCTGTCTTCTGGTTGTCTATTAAATCTGCATGTCAAGCATCTAGACCTGGTTTTTTTGGCCCCTTGCTTTCTGTGGCCGATCTGGTTGTCCTAGAATGCGGTGGTTTTTAGACAGGACTGGTCTTATATGGAAAATGTAGTTGAACATGCTAAGGCTCTATTCGAGTCCCAGACTTTGTAATCTTATTATTTTTTTATAGTGGAAACGCTTTGGGCCACAACCTTTTTTCATTAAAAAAAAACTATTCTTGATCCAAATCATCGCAACCTGGGGAATGAAGTTAATCCACCTGAAAGATGGTGTAAGTTTGCACCTGTGTAAGTAACGTGTTTGCAAGTTAACTTGAAACCAGCATATTGATTCTTCCAACCAAGGTTGCGAAAATCGGTAGTCGATACTGGATCAGCTCGATCACTGACTAAGGATTAATCGACAGTCGGGTGGCTAATATGATTTAGCCGGGCTTCAACCGGCTTTGATTTTTTTAATTATTTTAAATATATAAATTATTGTTATATCTATATTTTTATATATTTACATAGATTTGTATAATTTTATATTATCACAATGAAAGAAAATAAAGAAATTGAATTTAAATAAAACATTAAGCGTAGTAGAATAAGTTTGCTTTTAAAAAAGCAAAAAAATAAAATATATAATATCTTCAAGTAAAAATCGATCGACTAGTCGGCGTAATCGGAATTAGTCAGTACTCGGTCGGCCACCCCACCGACTAGATTAGTCGGACCTACTACTCGGGCCAGTCGGGGGACTTTTACAACAATGCTTCCAACCAAATAGTCTTAGAATTCTTGACATGCTTTGCATTACTGGACTATACAATACTTGTTACTCGTTCCTTAGTAGGTTAGCTATATCGGGTAATTAGGTTTCTCAATTGCCATCGCACACTATCTTAACATGCTATTTGATTTCAGGCCAACAAGTATCTGGAGAACTATGAGATGGCCATTTCTGGGTTTGAAATGGCAGCTTTGAAGGATCCTGGTCTTCATGCTGGCGAGGAGGTTCAGAAGATTGTCGATATTCTGGACAAGTTAGAGAATTCATTTAAAGTAAGTTATTTTATTTCTTGAAGGATAGTCAGAAATCCCATTATCGTTGATTCACTATATAAGCATTGTTACCAGACGTCGGTAACCATATATGCTTTAGTAACGATGGTGAATGATGGAAATTTTACACTTTCCAGTCTTTAGGAAGATGCTGCCATGCTGTAGAGGAACTCATTCTGCATATTGTCTGCTCTTTGACATTCATAGACACATGATGCATTTCATTTTGCATGCAAGTTACTTGAGCAATATACCTGTCAATACTACCAACTGTCTTTTTTTACTCATTCGATTGCATTCCCTTTATGGGTTTTCTATATACGAAGATGTATATTATTATATTAACCCTTGTGAGAGAAATATGAGTTTTTTTCCTTGTTTCTCTTTTTGGAACGCTGAACATCCATTTAGAATTCCAAGATAGAGGAATCCATTTCGGCTAAGATTTATGTTTCTCTTGCATTTATGATGCGTTCGACATAACTCTCTAGATATATTTGTGATGCATTTTGGAAGAAGTATCTTTGAAATACAAACATTAACTAGGATATGTTCTGAAATAAGCTTGATAAGACGTACAAAATGACAAAATGTGTGGATTCTCTAGGGAAACCAGCTCTCAATATATTTTTGAGATTTTTACAATTGTACACTTCCAAGTTTTCGCAGTCATTTATATTCTACTTTTTTTGCAATAACATGTGTACTTCTACCTTCTTGCACCATTACTATGTATGCCCTTCATTAGTTTTATCGCCTATGAGATAAACCAGACCATGCTTTGTACATGTCAAATGCTGGTTACAGAAGATCGTATTATATTCTTGCCCCCTTGTAACTTTGACCGTATACCCTCTTCCTCATAATCCTCTCCCTCCTCGTCATATCTACCCTCCTCTTCCCTGGCCTCTGCAATCGCGATGTTGCCATGACCTCAACACAATTACCTTCATCTGCCTTGATGTTGCCCATGACCTCTTCTTTGTCGGAGGATGGAGGGGACGAAAGATTTGGGGGGGGGGGGATGACCCAAGGCAAAGGGGCTTCGAGCAGAGGAGATCGCTGGGGCTGGAGACCTTGTGGTGGACCAATGGAGATCTTTCTAATGTGAGGGTTTAATGGCTGCAGGCCTTGCACATAGACTGGTTTGTCTGCTAAAATGGCTTTGTGCATATTAAAGAGATTTGCAGGAAGCTCGTAAGGTATGACGTTCCCTTGCAGAATTCAAAACCTGTATAATGGATAAGATGGATGATACTAGAGACTTGTCTTTGGAAGAATTTTAGGAGAGCTTAGATCTCCAGAAGGTTATCTTGGAAGAGGATAAGAAGTATGTGGCAAAATGGAAACAGAGATTCAGGTAGAAGTGGATTAAGGATGGGGATGCATACACAAAATACTTCCATGCGGTTGCCAGCAGCAGACGGAAATGTAGTTTGATCTATGCGGTAGTAGTGGACGATACTTGAGTAGAAGGAGAGCGGCTGATTGGGAGATCACGTGCAGACTACTTTCTCAGAATATCTAGAAGAGAGGAGTATAGGTGGTGATGGACACTTGTGGGTGCACCTACCATCTCTAGTGAGTATTGTACCCACCTGAGGAGGTCGTTTTCTCGTGATGAGGTGAAAACAACAGTATTGGATTGGAATGGAGATAGTTTACCATGCTTGATGGATTTTCTTTTCTTTTTCTAATGTGATTTTTGGGATGTTGTAGAGAATGATGTAATGGGTGTCATGGAGGAGTTTACCCGTGGAAATGATGGCTTCGACATGCTTAATCGAATGCTCTTATTTCTCTTTCCCAAGAAGGATGTGTCAGAATGAGATGGGGACTTTCGCCCCATCGTGCTCTCTAACACCATCTACATGGTGGTTGCCAATGCCGTGGTGAACAAACTCAGTGTTATCTTAGATGATATTGTATCTTATGTATAGTCTTCTTTCATCCCCAGTGAGCAGATTGGAGACAATTTTGCTATGCTATCTGAAATTATTGTGGATTGGAGAAGGCGACATATAAGTGGTATACTTTGGAAAGTTGACTTCTCCGAAGCATATGACTGTGTGGACTGACGTTTCGTGTGGTTGGAATTGGCAAGACAAGGGTTCCCAATTATATGGATTTTGTGGATGAAAAGATGTGTAACTACTGCATCTTATTTTATTCTTATAGATGGACGGTCTGAAGGCGGATTAGTCTACCTGCAAAGGGGTGTTCACCTGGGATGCTCGTTGGCACCTCTACTTTTTGTCCTATATGCAGTTGTACTTCCTTGTATGGGTGAACAACTGGTTAACCATGACTTTTTTATGCACTATAATTTGGGGGATATCTTCTCACCATGCTTCAATATGCATATGATACTATCTTTTTCATTGAGGGGCATGGAAGAAGCGAATGGTATGATTACCGTCTTGGACATCTTTGATGAGCACACTGGCATGAGGATTAATATGGACAAATTTAATGTGGTTCGTTTTGGACATCCCCAATTTAAGGAAAGAGAAGGTAGTGTAGAACTGGGCATTGCTTGTGGTTCGTTGCCATTCCATTATCTTGGACTACCTCTGACTCTATGAATAGTGCTCGTCTCTGCCTATCTAACTAGTTTTCCTAGTTGTTAAAAAGTTAGAGCAAAAACTTGCAGGTTGGATGGGGAGGTGGAATCAATTGATCACATTTTCTTTGCATGCGAGAGAGCAAGGGTTACATAGTTAGAGATGGTTATTGATTGGTTGTACTCTAGTGGCCATGCCAATTTCTGGGAGCCGCTTTTCAATTCTCGTTTCCATCCTAAATTGGTGATATTACTACCGATTTTTGTCATCTGGGCACTCTGGCTAGCACATAATGGAGCTATTTTCCAAGCTGAGCGCTTTTATATAGAAAAGTAACTCCATCATGCTAAGACATTTTTCTCGAGTCTTGGCTTATGCAAGGCCTTTTCAAAAATTACTTAACTAGTCCATTTAGGTGGGTGATGCAATAAAACCTAATTTGACGGGCCGAATCGAATTGATGCAATCGCTGTTACAATAATCGTTCGATTGTATTGATTAGTCAATCCGACTACTCTATTCCTTGGGATCGAATAAAATATCTTGGGTCAAATAATCGACCCACTAATGAAAAAATAATATTTATTATTATATTTTTTGAGTTTTTTTTTCATATTTTTCGAAGTAAAATAAAAATTAGATGTGTAAACTTTGATAGTAATTTAACTGGTACTTTATCTTATCAATTAATGATCATAGATGTATATATTTAAGATTAGGTAGCCGTGGCCGGTCCCAAACCCGGGTAAATGAGGAGGGTTGGGTTAGGTAGTCGACAGCCAGCGTAAAACAGTCGGAGATAACTTCCTAAATAATATTTTTTTTTAAAAAAAATATTATTCAGGATGTTGCCTCATGATAGTCAGATCTTTTCAACATGGATTTAAGCAAACATACAGATTTCGTTGGGGCGTTCCCTACTTGCGATGCGTTGCATCGCCCGAATGTAATGAAAAATTGGCAAGGGCCGCTACATCGCATCCTGGATGTAGTTCAAAATTTGCAAGGGTTCTCGCATGAGGAACGCATGCGGGTAATTAAGCTAGTTCCACTGCATCACCGCTCGGATGTAGTCCAAAATTTATAAGGGTTATTGCATAATGGACGCATGCGAGTAAAGAAGTTAGTCCAAAAGAGATTGCAACGGAAGTTGCGGATTGGCAGTTGGAATATTGGCACTTTGACTGGAAAATCGATGGAGATAGTGGATACGATGGAAAGAAGGAAGATTCATATACTATGTCTTCAAGAGACTAAATGGGTTGGAGAGAAAGCAAGGGAGATCGAGAAGACATGCTTTAAACTTTGGTATTCAGGTAAAGATAAGGGTAGAAACGGTGTTGGAGTGGTTGTCCATAAGGATTTGAAGGATTGCGTGGTTGAGGTGCAAAGATTCGGGGATCGGATTATTTTGCTAAAATTGGTGCTTGAAGAAGAAATTCTGAATATAATCTCAGTTTATGCACCACAAATTGGTTTAGATGAAAGGACTAAACAAGCTTTTTGGGAGGATCCAGATAAGATTTTATAAGGAATCCCACAAAGAGAGATGATTTGCATAGGTGGAGATCTTAATGGACATGTGGGAAAAGATGCTTCAGGGTATGCTAGTGTTCATGGAGGACATGATTTTGGGGATAGAAATGAAGAGGGAAAAGTCATCTTGGATTTTGTAACGGCATATGATCTTTTCATAGCAAACACTCTCTTCGAGAAGAGTGATGAGCATTTAATTACTTATAAGAATGGGTCAACGAGAACACAGATAGATTACTTTACGTTGAGGAGAAGAGATCGGTTGTGTTGTAAAGACTGCAAAGTAATCCCAGGAGAGAATTTGACAACCCAACATCGCTTGTTAGTCTTGGATGTACAAATAAAAGGGCTGGTAAAGACATGGCCTCAAATTTCAGCGAAATTCGGTCGAATTTCTGTCGAATATCGATATCCAGTCGAAATCAAAATTCGACCGAAATGACCGAAATGACCGAAATATGGGGTCCTAGTACAAAAAATGACCGAAATGATCGAAATTTCGATCGAAATTTGACCGAAATTCCATCGAAATTCTGTTTTGGTCATCACTGAAACAGTGATCGAAACCGACATTTAAGGCCTTGAGTAAAGAAAAGGAGGGTTCCTAAGATCACTAGAACTAGATGGTGGAATCTTCCACTGAAGCAATCGAGCTTCAGGGAGAAGGTTTTAGAAGATTTATCTTGGGATTGTAGTGGAAGTGCAAACGAGATGTGGGAGGCAGTAGCATCTTGTATCCGAAAGGTAGCTAAATAGATGCTAGGCGAGTCAAAGGGAGGAGTCTCAGGTCAAAAGGAGGCTTGGTGGTGGAGTGAAGGAGTGCAAGAGAAGCTAAAAATTAAAAGAGAATGCTTTAAAGTTGTCTAAGGATAGAACAGAGGAAACTGTCACAAACTACAAAATAGCAAAGAAGGAAGCAAAGGCTGTAAGTGAAGCTAAGTCGAAAGCTTATGAAGTTTTGTATAAAAATCTCGACTCTAAGGAGGGCTAGAAGGATATATTCAGGTTGGCCAAAGCAAGAGAAAGAAAGACCGAAGACCTTTCTCAAGTGAGATCCATTAAGGACGAGGAAGGTTACGTGCTTGTTACTCAGAAGGATATATAGACTAGATGGGAGCAGTACTTACATAAGCTTTTCATTGGAGAAGGAATTAAGGAAATAGAGAGATCACTTTAGGTGATCTAGCTAGTAGTGAAAGTTACTTGAATCGTGCAAGCTATAGACGGATACAAAGAAAGGAAGTAGATGAGGCTTTTGAAGATTATGAGACCTGGGAAAGGTGTTGGACCGGATGACATCCTGTAGGAGTATGGAAAGTTTTAAATGAGCGCGGTTTGACTTGGCTTACGAATCTATTTAATGTTATTTGGCGAAACAAGAAAATGCCTGAAGATTGGAGGAGGAGTATCGTGGTGCCTCTTTATAAGAATAAATGAGACATTCAAATTTGTTCAAATTATAGAGGTATTAAGCTGATGAGTCACACTATGAAAATTTGGGAGCATGTGATCGAGAGAAGGTTGAGGCAAGTTTCCAACGTCAAAGAAAAACAATTCGGATTCATGCCAGGTCGCTCAACTATTGAAGCCATCCATTTGCTGAGGAGAACAATGGAGATTTATAGAGCTAAAAGGAAGAACCTCCATATGATCTTTATTGATTTGGAGAAGGCTTATGATTCTGTCCTACGAGAGATATTGTGGAGAGTTTTGGAGAAGAGACAAGTGCATGTCCTATACATTAACCTCATAAAGGACATGTATGATAGGGCCTTATCTTGTGTAAGGACCCCGTCTAGGAAGACTGGTTATTTTGACATCAACATTGGTTTACATCAAGGTTCAGCTTTGAGTCCATTTCTTTTTACTTTGATTATGGATGAGTTGACAAGTCACATTCATGATGAGTTACCTTGGTGTATGTTATTTACTGATGATATTGTATTGATTGATGAGACTAGAGATGGAGTAAATGAGAAGCTTGAGGTCTGGAGACATGAGTTGGAGAGTAAAGTATTTCGTATAAGTAGGGCTAAGACAGAATATATGGAGTGCACCTTTGATGGAAGCAATGGTGAAGGAATTGAGGTGAAGATTGGTGATGATAACATTCGGAAGAGAGATTCTTTTAGATATCTGGGATCTATTTTGCAACATGATGGGGAAATTGATGGAGATGTTACTAATGGAATAAATGCAGGTTGGCTAAAGTGGAGAGGAGCCTCTGCTGTTCTCTGTGATAAGAAAATTCCTTTAAAAATTAAAGGAAAGTTTTACAAAGCAGCCGTGAGACCTGCTGTGCTCTATGGATCTGAGTGTTGGCCTGTGAACCGTAGACATGTGCAGAGAATGGCTGTAGCAGAAATGAAAATACTGAGGTGGATGTGTGGACACACACGTAAAGATCAGATTCGGAATGTTGCAATCAGAAAGAATGTTGGTGTTGCTCCGATCGAGGATAAGATGCAAGAAAACCGCTTAAGATGGTTTGGTCATTTGCAAAGAAGATCAGCTGATGCACCAGTTAGGAGATGCGAGTGTTGGGATGTTGAGCCGGCTAAGAAAGGGCGGGGACGGCCCGAGAAGTGTTGGAAAGAGACCATACGAAGGGATCTTTGTTTTGTGGATATAAGTCCAGGATTGACCCAAGATAGATCTGAATGGAGGCGAAGAATCCATGTAGCCGACCCTACTTAATTGTGGGAAAAGACTTTGTTGTTGTTGTTGTTGTTGGATCTTAACCGAATATTTCCAATTATTCATCTGAATACCATTTATTCTTTATTCATTGACCTTTCCGACCGAATACCGAATACTGACTTTTGCAACACTTGATGCAATCACGAATTTAAGGATTTCTTAAAATTAAGGTTTTTAAGTTGGTTATTTTTATTTACGTTAAATAAATTGAGATTTGATTGTAATATCTACATTCATGGTAGATAGTGATAGTTACAATCAACTTAGGAAGTCATTTAGAATCATTAAGATTTTATTTGATTGTTAGTTTATTCTGTTACTAATTTTATATTTAAGACTACATCTTTATATAAATGGAGCATTAATCCATTGTGAGAAAGGTCATATTATGAATTGAATTTTTAGTTGTGGTTTTGGAGTATCCCTCCACCAATATCCTCCTCCCACAAAATTTCCAGGATATCTCCTGTCAACATCGTCTTTCTCTCAACTCGCGAGGTACGTCGTGATTTTCTTTTCTTCTCTCTCCTCCCTTTCAATATCCTTATTGCTCAACTTGTATCAGAGCATGGAAATCAAATCGTTTTTACAGTTCGACGATCCTATCGATTATTGGTGCTTGAAATTCGATTTGAGTCGTCTAGTCCATGGATCACGTTCACGACTACAAAAGTTCAAGGCTCAGATCCAATCAAGCATCAAAGTGCAACTATGGAGGGGTTCATGGATAGAAGAAAATACAATCGATCACGATGAAGGTTTGTACTATGGAGAGGAGAATGAATTGTTGTGTTATTCATTGGGTCCATGGTTTCTTATATTGAGTGAAATCTTAGAGAGCAAAACGGGAGAATTACATATAAGTCCCCATTGGATTATGGCTCAAATAAAAATAGAAGATACAATAACTCTAACACTCTCCCTCACGTTGGAGCATATTTCTCGATCATACCCTAACTTGGAAATCAACCACGAGGGACGTTCTTCTATAGTGCCTTCGTGAAGATATCTGTAAGCTGAAGCTAGATGGAGATGTGTACTGCATCACACGTGATAGTCAACCTCATTGTTCTTGGTCCGCTCATGGAATACATGATTGATGGTGACGTACGTAGCCAAGGTTCAGGAAAGCGGTATGCATATGCGTTCGGACAGGTCACTGAATAGTGCTTAAGCAGTATGCGGGGGCATATGCGGGGTATATGCGGTTCTACGCAGTTTCCTAATTTTTTTATCTAAAAGAGGAAAGGGAAGCTACAACATGATGTAGCTAACCTTAGCTACATCAAGGGCAATTCCGTCCTCTTTTTTATATTTTTTTTTCAAAATTTCCACGATGGATTTTCATAACTATTTCCCTCTAATATGTCATTCAAATTTCGTCGGAAATAGAGACTCCTACGGCCTCCATCCAGACAGTCATTTTTTAACGGTCACAGATTTGTTGTATTTTACCTGTTCTGGATGGAGGCCGTAGGAGTCTCTGTTTCTGACGAAATTTGAATGGCATATTAGAGGAATATAGTTATGAAAATCCATCATGGAAATTCAGAAAATAAAATAAAAAAAGAGGACGGAATTGCCCCTGATGTAGCTAAGGTTAGCTACATCATGATGTAGCTTCCCTTTCCTCTATCTAAAAATAAATAAATATATACAAAAGTGACTACAACAGAATTAAATTTATGTATAATTGTGGTCCAACATAAGATCTAAGAAAAATAACTTTCATATAGAGTTCAAAACAATCTCTATCAATCAAATATCAATACTTCAATAAAACGGTTAGCACACAAATAATTGCCAACAATCAACAAATAGAAAAGTTGGCACATAAAATGCCTCTATTGTTGAAGATAATGTCATTTATCTCTGTCGTTATATTTATAACTGATCCTCTATCAAAAGTACCAAACTTTACATATAATATATTACATTCATAATAACTATTAGTTGACTAAATTAGTTTGCTAAATTATTAGTATATTATTCTTTTTCTTCCTTGCGTGTTTACTCCAATCTCGCAGTACAACTACTTTGACGATGGATTTAAATAGTCATGGAATGCCTGGTTGGCATACTTGCAAAAGCAAGGAAAACATAGCACAAATAACACAATAAAAACGTGGCACAAATTAAAAAAATAGAAAAAATAGAAAATGTGTATGCGGCTGCACAACCCGTATATGTTGTCGCACAACCCGCATAAGCGCACAGGGCGCATAATGGGGGGCTTCATGAAAGCGGTGCGCTGAGGGCACCGCATACGCATATGCGGCTGCACATGCCGCTTTCATGAACATTGTACGTAGTAGACTTGTTGTTACAGTATAAAGGTACATGAGTAGCAATCGGGAGTAAGGTATGAAATATCGATACCGGTATTGTATCGGTCCGCCCGAAAAAGGATATTTAGGGATATATCGACGATATTGGTGTAACTGTCAGAAATGGCTCAAAAAAACCATTTTTCGCCAATATTTTCAGAAATTAAGATCATCCAAGATGTTAAAACAACAAATAACCTGCTAATACACACTTATATCACACATATCGGTCACTTGTACCCCATATATCGCACATATCGATCATATCGAACATATCAATGCTAATGTTGATTGTTGACTTATAGATATTGGATATGGATTTAATTCAAGTTCTTAAACATTAAATAACTTACAATATACACTTAGATGATGCATATAGATCATATATGACCCTTATATAGCATATATTGATCATATCGGGCATATCGTTGTTAATATTGATTTTTTTCATTAGTAGAATTCGAACCCTGGTCCTTTAAAGTGGGAGCCACTGCTTCTACCACCAGACCATTAGAAGGGTTCTTTTCATTTTAGTAGGAAGCTCTGGTCGAAAATGACGTAAAAAGTGACTTTTTCATAAACTAAGATCATCCTAATTATTAAAACAATAAATAACATAGAAATATACATTTATATGCACGAATGAGGTGTCTTTAACATATTAATACACATTATATCGTACAAAGCGTTGGATGTTAATGCTGACAACTGAGCTGAATGTTGATTGCTGAGATGTATTTCGGCCTTGTGTTTCCAACTTGATCAACATTAGACTTGTTTTCATCTCTATTGACGAAGAGGGGAAGTCCACCACTTGAAGAACCGTCGTATGCACACCTCCAGTAGCACCATACCTTACCTGATGAGGGTCTCGTTGCTTAGTCAGTGAGCCTGAGGGAGGGGGTCAAGGGGAGCTTGTACGCTCCCCCTACGGGGGTGCGGGGGCATCACCCCTGACCTGAAACAAAATATATTATTCATGATGTGTTTTAATACTAGTAGAAAAATAAGTAGTGAAATCAAGCTTACAAGGGTAATATCATTGATATATATATGGGATATCGATGATATCGGTCGATCTTCGGGAAATTTTATACTGAAGCCATTCAATTTCGAGCGATATGGCTTGATATGGCGATATATTGCCGATGTATCGACTGATATCTTGGAAAAGGATATCTATATGAATATTGGTGCCGACATCTCATCGATACCGATATATCGACGATATATCACCGATATATTGCGATATTGCCAAGGTTCAAAAAACTCGGTATGCGGTATTCGTTCGGTCAGGCGGTCCCGAGCGAGTAAGCGGATATGCGGAAGTATATGCGGAAGTATATGCAGATTATGCGGTTTGCATTAAAAAATATTAAAGATATGCTCTTAATTGTGATGTCAGAGACAAAAAAGTACATGTTTCCATTAGATTCCTACAAAAACATACTTTTAAAAATAAAAAAGGCACCACAATAAAAAGCTACATAGTTCATTTAGATATCAAAATATGTTTCTGAACGTAGAATGTTAAAATATATAAAGTTATAAACCGGCTTCTAAATTCTAATCTAAATCATCTTCAAAATTGATTGTTGGATTGTCATCATCATCATCGCCTTCTGAGTCACTCATAAATTCTTCTTCGTCGTCCAAAGTTGGCAAAGCTTCCTTATTTCTTTGGCTCCTCCTATTCTCAACAAATTCTTCTGCCCCACTTGCTTCTGCAACCAAGTTCCATGTGAGCCCTGACCCTTGGAAGATTTCTTCTTCTTCTTCTTCACTGGCACCAATCCAATCCATAACATGTGTTCTGTCCTTTGAAACAAATGGATCTCTTCCAGTTAGTGATCGACGCTCTTTCAGCTTTGAATTGAATTTTACAAAAACCAGATCATTCAATCTCTTGGTTTCTAGTTTGTTCCTTTTTTTGGTGTGAATCTGCATTAAGAATATATAAAATAGATCAATTATAAATTACAATCACTTAATGAATATATTCAATTGTACATCCAAATGGTGATAGTTATACCGCTGCAAATGAGCTCCAATTCCTCTCACAGCCAGAAGAAGAGGATGTCAGCTTCAAAATTCTCAAAGCCATTTCTTTCAAATAAGGCGTTTGAGAACCATATAGCAACCACCAATGAGCTACAAGAGATTAGACAGTTAATTTCTTGTAAAATAATAAACCTAACTTAAGAACTTTTACACCGATAATAAAGTTGAGATATATTACCAGGATTGAAATCATCATCATTAGTGGATCTTTGTCTGACAGCCATTGGCTTTCCAAATGCTCCTTCTCCCCTTCGATAAATATGAATTTCTTTCTTCGTGATGGCATCCTGAATCTCTAACTCAGGATAAAAAATCTCTATGCATTCCATTAAACCATCAACGACAAAGCTATCTTTAGAAATTGCATCGCTATCCCTATAAAAATAATAAGGATTAAGATAGAAAGCTGCAAGATGGAGGGGGCTATCCAATCTTCCTTTTGTCTTCAAGGTAATGGCATTTATAAAGGGCTTGTATGAATGCTCAACATCTTTAAAAATAGCCTTTATTTCATTTTTTGCATCCTCCAATCCTCCATAAACGAAGCCCATTGATGGCTTCCTTTCTCCATCAACAATACGTAAGAGGTGGACAAGTGGAGAGAAGATCTTCAACGTCAAGGATACTTGGCTCCAAAATGAAGAACTGAGGACAACGGATGCAGCCACCTCACCTTTTCTTGTTTTTGACCACTTACACTCCCTCCACTCATCAGAAGAGAACATCAACCGTAATTTCTCCTTCTTGTCCATTACACTCTGTAGTGTAAGGAAAGTGGTGGCAAGTCTTGTTTGCCCTGGCCGAACAATTTCACCCTTCTGGGTGAACTGCCTCATCAAGCTCAAAGTCTTTGCATGACTGTAGATAAAGAGAGTGAGAGTTCTAGCCTTAGTGATGCAATTTTTTATCTTCGATTCCTTACCAATCTCCTCAAGTACAAGATCAATGCAATGAGCCGCACATGAAGACCAAAATATCCTTGGATATTTGGTCTTAAGAAGCCTCCCAGCTGCCATATTTGCAGAAGCATTATCAGTAACAACTTGTACAACATTTTCTTCTCCTACATCCTTGATACACTCCTCCACCAAAGAAGAGATGTATTCAACCGTGTGAGAATCAGCAGATGTGTCAACAGACTTCAAGAAAGTTGTGCCCAAGTCACAGTTGACACACAAGTTCATAATGCTCCTTCCCCTCATATCAGTCCACACATCAGTCATTATTGAACAACCATTGTTCTTCCATGATTCATTGTGATGCTTCAGATATTCCTTTGTTTCATCCACTTCCTCCTTCAACAAAGTTTCTGTTATTTCATAGTATGAAGGTGGTTTGTATCCGCTTCCGTATTGTCCAATTGCCTCACACATTCGGATAAAGGAATTCTTGGTCACCACATTGAAGGGAATGTCAGCATCATAAAAGAATTTTGCCACATACTTGTTGACGCGTGCACGCTCCTCTTTGGCTAAGGCATCTTTAATCACCGTATGTCGCATTGTTGCACCCAAAGACACATCATCTTCAAAACACGAGGTCTTTTTGCATCGCCCCCTCCTTCATATGGCTGGTTAGAAGATCCGTCAGATGCTTTGATTGTTACTTCCTCCCGTAGTTCTCTCAAACTAACAACTTTCTCATTCTTCTTTTTCATAATATCTTCTATATAATCTCTAATTTCCTTCTGGACATTTGCATCGGTCTTTGGACATGCCTTCGTGTTTCCCTTGATGTGTGCAAGATGTTGTTTCATTCTATTGATGCCTCCCTTTATGACCTTGCCGCACAAGCGACACGTAACCGTGTTTGAATCGGTTCTTTCAACAAGATATGCATATTTCCACCCTGGATCGGTAGATCCAGGTGGAACATAGCAAGGAGATTCTGCCGTAGTAGGTGTGGAAGAGGTGGCCATAACAACTGACCTAAACATGACACAAAAATTATCAAGTAATCAAATTCAGCACAAAATGTAATCTTATCAACTGACCTAAAATTGATGCCAGATAACACATAACACAGACTAAATAAATTCAAATTTACAGATAAAACAAGGTTATGTTATAAACCTATAAAAACAAATAAATCAAATTCAGCATCTTACAGTAAAAACATGTAAGTCAATAGTGTATGTACTAAATATTGAATGAAAAATGAAACAAAATGTATGCATCTGGAGCCTCAAAAAAAATGTATGCATCTGTTCTTTCTGAAGAATTCTAAGAAAGAAATAAGGACTGGCGTCTGTGGGTCATAACTTTATTGTGTAAATTAAGAACCAGCTTCCAAGTACCAACTTGCAAGACTGGCGTCTGTGGGTCGAACACCATCCTCAACCAACATCCTCTTGAACATACCCACAACCTCAGAAAATAACCCCTTTCTCAAAAACCCACTCATCATCGTATTCCACGCAACAGTATCTTTCTTAGGCATTTCATCAAACATCTGGCATGCACTCCTCACATCGCCAACCTTGCAGTACAAACCAACCAGGGAGGTAGCCACAAGCAAATCTCTCCCAAAGCCCCTTCTTTTGGCCTCCTGGGCAACCTCCTCGGCCAGTCCAAGCTCCCCCAGGTTTGTACAAGCGGCCAGCACAAGGTGGTAAGTGTGGCCATCCGGCACAGCAGAGCAGGTCACCATGTCACGGTAGAGGTCGATTGCCAATGTGGGTCTTTTGTGGGTAATGCAACCTCGGATGAGGGTGTTCCAAAGGAGGGTCTTGGTGGGCTTTGGGCGGAGGGAGTGGAGGATGGAGAGTGGGGTGCGGAGGCCGTTCCCAAGGGAGGGGTAGCGGGAGAACCTCTGTTACAAGCTTCAAAAAAAAAGTACCAACTTGCAAGCTTCAAAAAAAAAGGTACCAACTTACAACCTCTGTTACACATCAAAGATGAAAGAGCACAAGAACCGGCACGAGAGGAGAAACCAAGAAGAAGTAGAAGGATCAGAGAGTTACCAACGGCGATCTTGCCAAGCAATCTACCAACGACGATCTTGCCAAAAGCAACAAGGAAATCCGGCGGAAGGCGCAGCGCAGCGCAGGCGGTGGAGGCTTTGAGGCGGAAGGCGGAGGACCGGAGGTTGAGGGTATCCTCGAGTCCAAAGGCAGAAGCACGGTGGTGGGTGGTTTGTCGGGCAGGGGAGTCGAAAGGGCAGAAAGGGGGAGGGGAGTCGAAACGGGGAGGCAAGTCGAAAGGGAACGCGAGTTTTGATTAATCGGTATCTCTGTCGGATCCTTAAATGGATCAGCCGCATGAACGACCGCCTGAACGGGCGCATATGCGGTTTATGCGCCCCGATTGTGCGCTTGGACCGCATACAACTGCATATAGGATATGCGGTTCGGCTGGGTGCCCGCATGTGCATATTTATTGTCAACTATGATCAGAAGTCGAAGTTCCTTTAAAAAGGAGACAAGCCATGTGATCTCATAGGTAACTTGAGCCATTGCAATGTATTCTGCATCTCCACTCGATCTGGATTCTGGAGACCACTGTCTCCTTCTAGCTTCACCAAGTAACCAGCATGGCCTCAGATTTCAACGAAATTCTATCGAATTTCTCCGAAATTTCCCTTTCTCTGAGTCATCGAAATTGAAATGCTGCCAACGAAATATCAACGAAATTTTATCGAAGTTGCATGTCGTTTTGGCGAAACAACAAAAATAAGGGTATCAACCCTTCGTTTTCATTGAAATTTGCATATATTGATGAATTTTCACTTAATTATTCGTTGATATGTTGAATTGTTAGAGTGTTTTATATTGTTTGAAGAAGTTTCTTTAGTTAGTATCTAAATTTTAGATATAGATCCAAACCAAATCAGTTAGAAACAAGATTTAAGTGTTAAATTCAAGTTTTAACTGAAGAGCTTTGTTTTTTGTTCTTTCTTTATTTTAATATGTAGAGATTTATGTTATGTTATTATATACCGTTTCATATTTTCTATTTTTCTTCTGGACCTTATGTAATTTATCCATGGGTTCTCTCTATATAAGGGAGCCTAGGGTTCTATGGAATAAACAGTTTTCTCATTTCCACCAACATGATATCAGAGCCAAAACCGTAACCCTCATCCCGCCGCCGCCCCTTTCTCACTCTCTCTCGGCGGTGCCGCCCACTCATCCCGCCGCCGCTTCTCTTCCTCGCCTCCCCCTCGGCGCTCCTTCCTCCCGCAGGCTCCTTCCAGCCCGCAGGCCCCTTCCGTCGCTCCTCCCTTCTGCCGGCCCCTTCCAGCCCCCCCCCCCAAGGTCGGTCACTATTTCGTTATGGATTTGAGTGCATAAAAGTCTACATATGCACTTAAATCCTATCAAGTTTATGTAGACACCGGTTTCTTGTCTACAATCCCTAGTTTTCGTCTCCGGCAAGATGTCAGAAAGTAAAGTCGATGTGCCCTCCATAGGCGCATTCAAAGGTCCAACGCTAATAGTCAAGATGGATGGGACGAACTATGAGCTCTGGACGATGCAGTTCGTGAGTCTCATGAAGTCGAACGGTAAGAAGCATATACTTACCGAGGATGAGCCGGTAGAGAAGACTGAATCTATGCCTCCTGGGATGTCGATGATTCTTATGCCAAGGTTTGGCTATCAGGAACACTGTCGATGGAGATTGCCAATGATGTTCTCCATCAGCCCACCGCCAAGGCGATGTGGGATATTCCGGCTGCCACATATTCACAGGTGCGGAATGAGACCAAGATGTTACAGTTCCAGCATGATATTTTTACAATGAAGCAGAATGGGCGGTCGCTTTACTCTTTGTACACGTCCCTGTGGGGGATGTTTGAGAAATTATATAACACTATACCACTCACGGCGACTCCAGAACAGCAGAAGACCTTCCGGAATGCTACCATGGTGGACATACTACTAGCAGCACTTGATCCTGAGTATGAGGCAACCCGCTCTCAGATACTTGCCGATGCTACTATTCCTCCTATGGAGGAAGTTTACCGGAGGCTTGGTCGCATATCTGTTTCTTCCAGCACATCTACTCCACCCCCGTCGATGATGGCGATATCGTGAGGGAGAGGTGGTCAGTCTTCCTTTCGTGGACGTGGACCTCGTGGCCGAGGAGGTCGTTTTCGTCAGCCAAGGCCTTAAATGTCGGATTTCGGTTTCGTTTCGGTGACTGACCGAAACGACATTTCGGCCGATATTCGGTCGAAATTCGACCGAAATTTCGATCATTTCGGTCGTTTTTTGAACTAAGGCCCCCAAATTTCGGCCGATATAGGCCGTTTCGGTCAAATTCCAGTTACCCACCGAAATCGAAATTCGACCGAAATTCGGTCGAATTTTGGCGAAATTTGAGGCCATGTCATCAGTCGTGTTCTTTCTGTCATCGCACAGGTCACTCAGAGGATACATGCTACTCTAAGCATGGGTTTCCAGCATCGGCGCGTGTAGCCGAGCATGTTACATCTCAGTCGGCATCCACTACAGATCACCGGTTCGAAGAGCTTGTGGCGCGTCTGTGTGATATTATGCCTCAATCATCTACTGATTCTCCATGTGGATCTTCAGATGTTGCCGCTATACTTCTGCCGCGGCCAGTACCTCAGGTCGTGTTATTGCCTTTACATCTTGTCATGATCTCTCAGAGTGGATTATGGATTCTGGCGCCACCCATCACCTCTGCCGTGACATAGATAGACTTGAGTCATACAGGGACATCCCATCTGATGCTCAGTGCTCATAGCTGATGGAACTTATTCCCCCATCGTTGGATAGGGGGAGATCACCTTGTCACCTTCTATGCATTTACAGAATGTTCTACATGCTACTGAGTTTTCCATGAATTTATTATTCATTAGTCAGATTACGAAGGATTTGCATTGTCGTGCTATATTTGACCCTCCGTCTCTCATTTTTCAGGACATAATAACGGGCAGGGTGATTGGTTGTGGTTCTGAGCAGAATGGTCTCTATCGTCTGGTCTGGAATTCATATGGTGGCGTCTCTTCCCATTCGGTCGTATCAGTCTCTCCGTATACCTGGCATCTTCGCTTTGGTCATCTCCCGCTCCAGAAGATGCGATATTTATTGCCTCAGATCTCTCCGAGTTCGTCGTTTCATTGTGAAGCTTGTCAGTTGGGAAAGCATCATCGTTCTAGCTTCCCTAGTCGTCAGAGTCGGAGCATTAGCTCCCTATTTGAGTTGTTTCATATTGATATTTGGGGTCCGAGTCGTGTACCTGATCATCAGGGGCACGGGTTCTATCTAGTTGTAGTTGATGACTTTTCTCGTGTATCTAGGATTTTTCTTTTAAAGAATAAATCTGAAGCAGGGGATGTTATTAATAATCTTATCAATGAAGTGCACAATGTTTTTTCTTCTACTGTCAAATATGTTCGTACAGATAATGCATTGGAATCCTGCACTTGTTCTCTCTCCCAGTTTCTTTCGTCCAAAGGTATTATTCACCAAACCACCTGTGCTTACACATCTCAACAGAATGGAGTGGCAGAGAGAAAACATCGTCACCTTTTTGATATCACTCGAACCCTGCTAATCCAGAGTTGTGCGCCTATCATCTTTTGGGGGGATGCTGTCCTTACAGCCTGCTACCTGGTCAATCGCATACCGTCCTCTGTTCTTGGTGAGAAAACTCCTCTTTCCATTATTTTCCCTGATAAGGAATTATTTTTACTTACTCATCGTGTCTTTGGTATTGTTGCCTTTGTTCACCACTTGTCTCCTGGACTTGACAAACTCTCTCCTAGAGCTGTCAAGTGTGTCTTTGTAGGTTACTTTCGGACTCAGAAGGTTTATCATTGTTATGACCCCATAAACAAAAAATATTTTGTCAGTGCTGACGTTACATTTTTTGAGTCTGTTATGTACTTCTCCCCTGCAGGTGACAGGTTGGTCTCTTCCACATCTAACGATGATGTCTATATTCCTCCTTCTAGTCTGAGTCCACCTGCGTCCAATCCAGTTCCAGTTGTCATGCCACCAGCATCACCACCACCACCACCACCTCCACAACCACCTAATATTCTATACACGTCGGTCATGTCCTGCTCAGACTACACGTCAGCCATCCATCACTCCTCAGGTATGTTCACATGTTATTACTACTGATGGGTCATATAATGTGCATGTGCAGGATTCTTCGTTGCAGGAGGAGGATGCACCATCGAGTACAGTGGACGGTGACCTTGATGTCCCTATTGCTATTCGGAAGCAGAAACGGACTTGCACGTCTTATCCATTTGCTTCCCAGGTTTCCTTTCACCGTCTCACATGTGACTTTCAGAGGTTTGTTGCGGCTTTGTCGTTGTCTTTCGTGGAGATACCACGGACTTATCAAGAGGCTATGAAAATTGACTGCTGGAGATTGGCTATGGAAGAAGAAATGCATGCTTTACAGTCCTGTGGTACGTGGAGCATGGTTACCGCTCCATCTGGTGCATCTATTGTTAGCTGCAAATGGATGTTCACAGTTAAATACCATGCAGATGGCAGTCTTGATCGGTACAAGGCAAGACTTGTTGCGAGAGGTTTCACACAAACCTATGGTGTGGACTATTTGGATACATTCTCTCCAGTGGCTCGGCACTCTACTCTTTGCATTCTTCTATCGGTTGTTGTGGTATGTGACTGGTCCATATTTCAACTTGATGTTAAGAACGCATTCTGATATGGAGATCTGCAGGAGGAAGTCTACATGCAGCAGCCACCGGGGTTCACTGCTGAGGGGGAGAATCATATGGTGTGTAGACTTCACAAGGCGATATATGGCTTTAAACAGAGTCCAAGGGCGTGGTTCAGAAGCTTTCCCACCTAATTGAACGACAAGGATTCAAAAGATCAAATGCGGATCACTCGTTGTTCATTCAGAAGACTTCTAGAGATACGGTTGTCATCATGGTATATGTTGATGATATTCTGATTACAGGAGATGACGTTCAGGGAGTAGAGATGGCAAAAGCATTCTTGGGCCGTCAGTTTGTCACGAAGGATCTTGGTACCCTAAGATATTTTCTGGGGTTGGAATTTGCCAGGAATGCACAGGATCTGGTGATGACCCAAAAGAAATATATTACAGATTTTGTGGTTGAAACAAGCATGGTTGGATGTAGACCATCGAGCACTCCTATGGATCCAAGTATGAAACTGTATGACCATGATACTGAAGAAGTGGACAGGAGAAGATATAGAGAGATGGTGGGTAAGCTTCTTTATATCACTATAACTCGATCCGATATTGCTTTTGCAGTAAGTCGGGTGAGTCAATCTTGGATTCCTCCTCTTCTTTGGCCTTTGATCTTACATGCAATGTAAGATCCAAGATCCTCTCCTTCCCAGCTTTGATTTGAGCTATTGAAACTCAAATTTGGGTGAGAAATGGGGAGTGGATCAAAGAGAGAAGGACGAGGACATGAGGTGGTTGGCCATGGCTAAGGGAGGTGGAGAAGATGAAGAAGATGAAGTGGGAGGAAGGGGTGACGCCTATGGGGGGTTATATCCTTGGGAATTTTGCATCATAAACCCCACCAACTCCTCCTAATTGCAACCAAGGCCCACCCATGAATAGTAATCCATAATTGACTACTAAACCTTACTTAGCCTCTTTATCTTACTTAGCCACAAATGGCATCTCTAATTTCCATCAAGCTCACTAATGATTTACCATCTTGGCTTAATTAGTCATTAGGATTTAAGGGTGTTACAATTATAAAAACCTCAAAGAGAGTCTCGTCCTTGAGACTCCGCTTCTAAGTTGGGTTCGTTGGTCTGCCATAAAAACCTCAAAAGGTTTTTAACCCATAAAAACCTCAAAGAAGGTTTTTACCTAGAAAGTGAAATGATTTGCCATACAGAGAACTGATAAGCTAAACTGCAAAAGTACCGGAGAAGAGTCGCGGGTATCTCTCTCGCATAGTTGCTTCGGTCTCCCATGTCGCTTCCTCAACACCCTGTCAGTGCCATAGGATCTTGACCAAGGGAATCTCCTTGTTCCGAAGCCTCCTGGCCGCAAAATCAAGTATCTGCACTGGCTCCTCCTCGTATGTCAACTCTGGCTCTATGTCAAGGCTCTCATAGCTGATGATATGCCGAGGATCGTGCACGTACTTCATCAAGTTCGATACATGGAATACGTCATGAATGGCCGCCAAACGTGGGGGAAGTGTCAGTCTGTACGCCACCTTCCCGACACGTGAAAGTATCTCAAATGGCCCAACAAAACGTGGCGCCAGCTTGCCACGAACTCCGAACCGTTGTATCCCCTTCATGGGCGATACACGCAGGAACACAAAATCTCCAACCTGAAATTCCAAGTGTCGGCGTCGTCGATCTGCATAGCTCTTCTGGCGACTCTGTGCCGTCAAGAGCTTCCTCCTCACCAAGTCAACAACCCTCGCAGTCTCTTCTAAGAGATCCGCGGTATACAACGCATGATCGCCTACCTCGCGCCAACTGATTGGTGTAAGGCATCTCCGCCCGTTCATATGGATGCCATATACATGATACTGAGGTATCTAAAGTCTTCTCCAGGCTCAGGATTGTTGTTTAGAAAGAACCCGGATTTATCTATTTCAGCTTGTGCAGATGCAGATTATGCAGGGTGTCCTAAGGATCGTAAGTCTACTTCAGGCTTTGCCATTTTTGTGGGAGCTCTCTAGTTTCTTGGAAAAGCAAGAAACAAACTGTTGTGGCGAGGTCTAGCGCTGAATCTGAATATAGGGCCATGGCGCAAGCGAGCACGGAGATGATGTGGGTTCGAGCCGTATTAGAAGACTTACATATAGATGTACCTTTACCCATGCAGCTTCAGTGTAACAATCAAGCAGCTTTGTTTATTGCCAACAATCCAGCATTTCACGAAAGAACAAAGCATATCGAAGTAGACTACCCCTACACTAGAGATATGATCTGGAAGGGCTTGATTTCTACTTCACATGTTAGTTCAGAGGATCAGACTGCCGGCATATTTACTAAGCCATTGCTCAGAGGACCCTTTCAGAGATGTTCTTCCAAGCTGAGCATGATTGACATCTATGCTCCATCTTAAGGGGGAGTTTAGAGATTTATGTTATGTTATTATGTACAATTTCATATTTTCTATTTTTCTTCTGGACTCTTATGTAATTTACCCATGGGTTCTCTCTATATAAGGGAGTCTAGGGTTCTATGGAATAAACAGTTTTCTCTTTTCCACCAACATAATACATATGTTTTGATTAGTAATTATTATATGTGTCACCTCATTCTTATTGACGAGGTGATTATCTTGGGTTTTGCTTCCAGTTTAGAATACAGTTTTGACTCTAGACAACGCACTGCTTTACATACATGTGTGATGATTATGACGATAATACTACTTCATAACTTATATTTACACTTTTATTTTACAAATACATGTGCATTTCTGTCTTATTTATTGTCTTATAAATATTAAAAACCTTACTTTTTGAAAAAAGATACTTTTTGGAAAAAAAGTCAAGTTTAGAGTCATTTCCAAGATTTCGACAATTTCACCTTCGGAAAATATCCGGGTGGGTAATTTCAAATATTCGGTTAGGTATTTGTAATATGCGAATATAAAAATTATATCTAATAAATATGATCCTATAAAGGTGCTAAGCCTTCTCCCACTATAAGTAGGGTCGGCTACATGGATTCTTGCTCAAATCCATGTTGAAAGATTCGACTATTTTTTATGCTGGCCGTCGACTACCTAACGCAACCCCTGCAAGAGTGGGATTTGAACCTTGGTCTTTTGTGTGGTAGACACGCTGTACTACCACTAGACCATTAAATGGGTTTAATAAATATGATCCTATATATTAATAATATTATACACATATGGTCATTGATAACAAGATAAAAGTACTGGTTGAATTAGAACTGCTTTGTACATTATCAACTATTACTTTATATTTAAAAATAGTATGACAACCAAAAAAATGATTAAGAAATATTATTTTTATTAGTCAGCCAACTAGTCGAACAAAATTATTCTATTCGGTCACTCTACTGAATAGCATAGTGGGATCACTCTACTGAATAGCATAGTGGGATCGAGTAATTGGTCTAGTCATGCGACAATTGTAACACTTGTTGCCAATTTTTAGCATCCATTTCTTTTCACTTTTGTAAAAAATCTGAGCTTATGTGGGGATTTTGTATTACTTTGTTTGAGTCAGACGTATAAACATAAAATTTGAAAATGGCTACCTGTTGGAATTGATATTTATATATTGTGTAGGAACTTGACGTTGTACTTTATTTTTTATATATTCATCATCGACTTGAGAATTGAAATTGTATACCTAATATCCTGAATGGGAAAAATGGGGCTGCCACCCAATTTTCTCCCATTTTTTTTATTTTTTAGAAAATAAAAATATGTATTTTCATCACTATATCTTCCTAATATGCCATTCAAATTTCGTCAGAAACAAACTCCTATGACCTCCATCTAGAACAGATAATTTTAACGGTCTTAGAATTGTTGTAATCGACCTGTTCTGGATGGAGGGCATAGGAGTGTCTGTTTCTGATGAAATTTGAAGGGTATATTAGGGGATATAGTGATGAAAATACGTATTTTTATTTTCCAAAAAAAAATAAAAAATTGTAAAAAAATGGGGCGGGAGCAGCCCCATTTTCCCCTAACCTGAATATATTATACTTCGACATTTTTCATAATGATTTTTTATGTGGTTGTCCTAGAGATGAGTAGTATTTAAACCATATTTTTTCAGTGGCAGCCTAAAGGGAAACGTCTAGAAAGCATAGGCTCTTCACTTGCTAGGGCCCACTGTAAATGTTTAAAACCCTTGCACCTGTTTTCACAACTTATAATAAATGATTTTTGCAGTATTTCTTATGTAGTAACACCTCTCACATTTGTAGTATACGTGCCCCTTAAGAAAACAACCATTGCTGCGCTCTCCGAGGGACTGAACAAAGCAATAGCAGTTGTAGGAGAAGTGCTCCTTAGCATCAACTATGATGGCGATACTCCATTGTAAGTACATTATGCTATAATAATTTATCTTTCCAGTCCCTCGATTGTCTCGAAAAAGGGAGTTGTGAGATGGGAAATTTCAACACAATGGAAAATGTTCTCTGTATGACCAAGAAGTCATGGGTTCTACATGTGCAGTGTATGACTGCAAACAGTAATCCCGAAAGTGGTTTGATGCTTCCTTGGAGGATGGACCCCATGTAGCTCCTCAGAGAGCGCAATGATGGTCTGAGGGCAAGAGCAATCCGAAAGGCTGCTTTTTTGACCCAGTTCATTAGCTCAACAATTCGAGCTTCACTTTTATATGTAGAGATTTTGTCTTGGAATTGTTTTGAAATTGATAGGCAATAGTTACGTTGGTGTTGTATAGAGAAGGGAAGCGTCCTGATAACAGAAAATGAACAATTAGAATGCAATTGGAATTTTACTTATTACTATTTCTCAAGCATGCTTCATGCTCTGGCAAAAGCTTACAATGTGGGATAAGCTTATGAAGCGTATTCTTGCAATTTTGTCTGATTGGCTCAACTATGTTGTAGGTATTATTTAATCTGCGATGCAGATCAGACTTGCTTCATCCTTTCTGTTTATGGTCTACTAAGTAATGCAGTATGACTACTTCCTTCTGCCTTTTAATTGCATTTCTTACATCAAAATTCAATTTTCATGCTTTAGGCATATAGGCAAAATTTTCATCTATCTATAACGTCCTTGTATTTCACTGACATAATTAGCGCTGAGATTTTCACTCATGCGATAAAATCATGTCAAAATTCTTGCCTTGACTATTCAAAAATGGTCTATTTTTTAAATCAAAATTGTTCCGGAATAATCAAAACTAGGGCATTAAGGTCTTTGATTTTTTCAAGAATCAATTCAGTCCACTATTTTTATCAATTCTTGATAAGTAGCAAACACGTTATATACCATATGACGGCCCCTTGTATTGGTATAAAATTTTCCATAAGAGAAACCTTAAAGTCCATAGTTTCTCGCTTATATATTTGTCACTGGATAGTGTTTTAGCTCGCCACATGGACTTTATCATCAATCGTGTCCCTATATACTTCTTCATATGCTGGTATGTGAAGGCTACTAGGAGCTTTATTACCTTTTCATGCATACTGGTTGATATAAATATATACTGGTACATGGGGTACTGAAATCATGTTCGATATCAGTTAAATATTTACCAGTATATCACAATTTGAGTTCATTGGATTTACTATTCCTTAGAGATTGAAATCTTACATTTACTTATTGAAAAGGCTACAGCCCCCTCTTGAGCCTAGCCTCAAGTATGCAGGACAGCTCCAAGGGGTGGTAGAGGGCGGGCGATGGAACCCGGCATGGGCGGGGCTCTTCAGGCCCCGTTTCGCGGCGGGACGAGAGCTCGGCCCGTGACTTTCGAAGGCGATGCCTCCGGTGTTGTAGATGGGGACATCGTGTGACAGTGTGCTGGGACCCCGTTCGGTGTTTTGGCTATGGTGGAAGCAGGCATCACAGCTTCCGCTGCCCAAGGAGGGGATTGGTGGGGGGTGTCGTTGGGGTTAAAGCTAATCGGATACCAATGGGGGTTTTTCGGAGAAAGGGGAGAAGCCTGGCCAACACGATGGAGGATATAGATAGTGCGGTAGGTCGCAGGTTCAGAGGAGATGTGGTGCTGCTCGACGAGTTATTGCTATGTGCTCGGGGCCTCTCACCGGAATAAGTGGGGAAGCTGATCCACCTCTCGCGCAAGGTGGTGGGTTTGGTGAACTGGAGGACCTCTCTCTTACGGGATGGAGGATGTGATCCTAGGCGAATGGAGAGGGTGTTCTCGATCATAGGGGTTCCGCTCGTTGGGAGGAGCTTCGAGATGGTCAGAGATGTTTTGGTGCTAATATTGAAGGTGACGAGTATCGTTGCCAATGACCTTCGCGTGGCTAGCTGCCATTGATGCTGGTGAAGGGCTATGGTTGGGAGAGGGTGTTGCCTGCATTTCTTGAGTCGCAGTTCAGTGGGGCATCCTTTAGCCTGGAAGTGCATAAGAGGGGGTTGATGGACAAACCGGAAGTCAGCTGCGCGGGAGCGGAGCATGTGTTGTCAAGGAGGAAGGAGCCGGAAGGGGAAAGTCCTGCTTTCGACTCTTTTCAAGAAGATCAACCGTTTGCAGAAGGACAGATGGCTTGTGATGCAATCGATGATCTAAATATCGAGGTAGGATGCATCGGGGAGCGGGCCTCTTTTGCAGAAGTGGTCTCAGGTCAAGTTAACAGGGTTGCAGATCGAGGTGGACCCCTAAGTGGCATTCGTGGATCCAGGAACGGGATCTGCATCATCATGTGCTGGTGATCCGCTTCGCCTTCAAGTCCGAGAACCGTTGACACGGTGGACCATGGACCCTTTGGTTGTGGTTATTTCAGGCGATCCGATTCCGGATCGGATGGCGGAGCGATCTATCGATGGAGCTTCGATTCGGCTGGAGGAGCACGATCCCTTCTGATTGAATGGAGAGAGCTCTTGGTTGGAGCTCGGGGCCTTGACGCACGTTAAGGATCCTCGGGAGGTGGAACCTCGGAGTTTGAAGGTGGAACCTGTGAGCTCGAAGGCAGCGGTAGGGACCTTTTCTGGTCATGTGGGTCGGGGGGGTGTCTGAGGGTGTGTGAAGCGAAGGTGTTGGGGCGATCTGGGAGTGGATGCGTTATCTCGTGTGGTTTTGCGAGACGAGGTGCAGACCTGGGTGGTAGGCAGTAGGGATTGGTGGTATCACTAGGGTTGAGTGAGGAGGGGGTGCACCTGGGAGGTTGTCTCAGGGGGGGGGGGGTTAGGTGATGTAGGTTTAGAGGCGCTTGCTGAGGTGGAAGAGGTATGCGAGGGGTGCTTGGAATGGGAGGTGATGAGCTGCATCGCAGGTGAGCCGCCAAAGGGGGGATTTGCCGGTTCTCAATGAATGTGGTCTCTTGGAATGCCAAGGGTTTGTGGCAGAGTGAGAAGATGATGGCGGTGAAAAACATGTTGAAGCAAAGGGCAGATGTGGAAATTCTACAAGAAACAAAAATCTCACGAGATTTGGAGGGGCTATGGAGTGATGTCGGGGAGACAACGCTGGGGGAGGTCAAAGTGATTGCCTTGGTGGGGGCTACAGGGGGTATTGTGACGGTTTGGAATGGAGATAAATTTGAGGTGGAGGAGGAAGAGGTGCGTGGAAAACATTCACTCTCCATTTTGTTGCAGTGTAAGGCTGATGGAACACGGTTTGTTACAACTTGCAACCAATGTATACGACCCCTGAGGTGGGGTCAACGTTGTCACGCTTGTGGATGAACTGATGTTGACCAGGGTTGGATTCCTCGATGTGGCATGGATCATCGGGGGAGATTTCATTGTGACATTGCAGTCGGAGGATCGGTCGGGGACACGTGTTGGGAGAGTTAGAAGCTTTGCGGAGTTGGTGAGATGGTGGACGAGCCTTGGCTCCTTGTGATTGATGATGCGTGATATATGTATACATGGCAGAATTCGCGATCTCGGTTGCATAATGACAGATTTATGATATTGACGGAGGTGCTTCTGTTGTTTCCTATGGTTAGTGCCCGGACACTGCCCAGGGCGTACTCGGATCACACACCATTATTGTGGTACTTGGGAGAGGGCGGAAGCCCTCGCACTTTCTTCAGGTTTGAAAGGGTTTGGCTGCTAGGGGAGGGATTCTGAGAAGTTCTGGCGGAGTTCTGGGACACTTGTCGACCGAGGGATTCAGTAATGTTTAGGTTTGCATGCAAGCTGGTTGATCTTAGGAGATTTTTGATGGCCTTCATTAGGGTGAACCGGCTCAAGCGAAGGGAGAGAAGATCCAGGACGCAAGAGAGGGTGCTTAAACTAGATAAGCTTGAGGATGAACGACCTTTGGGGGAGGAAGAGCTGGGGGAGTGAAGTGGGTACGTGGATGAGATTCTTAGCGAGGACAAGGAGGATGTGATATGGAGACATCGGTCCAGGCATCGGTGGGTGCGAGAGGGTGATGCGATCATGCATTTTTTCCCTATCGTGGCTAGTGAGAGGAGGCAGAAGAATTTAATCCACTCGGTCGAGGTTGGTGGTGAGGTGGTAGAAGGAGATCGTGAGGTGGGGGTGGCACTACATGCGCATTTCCAGGCATTTGGGAGAAGGGGATCGCGGGTCAGATGGGGATGGCAGGGGAGAGGAGTGTCATAGATTTCTGGCAAGGAGGCATACTTGTTGATCAGAGAATTCACTGAGGATGAGACAAAGAAGGCGCTTTCTCGATTGAATGCGCAAGGGGTACCGGGCCCGGATTGTTTCCCGGTAGGTTTTTACTAGGAGTTCCGGGAGGTAGTGAAGCGAGATATGATGGAGGTGTTGTTGGAGTTCCGAGAGGGCAACCGAGGATTCGAAAGGCTTAATAAGGCGCTTCTTTTCTTGATGTTGGAAATGGACGTGTCGACCAGGGTGGAGGACTATAGATCGATTGCTTTATCAAATGCCTTATACCTCTTCTCTTCCAAGATCCTCGCGAGTCGCTTGAAGGGAGTGCTTGATCGGATAATTTTGTCGGAGCAGATGATGTTTGTGTCGGGTGACAGATGACAGATGGTTTGGTGTTGGCTTCAGGGATGGTGATATACTGGAGGAGGAACATGATAAAAGGTGTGCTTTGGAAGGTTGACTTTTCAAAAGCATATGATTGTGTGGAATGGTGGTTCATTTTGGCCTCTCTGGAGAAGAGAGGTTTCCCGGGTTTGTGGATTGCATGGATCAAGCGGTGCGTGATGATGGGCTCGCATGCGGTGCTGGTCAATGGCAGATCGGAAGGGAATTTTCTCCAACCTCAGTGGGGGATCAAGCATGGTTGTCCTTTGGCACTGCTCTTGTTCGTTATTGTTGCTGACGTGTTGGTTGTTATGATGAGCTTGGCGGGATCCGGGGGTTGGTATTCGGGCTATAGGAGGGAGGACATATCCATGCAGCTTCTGCAGTATGCCGATGATACTATTCTATTCTTGGGGGATAATGACGACAAGATCAGAGGAGTGTCATGTATTATGGATTGGGGAGTTATCGGGGTTCTAGGTGTATTCAGGTAAGTCTGAAGTGTTTCCTTTTGGGCTCTCTGACTAGGAGGTGCAGCACGCGTTGGCGACGCTGGGGTGCCCAGTGGCCACACTGTAACACTCAGATTTGAAACCAAACCCGATCCGATTAGGGTTCACATGATCCGTTTCAAAATATTAATAAAAAATGAGTGTGCTCATTATAACTCTAATGGGAACATGGCTCATTGGATAAGTCCCCCCTCCCATATATATGAGGTTAAATGAGCATGCTCCCTGGGAGCTTATAAGAGCATGCTCCCATCCTTTTTTCCACATTTTTGATTTTTTTAGAATGAAATCCTAGGGGGATTTATTTAGAATAATAAGTGGAATATGTATTTCAAATTTCGTGTAAAGCAGACATTCCTAAAATGTCCATTTGGAGGGCAGTTTTGATGGAAGGGATAGAAGTCTCGAGTCTCGGATTAAGTTGAATTTTGAATGACACCATGGTGATATATGGTGATCTAAATCCCTTCAATTTTTTTCCAAAAAAATAAAATACATGGGAAAAAGAGTGGGAGTATGTAAGTTAAATGCTCCCATGGATCATATTCTTTTTTTCCTATGTATGTATATAGAGGTTGAGGAGCTTGCACCAAGGTGCATATAACTTTACATGCATCGGCGCCACAAACGTCCATTTTTTCATTTTTTAAATGAAACCTTGAGGATTTACTTAGAGCTATTAATAGAACATGTGTTTCGGATTTCATGTAAAATAAACATTCCTAACTTGTCCATATGTAAGGGCTCAATTTCAGAAATTTTGATACCGTTAAAATTTTGCAGTCTTGATGTATTTACAATTCTCAAATTAGATTAATTTTTAAATGATATCATGGTGATATATATTGATCTGGATCCCTTAAGATTTCATTTCAAAAAAATCAAAAAATTGGATGTTTGAGGCACTGATGCATGTAAAGTTATGTGTACCTTGACGCAAGGTCCCCAACCTCATATATATATATATATATATGGGAAAGAGGAGCATACATCCATGTGTAGGTATGTTTTATACACCCGCCCCTTTTCCCCTCAGTTTTTTTTATTTTTTTAATTAAATTCTTGCAGGATTTAGATCACAATATATCATCGTGGCTTCATTCAAATTTCAACTTATTTTGGGACTTATAACTTATCCATCAAGACAATCGAATTTTAAGGCCTGAGATTTGTTGAAATCGACCCTTTCTTATGGAAATGTTATGAATGTTTGTTTTACACGAAATTTAAAACACATATCCCACCAGATATTCTAAGCAAATTCCATAAGGTTCTATTTCAAAAAAAAATAAAAAAAAACTGAGGGGAAAAGAGGTAAGTGCAGGAAAGATATATACACATGGGTGTAGGCTCCTCAATCGCTCTATATATGTATATGTATGTATATATGGTTCCCAACCTCATATATAGGGGAAAAGGAGCTTACATTGGCATATTTAGGTAACTACCTACATGCTATTTTTCCATTGTTTTTTAAAATGAAACCTTGGGTGATTTATACCACCATGATGTCATTCCAAATTCAATTTAATTCAAGACTTCTATCCCATCCATCAAGATTGTCAAATTTTAACGGTCTCAAAACTGTTGAAATTGATCCCTTTTAATTGATCATGTTAGGAATTTCTATTTTCTACAAAATTCGAACGCATAATCCACTGTATATATTAAGTAAATCCTCTAATTCAAAAAAATAACGAAAATGGTCAGAAGTTATTACCATTTTTGGCTCATTTTAATTTTTATTTTTTTCATTAATTTCTTTACTTGTCAATTTTCAAAAATGTTCACAACAAATGCATTTAAATGCTTATATCTGTAAATACGGATCGAATTATGTAGAATTTAGATTCGGTTTTGTAAAATTCAAATCACATATTTTCTTACATTCCTGCTCAATAGTTTTTGCAAATTATTATTTTCATGTGTAAATTTTGTATTGGCCTTTGTAATATTTTATAAGCATTTGTAGTTCCATTGAGTGCCTTTATAAAATTTGTGCTCCCTTTACAAGTCTTTGTTTCTAATGTTGAATGGATCTTTGTTATTGTTTTGTTTTCTTTTGTAATCTTTCCGCGTTCCTTTGTAAAAATATGTAGTCTCTTTGTAATATTTGAGTGGAGATCTACAAAAAAAGTAGACTGTTAGATATTGATAAAATGTAAAAAAATCTAATATTGTAAATATTAATCGAAATTTGTAAAAGAAATGATTGAGATTTGTAAAGATAATTTGAGATTTGTAAAAAATGAGCTGAGATTCATAAATAACCAAATTTTATTACGAGATTTGGTCATGTTTTTTCGAGATATCATCATGATTTTCTGAGATCTGATCATGATCTCGAATTTTATCGCCAAGCTCTCTTGATCCACTACTCGCACAAAAGCAAAAAGAGAAAAAACATGTTTTGTGGTATCAATCAATCCATTAATTGGTACCTTTTCTCTTGAACAAAAACAAAACAAGGAGGGCATGGATCCTCCTCGGCATCCCCTTCCTCTCGTCGCACCTCACGACGCCATCATGCATCATCCCCTACCATTGTGCCTTCACTCGACGATGTGTTCGGGGAGAGCGAGATCTGCTATGGGGATGCGTCAATCAACCCAGAGTAAGGACACAATGCATCTATTGTATGAGCATCGACATGTGGGAGGGCAAGAGGTGGTGCCTCTCTTGCTCGGGTGGTGACATGGGAGAGGTCATCTTTTGCATGGGCGACGGCGTAGAGAGGGTAAGAGGAGCAACAGAGGTTTTGCATTAGGGAAAATGATTTGCTACCATTTAGGGATGTACGGTTATGACATTCTAAATAAAGAATGCGATAAAAAGATTAAAATAGGTTTTCCCAACATAAAATAATAAATTTAGTATGCAATTAACTCCAGCCACATGATTAAAAATGAAAGGATGAGATTGGGGTTCACCATAGGGATGGCGAGCCCCAATCTCATTTGAAGTTATTCATATATATATATATATGAATAAAATGTGGTTGCTCCCTGGGAGAGCCAACGGGCTGCTCCCACCCCCATTTTCCTCCCATTTTTTTATTTTTTTGGAAAATAAAAAGTTGTATATTCATCACTATATCCCTCTAACATTCTATTAAAATTTCGTCAGAAACAGAGACTCCTAGGCCCTCCATCCAGAACATGTAATTTTAACGGTCTCAGAATTGTCGTAATCGACATGTTCTTGATGGAGTGCCTAGGAGTCTCTGTTTCTGACGAAATTTTAATAGAATGTTAGAGGGATATAGTGATGAATATACAAATTTTTATTTTCCAAAAAAATAAAAAAGGGAGGTGGGAGCAGCCCGTTGGCTCCTCCCAGGGTGTAGCCCTATTTTACTCTCTCTCTTTCTCTCTCTCTCTCTCTCTCTCTATATATATATATATATATATATATGGGGAGCTTGCACCAAGGTGCATGCAACTTTACATGCATTGCTGCCAAAATGTTCATTTTTTAGATTTTTAGAGATGAAACCTTGGAACTTAGAATTATTCGTAGAATGTGTTTCAAGTTTGGGTAAAACAAACATTCCTGACATATCCATCTGGAAGGGCTCAATTTCAGCAATTTTGAGATTGTCAAAATATTGCAGTCTTGATGGATGGGTTAGATTTCTCGAATTAAGTTGATTTTTTAATGGTGTCATGGTGATATAGGCTGATCTAAATCCCACATGGTTTCATTTCAAAAAAAAATAAAAAATGGACATTTGTGGCACTGGTGCGTGTGAGGTTATATGCATCTTAGTGCAAACTCCCTAAACCTTATACATATAGGGATTTTATCCAATGGACCATGTGCCCATTAAAGTTGTGATGAGCATACGACGTCATCCATAAGATTTTGATCTAATGGCTACGATTTAAAAAAGAGATTCCTTATTGCATTGATGGTTATTTGTAGGATGCTAATGATTCCTTATTTGTAGGATGACGGGTAAGGAAACCTAATAACACTTGGTGCGTAATGATCATTCCAAATTTGGTCCTTCCCGCGGTTATGTAAGTAACAATCCATGAATGGTCAGTATATAACATATTGCGCAAAACATTTAGTAATATTATTCTATCACTTATTATCGTTGTAATATGTATTATATTATATACATATGTTAGTTACTAACATCAAATCAAATGGTACACACCTATTTTTCATTCTATTTACTAATATTATTTGATGATTGACTAATGTCTCATCGCCACTTACTTTTCACAAAAGTCAATTACTAAAATAATGGTAGTGTTTCTTTTATTTTACATTACTTATGTTACTAATTTTATGCTTGATATTACTTTCATTTGGTTTTTAGTTACTAACAAAATCCGAAATTTAAATATCCATACTTGTCATTTGAACTGCTAGCATTTTGTTTAGGTTATGTAAGGAGAATATATTATTGATTCTATGTTAATAGATTACTTGAATAATGTCCATGAACTACTTATATTCTGTACAAGGTAATACTGCAGATGTAAATTACTGACAATTGTTTTAGTGTTGTTGATCACATAACAAGTTTGAGTTATGTAAAAAAGGAGAATATATGATTGATGCCATGTTAATAGATTACTTGAATAATGTTCCTGAATTACTAATATTATTTACAAGGTAATACTATTGATGTAAATTATTGACAATTGTTCTAGTATTACTAATGACATGACAATCGTTTACTTGATAACAATATATACAAATTACTAAGAGGAAAGGGAGCCTACTTCATGAAGTAGGTAAGCTTACCTATTCCATGCCCATTTTCATCATTTTTTATTTTTTCATAGAGTACTTTCGTGGATTTTCATGACTATATCCCTCTAATATGTCATTCCAATTTCGTCAGAAACAAAGACTCGTATGCCTTCCATCCAGAACAGGTTGATTATAACAATTCTAATATCATTAAAATTACATGTTCTAGATGGACGGCATAAGAGTCTTTGTTTCCGATGAAATTGGAATGACATATTAGAGGGATATAGTGATGAAAATACATGCTAATATTTTCAAAAAAAATAAAAAGTAGAGAAAATGGGCATGGAGTAATCGAGCTTACCTACTTCATGAAGTAGGCTCTTTTTTCTCTATTACTAATCTTATGACATAAGATATAAGTAATATGTAAATAACTTAAAAAGAAAAGTAATATAAACAACATTTATAGAAAAGAAAAAAATTAACATAAATTAGTAGCTAATATAAGATAGAAAGTAATATATACTGACGAAATAGTAATATTTCATTGTTGTATATCTTTTCGTGATCATTTTCCGCACGAAATCATTGAATGAAAGTTCTCTTTCCAAAAATGGCTCCACATTTCTAAGGAAACGGTATAATTCAAATCCAAAATAGCAACCATGTTATCTTACTTCCAAAATTGCCATCCTTCAAAAAGTCAACTCCTCAATTGAGCATACACGTATATGACCTACGTTTGGTGCTCATCGCAACTGTGTATGGGAGGTTGTACGTGTGTGTGTGCATGTGTGTGTTAAATGAGTATGCTCCATGTGAGCATATAAGACATGCTCCCACATTTTTCCATGATTTTTTATTTATTTTTTGAAATGAGACCTTGGGGGAATTTACTTAGAATAATAAGTGGAATATTTTTTGGATTTTTATCAGTTGTGCCCCTCCGAGATATTGCAATATCAGTTATACCCCTCCCTTTTGGGGAATATCAGTTGTGCCCTCGACTTCTTTCCGTTCTATCACTTATGCCCCTCGAGTTAGTTGACGTTCATCTCCAATGCAAAGGGACGTTAACTTCTGGGATACAATGGGAATTATATTATGAAAGGTCTGAAAAGTCATCATCTTCCTCTTCCCCCTTCTCTTCCTTCTCCTCCCCCTTTTCTTCCTCCCCCTTCGCTTAGCTCGTCCCCCTTCGCCCCCGCTCCCCCTCCGCCCAACTCCTTCTCCTCCTCCCTGCTCCTCCCCCTCTTACCCAGCTCAAAATCTCAAGTCCTGGATTTAACCTGCAAGTACTCGGCCGGATCTGGAGACGAGCCTCCCGCTTCACCGGAGATACTGCTCCCTCTCCTTCAACGCTACTCAGAACACCATTCCATTGCCCTCATATGGAGCTTCCGCTCTGTCCTTCGAAGGAGCACCTCGGCCAACACCTTCTCGTGACGAATAAAGAAGAGGAAAGGGGCCCATCGCTGCTTGACTTCCCCCATCCTCACCACTGAAGAAGCACATAGGGTCCACTGCCTCCTCCCCCGGCCCCCAGGTCATCCTTCCGCCCCAAGCTACCCCCCCTGCCGCCCCGTGCCTCCCCCTGCCCTTGTCTCCTCTCCCCGCCTCGAGCTCCCCCCACACCCTCCTGTCCCGAGCTCCCCCACACCCTCCTGCCCCGAGCTCCCCCCCATATACACACACCCTCCTATCCCGAGCTCCCCCCGCGCACCTCCCCCTACCCCTGCCTCCTCCCCCCGGCCCAGGTCCTCCCTCCACCCCGAGCACCTGCCCCATGCTGCCCCCGTGCCTCCCTCTGCTTTTTTTCCACAGACCTTCTTGGATGACGAAATGAGTTGCGACGGGGAGGACGAGCTGAGCTCGCAGGTAGGCATGGCGGGGGTAGCAGTTCTTGCGAGAAGAAGAGGACGCTGAGCGTGGAGCAGGTTAAGGCCCCGGAGAAAAACTTCGAGGTTGAGAAGAAACTGGAGCCCGAGAGGAAGGTGAAGTTGTCCATGGAGCTCGGCCTCCAGCACCATCAGGTAGCCGTCTCGTTCCAGAACTGTTGCATGTACTGGAAGACCAAGAAACTCGAGATCAGGGAGCTCAAGGTGAAGCTCGGGATGGTAAAGGAGGAGCAAACGTCGGAGGGGTATAGGAGGAGGCGGGGGCTTTTCTTCCAAATATGCCCCTCTTAACCACATCATGGTTTAATTAAACCACGGTTAAGTTCAGCTTACTGACGGTTAAAGTAATGGAGGGGCACAAGTGATAGAACGGCAAGAAGTCGAGGGCACAACTGATATACCTAAAAAGGGAGGGGTATAATTAATATTGCAATGTCTCGGAGGGGCACAACTGATAAAAACCTATTTTTTTAGAAACAAATAAGTGGAATATGTATTTCAATTTCTTGTAAAACGGATATTTTAACATGTCCATCTGGAGGGGGTAAATTGTAGGAATTCTGAGACCGTTAAAATTTGACATTCTTGATGGAGGGGATATAGGTCTCAAATTAAGTTAAATTTTGAATGACAGCATGATGATATATGGTGATCTAGGTCCCCCTAAGTTTCATTTCAAAATTATAAAAAAAGCAAGGAAAAAAGGTGGGAGAATGTAAAAGTCGTCCGACTTTTACATGCTCACAGGGAGCATACTTCTTTTATGGAGGGAGTGGATAGACAGAGTGATATCGATCGATCACAATGACGTATGTGCAGTGTTGTAAAAGTCGTCTGACTGGTCCGATTAATGTAGTCGGTGGGACGGCCGAACGAGTACTGACTAATTCCGACTAAGCACAAGTCGGCCATTTTTTGATTGGTTTTTTTATGTTTTGCTTTTTTTAAAAAGCAAACTTATTATGATATGCTTAATGTTTTATTTAAATTCAATTACTTCTTTTATTCCATTATGATAGTATAAAAATATACAAAATCTATGTAAATATATGTATAAAAATGAGCTATATATTTAAAATAATCAAAAAAATCAATGCTGATTAAAGTCCGATTAAATCCGATTAGTTGCCCGACTACCGATTAATCCTTAGTCAATGACCCAACCGAACGAGTACCAACTACCGACTTTTGCAACCTTGCGTATGTGTACTATAAAGTCAGTGGATTATTTGGCCTAATATGGATTGGACTTGATGTGAGTCATCTATTGCTATTTTTTCATTACGGAGACTTCTATGAGGATATTTTTAGCTGTTTCCACTACTTCTGAGGCCGAGCCATTGGTATCCTTTGCCTTCTGGTTAGTTCAGAGTATCACCTGTAAGCTTAATGGTGCCAAAATACACTCTAGTCTCATGCATTTCATATCTTTATTATACATTATAAGAGGGAATGTTTCAAAGCCCACTCATGAGGGCTTCAAAAGATGGAATTAGGATAACTATATTGTATTGAATTGGTTGATGAACATGAATGAGCAGAGGATTGCTGCCAATCTTCTGTAAAAGAAGACTGAAGGAGATTTGGACGAGGAATCATTTCCATAACTCTAGTGACTCCAAACTTGCCGTTATTTATTGTAGGATATGGTCGGCATGCAGAACGACATTACTATGGCTGACATGGAGCCTCTTTTTATAGACCTTGCTATATTTGAGCCCTTTGTTGTGATAATAGGATGTTCGGAAGTCTAAGTGACATCGTTCTTGTTTTCCGGGTGGTCTTAGTCTGCTTCCAGACAATTTATGACATGATACTTTTTTCTGATGCTATTCTTGATTTGTAGACTAATCGGTCAATTCCGAAATATTAGTTCTACTCTTGACCAACCTTCCTTAGTTTCTCAAGAAGTCAAAGTATGAACCTGAAATGTAAAATGTCCCGTAATTGATTGAGATGCTAAATCAAAATCACCATTACATTGTTTCTTTCGTTTCTTGCATCCATTCTAACAGTTGCATAAGCATTGTAAGCTGATCGGGAACTCTGGAAAGCTGACCACTGGACTTTTTGATGAGGGCATTATTTGCACGGGAGTAGAAACTGAGAATCAGACCACACTGATGGACGGCTCTCTTCTATCTCTGTCCTTCAAATTCTCAAGTAGAACCCTCAGACTGGCAGTTGTCCTCTGAGGGAAGGACTGAGGATGTGAAGCAAAGGTTTCTCTTGTGACACAGACTATTCAAAAGAACACACCAAATGCCAGCTGAGTCAAAAGGAAAATCATCTTGGTATCATGACAGGGTCATCGAACTCATGTGGACGACAGTTGGGTTACGACCTCTGCGTTTCATACTCCATGAGGTGGCCTTGTTTTGAACGGTTTGTATAACACCCTATGCATGTCGATCCAGATCACTTTCACCTGCCCGTCAGAATGTCGTCCAAAAACTAACATCGAGTTATCTTGCACTTTGTATAAAACTATCAGTAAACCAAACAATAAGACCACATTTCGAATATAAAATGAAAAATTGTTTATACATTACAATAAAATATATCACAATTAAATAATGGAATAAAAGATAGTCTCGATGAAATCGCCAAAATGTATGCTGACTGAATAGAAAGTCTACAAATCATGTTCATGCATGCATAGTACCATAGGTAGAATATTTTCCGATTCGAATTTAAATTATTCCTAGTAAAAATGAACTTGTTATTTCTTATGGTGGAACCATTAGGTCAATAAGTAAATTGTATATGTTCCCTTGAATAGGTTAAAGAAGGAGACCAGGTGACACTGCTCGAACCAGGTTATCAGATGGTTGACTTTTCATGGAAAAATAAGGTATGCTTAAGATGATGTCAGATTCTCCTTATTGTTATTATGTGGCCAAGCACATTGTTTTCCAGGGCAATGACAAGACAATTTCAATAATTTTGGTATCTTATTTTATAGAGGTGCTTTAGGGGGGGGGGGGGGGGGGGGGGAGTGTGTGTGCGTGCGCATATCTATACATGTACATATATGTATACACACATATATGTATACATATATACATATATGTTTACATATATGGATATTTGTATACACGTACGTGTATACAAATATACATATATGTACATATATATATATATGTATGTATATACATATATTAATGTTATAAAACCAAATATATTAATTTGCTAGGTGTGAAGAATATTCGAACATATGTATACATATATGTGTTTATAACATATACGTTCCCATTTATTCGAATAGTCGTGAGGCAGTATTGTGTGTGCTGTTACTTTGAATACGCATCAACAGAAGTTTGATTCAGTTATATTATCAATTGCAAAAAAATAATTACTCAAATTTTAAGCTCTGAAAATGGAGTCGAAGATGCGTATTTTCAATCTTTTATCTTTTTTTTATTTTGTGCCTAATGGTAATGCAAAGAAAATGAAAGGTGAGGCTGCATAGGATAGACCATAAGTACTTGGACCATTCTCCAATCCCTTTTAGATGCACCGGCATCCTTTATCTTTTGTACTAGTGTATATGCACTCCCTATTAATAGTAGATGGATCAAGTTTCTTCTTTTTTAGAGAGATGCATTGAGAAAGTTGATTAAAGCATTGGAACAAGAATCTGAATGTCCTAAACTATCAAATAAACCACGTAGATGCACTGACATCCTTTTTCTTGTGCACTGGTGTATATATGCATTCTATGGTAATAGTAGATGCGTCAAGTCTTTTTAAGTTGAGGCTGAGAAGTTGATTTAGGCACTGGGAAAAAAATCTGAATGTCCTAAACTATTAAATAAGCCACACCAAGTTAGTGTGTCATCCTTGCACAGGGACCATGCTAATCTTCTCTGTATCATCCCAATGTTATCAGATGTCTCCACAGGGGCCACACCAAGATAGTGCAACTCCATGCAGAATATAGCAACTTCCAATATACCCCTCATGTTGGAGCATTTTCATCAGCCTTGTTGAACTTCAAATGTGTATTTTGGTCTGTATGACCTTTGTCTCACTTGTTTGTGTTGTCCCTGTGCATATATCGCACCTCATCGTTCAATCTCCTCTTCGTAATCTTTGTGGATCAACCCCATTTGCCTTGATTCTGTGCTATTAGGAATGTGGAGCATGGTGGCAAAAGTTGTGGCTATTGCGGAAGTTGAGGGAGAATGTGCCTTGAATGGGGATGAGGTTTTTAGTGGAATGGCTGAGAGTAGTTTCCTGGCCAATATGAGGTGGAACCTGCTTTTGGTGACTCCTTAAATATTGAGATCCATGTCCCTGCATTGTGGATCATGCCAATGTGACATAATGAGCTAGAGTGTAATAGAGGAGACATTGTGAACCACATGACAGTTTAAAGAAGATGTTTTTTTTTTAATTTTTACCTCTCTTCTAGACTGGTCATTTTTTTTGAACTTGATGTAGCTTCCAACAAGAGTAAACCTACTTTTTACACAGTATATAGATGTACCTTCTCAATACAAATGCAAAAACTATATACAGGTGCACAAGTATAAAGACCCAGATTATTTGTGACCAGTCTCCTTGTAATATGATATTCACTGATTTAGTTATCTATCTAAATTTTATTAAAAGAAAATAGAAACTGAGAACTCTAATGCAAGAGTAGGTGTGAGGGAAATATAATTCAGCTCAAGGAGAATAGCTACAGGTAAATTACAAAAAAAAGTGTCCCAAATACTGCTTAGATTGCCCATTGTAGGCCTCATTTTCGAAGTGTAACAAAGAGGG
Organism: Ottelia alismoides; assembly: GCA_037367405.1. NCBI lineage: Eukaryota > Viridiplantae > Streptophyta > Magnoliopsida > Alismatales > Hydrocharitaceae > Ottelia > Ottelia alismoides. The sequence goes on along the minus strand of JAZKJV010000649.1, from coordinate 642,378 downwards.
GGTCCAATCTTTTTTTTGGGGGTCTTAAATGCATACTTCTGTAAGCTTTCGCAATCCTGTCACAACATTAGACCATAAAGTTGAAAGTTTAATATCCTCTTTGTTATATTTCAAAAATGAGGCATCTAATTGTCGATGCATAGTTGGGGTCCGTTTTTGTAATCTATTCTATAATTTTTAGCCTCGTTGGTTTGTACAAACTCACTTACAGATAAACTAATCTGACGACGTTTTCTTTTGTGTAACTTCAAAACATGCAGCAATACAAGTTCAAGTTGGCTCGAGTTGATTTCAGAGAACATATCCTTGTAAATGGGAAGATGCCGCATCCTCGATTCGCAGTCAGAGCCGCAATCAACGCACAACACAAAGTATGATGTGGTTGCTCTGTGGTATGGCATGCCTTCAACACTTTTAGTGCGGCAAATCTCCTGCTGCGATTTATTTCCTTTATCCGTGCTACTCAGTCTAGTGAGATTATATAAAAGGAGAAGTGGGATGTTGCCTTCAGTGGATTGGAAAAAAGTTCCTGATTATGGCATCATTACTTCGCCACGCCCGTGTTCCTGCAGTAAAACTTCCTCAAGATCGCCCTCAGTGCTCCGATTGTGTTATGCAGTGGTCAGGTGGGAGATTAGATGCATGGCTCTTTAGTGGTATGAGTGATAAATCATTGAGTTGTTCGATTTTTAACTTAAATCTGATTTGTTATTTCAACTCCATTCTGATTTATCATCACGAGTTGTAGGATTTTTAAAGTAGATTATGTGTTGTGTTGGTTAGCAACTAGATATATGTATATAGATGCATATGGATATAGATATATCTGTATCCGATTTGTAAGGATTGACATTTGTATTTGTATCTATTCTAAAATGAATATGGGCATATTACTTTGATATCCGCAAATATCCGTATATGTATTTGTATATCCATCTTCATATATAAATATAGTTGTGTGTGTGTGTATAATATATAGAGAGGATGGGGAGCTTGCACCAAGGTGCATGTAACTTTACATGCACCGGCGCTTATATCTTCCACATTTTTTTACTTTTTTGAAAAATACCACCATGTATATTCATCCATATATCCCTCCAATATGTCATTCGAATTTCGTCAGAAACAGAGACTCCTATGACCTCCATCTAGAACAGGTAATTTTAACGGTCTTAGAATTGCTGTAATCGGCCTGTTCTGGATGGAGGTCATAGGAGTCTCTGTTTCTGACGAAATTCGAATGACATATTGGAGGGATATATGGATGAATATACATGGTGGTATTTTTCAAAAAAGTAAAAAAAACGTGGAAGATATAAGCGTCGGTGCATGTAAAGTTACATGCACCTTGGTGCAAGCTCCCCATCCTCATATATATATATATATATATATATATATATATATATATATATATATATAGAGAGAGAGAGAGAGAGAGAGAGAGAGAGAGCGGGGAAAGGGAGCCTGCTGCCTAAAGCAGTCAAGCTCCCTGCAGCAGCTCTGTCAGCCGTTGGATGCGATTGCATTTGTTGTCTTTTTGGCCGTTGGATGAACATGCGTCCACCCCACACCCAGCTCCTCCGCAGACTACCTCTTCCTCCCCAATCTCCTCCGCAGACCGCTCCTGCGCAACCTCCTCCAACACGAAGTAGCCCCTCGGGTCTTGCCGCTCCGCCTCCTCCCTCGACTGCGAGCGAGAGAAGCCCCTCGGGTTTCGCAGTTCACGGAATACCCATTCTCCCTCCTCTCTCACGCTAGAGTCGAAGACCTAGAATCTCTGCATATTTCCCCTACGAATTGTCATTCCACCTATTCCGATTTCAATTATTTTGATCTTATCCGATGAAGAACGGAAGGAATTCGGTCGAACGAGGTTACGAGTTGCGTTGCCCTCCTCCAACAGCATCCTCCTGCCCTCCTGGAGTGCTCCTCCAGTATCGTAGCAAATTATCTACTTCCTTAGATACATGTACTCCCTTCTTGTGATTATTTGAAGAGTTTCACACTCGATTAAGAACATTGGACAAGGGAAGAGCTGAGTATTTCTCCCCATCTTGTTGATATGATGGTGGTGTTGCCGTAGGTCACACGGAAGAATGGGTTCACAGGGGAGATCTGAAAAGGACCAATGGATGCTTGCTCAAAGATGACGGATGCGCGAGTTGCGTGATCTGATTGGTTCAGATCCGTAATAGGTTATCTGGCCCACGCTCGCAGTGGCTGCGCAAACAGAGCCATGGTGGTGGAGTTCAGTCGCCTCGGCTGCAAGACTTGGAGTTGGAGGCAGCAAACAAATGGACAAGCTTGTTCTTCTACAGATCTTGATGTCCGTTCACCCTCAAATGTTGATGAATGATTCTTTATTTCGATTTACATTATTTTTTGTGGTATCTAACCAACAATTAAATAAAAATGGTCTATTGTTCGCATTTGGTTTGGCTATTGCATCGCTATTTTTCAAGCCTTAGATGAACTGCTATGTGTAAATATTGTATATCAACTTTAATTGATTCTTATTAGCTCCTTACAACTATATGTTACAAATACAAGCACTACTAAATAAGTTAAATAAAACTCCCTTCCATTTGAATTTCCAACAACATGGAAGCAAGTATTTAGGACAGTGCAAGCGTGGTCTGTTAGCAGCGCACCAGCAGCCAACAGCTCTTTACCACAATGAGAAGCAACTGGATCGCAAAAATCAATCAGAATCTCTATTGTTACAACAAACATTAGGCAATTACAATCCTATATAATCAACATCTTTGGATTAGACTATACCAACAAATCCACGAGTTACACGTTTTGCCTCATACACTGCGACATAAAGTCCAGAAATATTTTGCTTGACGAAGAGATCCAAGAAAGTTATATGCACCGAGATAACATAATTAATATATCGTGATTCATTTTGATTAATGCATCACGCATGTTGCCATTGTGTTGATTAAAGGTGAATGTAAAAATAATATTTGTCGATATACTTGTCAAGGGTTATACAGTACCTAAATATGCGATTGATTAATCGTCGAATATACACGAAAGTTAATGTGTACAGATTCGCATAGAGATATGAAGGTAAGATGCTATAGTGAAGGAATGAGATTACATGGTCACACCTCATTCATTTCCTTTTTAGAAAATGTACAAGTGCTTCCTACGGAAATAACATGTAAAGAGTAAAGAAAACAAAAAAAATATCCACACTTTAAGTTACATGCAGTAGATATTACAGCCTTTCTGAAATAATTCTCATTCAATGGAGGTACAATTGGAATGAAGCAAGCAGAGATTCCAAAAATTCAAAGTTTATCTTTAACATTGATCAAAATCATATTCTCGATTCTTGATTATCATACGAAAAGCTCACATAGAATATAAGAATATTACATATCAAATAATGGGATATGTGACAATACAACAATGCGCACATACTATGTATTCCCCAACTGTAACTTTAAAATAAAAAGACATTGATTGATCGTAACAATAGACTCACTGACTTGTATCAATGGTTCAAGATTACAACAATACCACTACTAATTGTTACACCTCAAAATGGTTGTCCAACATTTGGGATACAACAAAATCACTACTAATTGTTACAAATGGATGGAGAGTTGCATTGTAATACAACTGTAATTACAGGGGGTAAAAGAAATAGCTAATATCTGTAAGGTTGATTCCCTCTTTGCAAGTTCAACAGTTGTCTTGATTGTCGCTCTATCTGTGATTCTCTTGACTTGTGTCTGACTGTCGTGATTTTCTTATTCTTGGTGCTAATAGGGTTGGATTTGTGGTCTGAACCCATTGCCTTTGTACCGAATTATGACAGTGCAACATGTTAGCCAAATCCCATCACCCTGCTGTGATGTCTTGATGATCTCTGTGACTTTGGTGGGGATATGTGTCAAAATGGAGCTGTTTTGCAATTTATTTTTGGTATCGACACCATCCTGCGGCTGTAATTTGAGACAAAAGGCTATTTAGCTGCCACTGAATACAATCTCTGAATTATGTGCAGGTCAGATATAAGACATTCAATTGAAGTTATAAAAGTAACATCATAATTTGAAAGCACACAATATCTTGCTAGACAACCCGATGAATCCAAGGATTTCTGACTTTGAATATGCAGTATTTTCTAGAACTCCAAAATGTTGGAATTCTCAACACATCTTTTAGCTATTTATTCTTTCTATCTTGCTAGGCAACACATCTTGCTGCCTCCAACTCCAAGTCTTGCAGCCGAGGCGACTGAACTCCACCACCATGGCTCTGTTTGCGCATCTACTGCGAGCGTGGGCCTGATAACCTATTGCGGATCTGAACTGATCAGATCACGCAAGGCGCGCATCCGTCATCTTTGAGCAAGCGTCCATTGGTCCTTTTCAGATCTCCCCCGTGAACCCATTCTTCCGCGTGACCTACGGCAGCACCACCATCATATCAACAAGATGGGGAGAAATACCCAGCTCCTCCCTTGTCCAATGTTCTTAGAGTGTCAAACTCTTCAAATAATCACAAGAAGGGAGTGCAGGTATCTAAGGAAGTAGGTAATTTGCTGCGATACTGGAGGAGCATTCCAGGAGGGCAGGAGGATGCTGTTGGAGGAGGGCAACACAACTCGTACACCTCGTTCGAACGAATTGCTTCTGTTCTTCCTCGGATAAGATCAAAATAAATGAAATCGGAATAGGTGGAATGGCAGTTCGTAGGGGGATATATGCAGAGATTCTGGGTCTTCGACTCTAGCGTGAGAGAGGAGGGAGAATGGGTATTCCGTGAACTGCGAAACCCGAGGGGCTTCTCTCGCTCGTAGTCGAGGGAGGAGGCGGAGCGGCGAGACCCGAGGGGCTACTTCATGTTGGAGGAGGTTGCGCAGGAGCGGTCTGCGGAGGAGATTGGGGAGGAAGAGGTGGTCTGCGGAGGAGCTGGGTGTGGGGTGGACGCACGTTCATCCAACGGCCAAGAAGACCACAAATGCAATCGCATCCAACGGCTGACAGAGCTGCCGCAGGGAGCTTTCATGCTTTAGACAGCAGGCTCCCTTTCCTCATATATATATAGAGAGAGGTTAATGGGGCTGCCCTCTGGGGGTAGCCAACATGGCTGCTCCCGCGCCATTTTCGACGCTTTTTTTATTTTTTTCAAAAAATGTCACCATGTATATTCATCCCTATATCCCTCCTACATGCCATTCGAATTTCGTCGGAAACAGAGATTCCTACGGCCTCCATCCAGACAGTCATTTTTTAACGGTAACAAGATTTTTTAAATCGACACCATCTCGATGGAGGCCGTAGGAGTCTCTGTTTCTGACGAAATTCAAATGGCATGTAGGAGGGATATAGGGATGAATTTACATGGTTTTATTTTTCAAAAAAAATAAAAAAAAACGTCGGAAATAGGGGGCGGGGCAGCCATGTTGGCTGCCCCCAGGGGGCAGCCCCATTATATATATATATATATATATATATATATATATATATATATATATATATATATATATAGGAGTGATCCTATGAGAGCACAATAATGTGAGAGCATGAGAGCAAGCATTCTGGATCACATGATCCCGTTTTCTCTCTCATGGCCTTCTCTCTCCTGGTTGGATCATGTGGTCCAGAATGTATGCTCTCATGCTCTCACAAGTTTTGGCTCTCATAGGATCACTCCTATATATATATATACACATATATATAGAGAGAGAGAGAGGAGTGATCCTATGAGAGCAAAAAGTTATGAGAGTATGAGAAGGATGATTCTGGACGACATGATTCTGTTTTCTCTCTCCTGCTCTTCTCTCTCCTGGGTGATTCATGTGGTCCAGAATCATCCCTCTCATGCTCTCACAACTTTTTGCTCTCATAGGATCACTCCTCTATATATATATATATATATATATATATATATATATATATATATATATATATATGGAGCCCTTTCAAATAGGATGCAGTCCTTCCTGAGTTCAGGAAGGCCGGCCCTTTTTGTATAAATCATGAACACTTTAGTAGAATACGTATACAGTTTGTATTATAGGTTCACGTTATAAATACAAAGCCGCATACAAAACTGCGCAATATAATACAAACATTAAAACTTCACATTATAATACAAAACTGTATGTGTATTCTACTAAAGTCATCCTGTTTTATACAAAAAAGAGGCTGGCCTTCCTTAGGGATGGAAGGACCAAGTCCTATTCGAAAGAAATCCTATATATATATATATATATATATATATATATATATATATATATATATATGGGGTCTTTCAAATGAGACATGGTCCTTCCATGTGTAAGGAAGGCCATCGATCATAGCCATTAGATTCAAATCTAACGGCTTGATCAATTTGTTTGTCCAAAAGGGCATTTTGGTCATCATGATTTGCATTAATTATGGATAGTATTTAATATTTCGAAATACTAAATGTAGCTTGATCTATTTTTAGTATTTTTTCGTAACACCATATTTAAATAATGTCCAGTTTTGTGGTGGACGACATAACGTGGGACAAACGTTTGTATTCTCATACATTTTTTTGTATAATATGTGGTTCCTTTTGTAACGATTTTATCTTTTTTGTATAATCCATGGTTCATTGAAATTTCATCGGGCATTTTGTAAAATTTATATGATTATTTGTAGAATACAATTAATATTAGCAACACATTAACTATTTTTACATTTTCTTGATTCATGTGAAATCTTAGCACTTTTTTTATAGCCCTACTTATAATGGGAGAAGGCTTAGCACTTTTTTTATGTGAAATTTGCAATCCTTTTTTTATAAAAATGTATAATACATGCTTTCAATATGTATAATACACATCCAAAAATATATAATACACATCTAAAATATGTAATGCACATCCAAAATGTAAAATACACATAAAAACTATATTTTTTCATTCACATCCAATTGACATGTAAAACTAAACATCATATATGTATAATACAACTCAAAATTGTAATAATAAATATCAAAATTGTATAATACACATGAAACATTTGTATTATACAATTGAAGCTCATCTGTCAACCGGCACGTTGCCTCATCGCATCCGCGCGCAAGGAGCACTCGTTGCCACATGATGCCCGCTTGGAGCTCCTCCATATCCACCGACCCCCTGGTGAACCACGTGTGTCGCTATGCTTAAGCGGTGCAAGAGGGCTTCGTTCTTCTTCGATCTTTTCTCAAGACAGAACATGAGGCGCCTCCCCTTTTCTTCTCCCTCAAGCCAAGGGCGGCGGGGGCGACTGCGTGTTCATGGCGAGGCGGAAGATGGCAGTCGGTGATGAAGATACGGGCGGATAAGGTGGAGGGGATCCACCCCCGCAGGAGGAAGGTCTGGGAGGACCGAGAGCTCCGGCAGGCATCGGTAGAGGAAGGGGCTCCAGGAATGGGGGCTGACGATGAGCGACGTGCAGAGTTGGAGGAGCGGAGGGGACGAAGCTCCCTCGCGGCACGACTTGGGCGGAGGAGGGTGGGCTCCAGCGGGGGTAGTTCGGCGATGGCGGTGTGGACTCCAGGCGGTGGCGCGTGGTTCTCTTACAGTTGAAGTATACACTATGCAACAGGCTGTTGTGCCACCGACGTTCTGGACTTTGCACAAACTGCCTCTAAGGCATGCAACTAATGGATATTAACATGAACCACATTAACCCCATCTTCCATATTTTAGTCGCTCTGGACTACCAACCTCTGCAACCGCTTCAGTGGACCCAAGAGCTGCGCAAAGGAGGGTCATTTGTCTGGCTCACTGCAGAGGGGAGGAGACAACAATAAGTATAGCATACAGACAAGAAATACAAAATAGTTTGTGTTACAGGACTACAGAATAGATACAAGATGTAAAAAGAAATCTGCTCTTGAATCTATCGGGAACAAAGGGGTATGTTATAGATAAAAACATCTAATGGGTGGCATAGGACTTGCAGAAGCTTGCAAGTGTGTTAGAAAAGAAATGAGCATTCCTGCTTTTACGCAGGAATCACTCCACCATATGTTTTTTTATAGAGGATCTAATACCATTCTCGAGGTGGAGGGACTCTCCTTTCAGGCGGAAGGACGGCGACAAACGCCCCTGGATCTACGTCAGTGGCATGGAGGTGGAGTGAACAGCGGCGATGGTCACGAGCAGAAGGAGTAGCTGGGTAGCAGAGGTGGACCTCTCCTCCACCAACCGTCGTCTTCAGCCGCCGATCCCCTTCGTCCGGAGCAAGAAACACCACCGCCCTCGATCACATAAAAGAAGGGGCGGTGCCCCCTTTAATTTCAACGAAGAATCCTATTTTGGGGGGTTCAATTTTAGCCCTCAATTAATGTGACATTAAAGGAGAAGATAATTGATGTGTTTACATACTATATTTAGATATTGTATAAAGACCAGAATAGGTTTTTGCTTAATTTATAAATAATATTAACATGCCATTAATACGTACCACACGATTAATTATGAATGGTTGAGATCATTGGCCTTCCATATCAATGGAAGGACTATGTCTCATTTGAAAGATGGGCCCTGTGCTCATTTGAAATGAGATGAGCCCACTCATATTTTACCAATATTTTCTATCATTTTGAGTTCAATGCTTATTTATTTACAATTGTTATATCATATTCTTACTATTAGTAACTATTTTCATATAAAGAAAACCTTAGTTTCACAGGAAATAGTCATTAGTAAGAATAAAAATGACACTAGTAATACAAATAATAATGCAATCATTTCGTATGCATTCAAGGTTTTTTTACTGAAAATAGTTACTAATAGTAAGAATACGATATAACACTTGTAAACAAATAACTATTAAGCTCAAAATGTTAGGAAATAATGGTAGAAAATGAGTGGGCTCATCTCATCTCATATGGGCACAGGGCTCATTGGATAATTTCCCTATATATATATATATATATATATATATATATGAGGAAGGGGATCATACTCCATGGAGTAGGTAACTTACCTACTCCACTCTCTTTTTTTCAAAAAAAAAATTATTTTTTTGAAAAATGCTTCCATAGATTTTCATAATTATGTCTCTCTAATATGTCATTCAAATTTCATCAGAAACAGAGACTCCTACGGCCTTCATCTAGAACGCGAAAAATACAGCAAATCTGAGACCGTTAAAAAATGACTGTCTGGATGGAGGCCGTAGGAGTCTCTGTTTCTGACGAAATTTGAATGACATATTAGAGGGATATAGTTATGAAAATCCATGGAAGCATTTTTTCAAAAAAATAAAAAAAATTTGAAAAAGAAGAAAATGAAGTAGGTAAGTTACTACTCCATGGAGTAGGATCCCTTCTCTCTCTCTCTCTCTCTCTATATATATATATATATATTGTTAATCATACGTAACATAATTTTATACATTTTTCTATCATATGATGCTATAGTTATGAAATATATACATTATGCTAATATGAATTTTGATGTCAAATACCTTTCTTACAGATAAGGCCTTTCAAGTGTTACACTAGTGATAGCTTTTTAACCAAATCAAAAAAAATCATGTGTTCATATCCAAATATCAACACGAATCCTAACCTTATATATACAACGTTTAACAAAGCCTTCTTAGACATTAGTAAGATCAGCGACGTGAATTCTTTGCCTCCATTCAGATCTATTTTAAGTCATTCTCGAACTTAGATCCAAGTAATTAAAATCCATTTGGATAGTTTTCTTCCAACACGTTTTGAGCCTTCACCCTCCTTTAACTAGATCAACATCTCAAATCTCGTCTCTTAATTGGTGCATTAGCATACTTTCTTTATGAATGGTCAAATAACCTTAATTGGTTCTCTTTCATCTTATCTACAATTGAAGCTGCACCAACTTTCCTTCTGATAACATCATTCTGTTCCAACTCTCATGTATGTTCGATATAATTACACTCATGTTAAAGGAAATCAACAACAAAAATGGATAATCATATCAAAACATAAAGTGTATATACATGGATGAATTATTATCATTACAAGGAACTAGATATATTCATTTCATAATTAATAGATACACGAGATAGTAACCCATTTTTCATAAGAAATGTAATCATGTGTTCATTACCTATATGTTCAATAAATACCTTTTGATCATTTACTTTTTAACAAGATATTTAATGAAATTTCTCATTCTTACATGTGTATTCTTTTGTTGTTCAAGAAGAATATGCTTATAAATTCACTATGTTTCTGTTGTGGTAGATACATAGGTTAAATAGCCTTGGCACCCGTGCAATGTCAATCATTGTGTCTTCAGAGTAAAGATATATACCACTTCTTCATTGGAAGTCTTCCCACTTGAATTGGAATTCTATGGAGTTATGAATGTGAAAGGATAGTATCTTCTGGAAACAGTCAAGGCATGCATGATACCTTCCAATCAGTCCATCCCAAGGATTAGGTCAAAATCATCCATTTCAATAGGTAGCAGATAAGCACGTAACCGATGTCTTGCAAGTTGTGTCACACAGTCGTCTAAGATCTCTTGAATTATAAATACTTGACCTCATGGTCCCTTAATCAAATAAAGAATTTTTACTTCTATCGGAATCTTGCTCAAAGTGGGCAATAATGTCGAGCCACAAATGAAAGCAAAACATCAGAATCAAACAATGCATGCAAGGCAAGGCCAATGATAGTATCGGTACCCCGTACTACAATGCTTGAATTGTAAACTTTTTCTTCAGTGATGCCATTGAGCTGACCATTAGGAACGTGCAAGTTAGAGCTTGAAACTCTATGTGGTAGTTGCTGCGTAGGATGTGATCCTTGTGAACCTTGACCTCTACCCTTCTTCCACGTGGTGCTCCATTGATCAGGACGGATGCCGTACTGCTTAATTGGAGTTGGCTTGAACCTAGATCCTCTCAATTGTGGATAATAGTTCTTAAACTGGCCTTCTCAATGACAGTAATAACATGTACATGTTCATGTTTGACAGCTGATATTGCTAAGTCACGAGGGCATAGTAGAGGTCTAGAGAAACCACCTCTTCTTGACTGCTCCTGGCCCAAGATCTATGGCGAGCTTATATTGGAGCCAAATGTATGATAACGATGGTCTCTGCAATTATAATCTGTCTTGCGTTTGGATGGTCCACCAGTAAAGTGGAACTTCTTCTTTGACAATTTCCATCTCTTTCCATCTCAATACGAGAGACAATGTCCATTGCTGCATTTATAATGATGGCTCTAAAACCCACAAACTTCTTTCTAAAATCTCTCTGAAGCCCACTAACAAATTTAGTAAGATACTCATGTGGTGAAGCTTCTAAAGCTGATGGGAACCGTAGTAGCTTGGTAAAGTGAATATGATAATCTCGCATAGTCTTGGAACCTTGGGTCAAAGAAGCCAGCTCCCTCCTCTTCAGTTCTTCCTAATGGGAAAGGCAGGAGTGAGCTGGAACCTTTCTTCAAAGGTATCCCATGGAACACGATCCACTAATTTCTTAGAAATATCTCTGCTCCATCGTCTTGCTTAGTCTGTTAGAGAGTAGTCGGCAAAATACACCCAAGTGTCTAGTGGTGCATGTATTATCCTCAACATTCTACTAACATCATCAAGCTATAATTTTACCTCAGCGGGTGTATCCATGCCTTTGAATCGAGGAATCTTTCACTTTCGATAAATGTCAAGTAGTTTTTAGTGTCTAAGAAGGGCTTTCTCTATTGCTCCTTCAACCAGGGTAGGAGCAGACTCAAGTAACTAGATTTTTCCTCGGAAAGGCGAACAGAACCCTTAACCCTAGTATCCACAGGTTCGGATGCCTCGGATCTCTCAGCTCGTCCATCGAGTTTTGCTCTAATGCATGCTGCCTTTACCCCAACTCTTGGAGCATTTCCATCATCGCAGCCATTTTCCTAGCCAAGTCCTAATCTATCATGATCTTGAGATGAATCAATGCAATTGATTAGTTCTTATTCTACCTAGCATGATGCACGTTAGGGATACTAATTTGTGGATGATAATATTATTGCAGTCAATTATTAAGATCAAAGAATCTAACATATTCTTAGTTTCTGAATAATGGTAATAACTATTAATTACTGGATAAGCTACTGGAGTAATCGGGCTCTGATAACAATCTGTCACGATCCCAGATCTGGGTCGTCGGATCACCCCCTTTACCGGATCTGGTTACTTAGCAATAATTTTATTCAATAAGAATAGCTAACATTCAGAAACAAATGGCACTGAAAATACTACATAGAGAAAGCATCTCACAGTTTTATTCCATTCACAAAATAAAACATATATAGCAAATGTCCTACTATTTTCTTTTACACACATCAAGCTGGAAGAAAAGGACATAAAAGAAATGCAAACTACCTTATATTATAATATACTAGTGTTGGTTTGTCGATTAGCTGACTAAGGTCCTTGTATGGCTCACCAATGCATGTTAGGTTTTCAGATATCAAAGGAAAAGATTAGCGAGTGCTAAGTAACAAAGATGAGAAAAGTAAACAAGTAGTATATTTTAGCAAAACATATTATAACATATTGTTGCATTTCTTCTCATTACATTAAGTCATATTCCTTCTATTCCACGTCGGAGATTAGTCCAGGTATTTACCTCACCTCTGATGGACTCCAAAGCTGTGAACACTTCAGGATTGGAGATTGCATTGATATGGCGAGTTTATGTTGTTGCATGTCACATTAACCAATCATCCAATACTACCCTGATAATTTTTTTGTTTTATTATCCAGGATTAAAAAAATCCTCATCCTGTCAAAAAAAGCACGTTGTCCTCGATGACCTGATAGTTTAAAACAATATGATAACATTAATCATCTATACCAGTGGCTTTAAATACATATTATCGTGACCCAACCGCTATTAAACCACACGTGCCTCCACATGGTACAACTACATCTTCAGTTAGTCAATCCGCCTAATGGCAGCCAAGTACCATGTATTGCAAATAATTTATTACGCGCGCACAACATATCCAGGCAACCATGTACCATCTAGGTATGGCCTGTCAATACGGATGTTCTTCAGACAAACTTACATGTTGCATGCTCGATCTTTAGTACTCCAAGTCATCATTATCGTATAAGATAGTACGGAAATCCTAACTAGATATGCTTTAAACCATATAAATTTTCACCTAACATCAGTGTAGTGTTGCGCGTAAATCATAGCAGCTACAAGAATGATTCATTACACCAACTCTAGTTTAAGAATTATTTTAGAGTAAATTGTGAAACAAGCATGTGGATGTTATTTACAATAAAGAATACAATAAACAGTAATTTTATCTATTTTAACTTGAAAATCAAATAGCAAGAGGCAGGATTTCGTTACCTAATGTATTAGCTTTCACGTGCACTACAACCTACTTTGGTTCATTTTTAAAATAAGATTAACGGCTCCTAAAATGATTAAAATATATTTTTATATCAAGAACATGAAGAGCACATGAAAACACACAAAGAATGTAAAACACGAGCAAAGAACGCAAAGAATCTAATCTCTCATAATTTTTGTAGAGTTTTCCCTTATAACGAGTGATATTTCAAAGGAAATTTCGGCAGAGTTTCCCGTTACATTGGGTGATATTCGAAAGAAAAATTCGACAGAATTTCCTCTTATAAAATGATACTCAAACGAGACTTGAAATTACAAATCAAAAGAAGAAAATGTGCATAACCGATACACCTCACATCATGGGTGGGTGATGCGTACGTTCACGGACGGCCCAGTCGCTCGCATCCAAGTGGGGTGTTACTCAAGTTTCTACATTATATAGCAACACTATTAGCATACAACGATGAATTGGCTAGTCTAATGCCATGGGTGAGTAAAGCATGTTCATTGACGGTACAATCGCCCGCGTCCAAGGAGGGCTATGATCAGATATCTCCATAATATGCTAATACTAACATAGGAAAGGAAAATAACTTAAAACCTTAAATCAATATAGACTTACTTACATCCTACTCAAAGTTGTCGAGGAGAGGAGCACCCCGTCCTCTTTCTCTTCTTCTTCTCAGTAGCACTTTGCTAGTGCTTCTCCCGTGCCTCCCTCCTCTTCTCTCAATCTCAACCCTAACCCTAGGGATGGTGGTGGATGGAATGAAACTTGGAGAGAGTGAATGGGTAGAGGGTATTTATAGACTCCCAACACCTAAAAACAATGATTCTCACCCATGGTTTTGCCCAAAATCATGGTTTCTATCAATATTATGGTTTTGTAACCCGTGTTTTTTCCCATAGTTTTACTAATAATTCTTAATTAATGCTAATTGTGATTAATTAACATTGATCATAATCAATTATCCATAACTATAATTAACATTTACTAAATCATGATCAATATTCCTTAATCATGATCAGTAAATTTAATGACCATTTGTATTCTTATTCAAGATGTTTTAGTACTAATGATTAATGTTTAAGAACTAATGACGGCTTAAACGACGTCAACCTCATTTGCTTCCAAAATTAATAACTATTTGAAATAGTCTCCGATTAAGATAAAACAAGTCATGTTGGATTCATCTCTCTGGCCGGATCTAATATCCATATACACGGCAGGATCCGAAAAGGTTGATTTTCAGGGCTTTGCAGGTACTTATTGTGCAGCTGTAGAATTTTCTTCAAAAGGTGAAATCCTGATGGAGCAATGTTGCTTGGAGGTAGTTTTTCTCGGAAAAGAAGGTCACGATGCTCTCGACCAGTAAATTAATGTGACTTGTGATGTACATCAATTATTTTAAAATAATCGAGTTAGAGTTGTAGATGTGAGTGTTATATATGGTCTAACAAGAGGAATGGAATTGATTGACATATGATCTCCTCTAAGTGTTCGATGGTTGGGTTACTCTCGGACGAATTTTGAACAGACCATACATCTAGGCATGAGTATCGGGCCGGGCCGGGCCTAACCCAGCCCTACCCGAGCCCGGTTCATATTGGAGGGTTGGCGGGCTGGGCTTGGGCCTGATTTTTTTTTGAAATTGGTGCCCGAGCCCGGCCCGCAAGTCTATGGGTCGGGTCGGGTCGGGTCGGCCCGTTACATGCTGGTGAAATTTGACATCATAACCCCTATTTTTTTCCAATTACACTCGAATCCCTATAATCTTTGTGAATGCACCAATGGCTCTATAATATTCTAACCTTATTTAACATATACACGTCCGTGTCTAATGTTGTGGATCATAATATAAATTAGAAAAGTTCAACTCAAATGCGACTTATCTATGCACTTGTGAAGAAGGCATCTATACACGATGTAGATAGAAAAGTTACCATCAGATCTAGTACAATGAGTCTAAAATTTTTTAAGTAAAACAACAAAGATCTATATGCAAATTAAGCCACCAGATCGTAAAACATGTCGGAATTGAATTTCAACTTTCAAGTAAATAATCCGATTACCAAGTCTTGGGCCGAAAATTATTAAGAGAATGATGGGACTTACAGGTACTGGAGTTGGGTAAGATTAACGAGAGATGTTGGTATTTCACCGGTCAAACCACTCGAAGATAGGTCTCTACAAAGCAGAGAAATCAAAGAAATTATTAAATCTTCACAGTGAGAATCGCGTATAAGTAATACTCACAGGGAAATATAAGAAATTATTAAATCTTCACAGTGAGAATCGCGTATAAGTAATACTCACAGGGAAAGAATCGCGTATAAGTTTCCTAAAAAAAGAGAGAAAGGCACATGACATGACATGATTCATCGAGTCTTGACATTTTCTTCCAATGATCCTCGTCAGAAACCTGTAATGCAAGTGCAAATGTTTTACAATCAAATCCGAAGATTGTAGACACTTAGACCTATAGGCCTACATCATCATCACTTATAGGTTGTAAAAAGATAATATTTAGAAATGTATCAAGTGAATACTAACCAGATGGATTTTTAGTAGACTCTGCATCGTCATCCTCTTCTTCATCATCCGCAGAGTCACTCACTTCACCACGTATCCAATCTTGAGTGCAAATCAAAGCTTCGACGGTCTTTGGATGAAGGTGGCTCCTGTAGGCATCAAGGACCCTCCCTCCGGTGCTGAATGCACTCTCTAATGCAATAGTTGAGACCGAGATTGCTAAAATATCACGTGCCATGTGTGACAAAATTATATATTTGCTTGCATTTAGTTGCCACCACAACAAAATATCAAAGGTGGAATCATCAACATCGTCAGCAGAGTTGTCTTCTAAGTACAGTTGTAGCTCAAATTTTCCTGATTCTGTATATTTCAAGACTTTCTTCTGTTTTAAGAACTTCAATCTGGTATCCTCCTTCACTCGTGGTTCACATGGATCACAATCAACAGGCCTTTGCATTGCATTTTCTGCACCTTCCTTTCCTTTAAAATTCAAAGCGTACTCATCGTATAATGCTTGGAATACTGCTTCCACCTATCCCACATATTCAGCTACCTCCTCTGACGAGTACAGTTCTGAGTAAGAGAAACGCAAAAACTCAAACTTGTAACGTGGATCTAGAACAGTTGCGATGGCTAGAGGCAACATAGCCTCCTTATCTGTCCAATACTTGTCAAATTTAATGAACATTTTTGTGGCCATATTTCGGATTGAATCATCTTCATTGTTTTGTAAGGAAATCAACTCTTTCTCTATCTCAAAAATCAAACGAAAAAATAGATTGGCAGTTGCATATTTCTGCCCAAAAAAGAAGTTAGTGGCAGCATAGAAGTTTTCTAAAATTCCCTTTATGAGCTCCGCCTTCTTCCACTCAGTGGGTGAAGGGACATCCATCAACTAAAATTCTCGAGTCTTCATTCGATTGAAGACTTTCTGATACAATGTTGCAGATTCAAGCATTAGGAATGTAGAATTCCATCGTGTGCTTACATCCAACTTTAGGGACTTTGTCACTGGAATGCATTCCTGACATGCGTAATCAAGAAACTCCTGATGACGACTGGTAGAATACTTAATGCATTTCACCATGGTGCGGATTTTTCCAATTATTTCGCCAATCTCAGACAGACCATCCTGCACGATAAAGTTTAGAATGTGTGCCCAACATCGAACACGAAAAAAACGACCACCAAGTAAAAGTGAGCTGGTTGTCGCATAGTGGTCTACCAAATTCCTTGTCACCACATCATTGGTGGACGCATTATCTGTTGTCAACGTGCACAATTTTGTAATATTCCATGAATCCAACTTGGTAATCATCATATCTGATATGTTATCACCAGTATGACGTAAAGCTAGTGCTGAAAAACTCAGAATTTTCTTATGCAACTTCCAACAATCGTTAATGAAATGAGCTGTGATGACCATGTACCCCAAATTCTGAATTGAAGATCACATATCAGTTGTTATGCAAATCCTCGCACCTAATTTATTGAGGAGGCTCAACAGATTCTTCTTCTTGACCTCATACAGTATCATGCAGTCTCTTTTCAGTGTAAAACGAGACATTACATTATATTTAGGTTGTAGACTTCCAACAAAATTGCGAAACTCGGGATTTTCTACAACTGTAAATGGCATTTCTCTAGAGATTATCCATTTGACTAGTTCAGAGCGGCTATGTTCTGGATTAAATTTTCAAGAAGAAATTGTACTCCCTTCATCAGATGTAAGCACATTCAACAAGGTTTGACCTTTCCCATCCTTCTTGTGGTAGAGACATTTATTCTCTAAATGTCGTATTAGATGACTTGTCCCACTTTTTGTTTGGCATGATAATGGTTTCTTGCAGTGATTACAACGGCACATTTCTTTTCCATCAATGGCACCTATCTTTGTCAAATGATTCCAAACCCATGACTGAGAATTTCGTGAACGTTTGTTCTGCCCTTCTGGTTCAACCAAGTCATCTTTTTCTTGTTCTTCTCCTCTCACAAATTCATCCTCTATTGCAGGAGGGGCGACACCATGCTCATTTTGTGTATTCGACATCTACTAACATTGATAATAACATCACAACCACGAGTCAACGACATGCACAATGTCTCATTGGATACAAATCATACAAGCATACAACAACGATTATGAATCTAATTCGTAATCTAATGACCGAATTTCATTGGAAAAATTCCGATAAACATCAATATATTCAACACATCCTACACGTATACTATTCAACAATATAAATCCAAAAAATATATATCAAACAGGAGAAATAGCAAGGTATACCTCCGGGTATGGGCGGTCACTGGGCAGCGTCACGGTGGGTCTGTGCGGCGTCGCCGCGGGCCTGGGCGGCATCGCGGGGAGTGGCGGGCGGGTGTGGGCTGGGGCGGAGGAGGTGGGGTCACGGTTGGAGGGAGGATGGAGGTCGGAGGTCAGAGGAGATGGGGTCGCGGTTTGAGGGAGGTGGGGAGGTCGCAGGTTGGAGGGGCGGGGGCTTGCCGCGTGCGGGACGGGGTCACTGGGGGCGTCGGGGGTTGGGGGAGTCGGAGGTCGGGCAAATGCGGCAGGGGTGTGTGGGACTGGGGGCGCCGCGTCAAGGGTAGGGGGAATCGGGGGTTGCGGCAGGTTGGGGTGGGCAATGGGGGGGCGGGGGCGCAGGGCTATCGGGTTTTAGGGGTTTTTGGGGTCGGGCCGGGCTTAGAGGCGGGCTGGATCTATCGGGCCGGAGCTTGGGCCGTAAGTCGGGTCGACCCGTGGGCTTCGGGCTCGGGTCCGACTATGCCCGAACCCGGCCCATTAACTCAATCGAGCCTCGTTCTTGGCCCAGGCCCACCCATTTCTTTGCGGGCTCGGGTCGTGGGCGGTTTTTCTCGGACCGGGTAACGGGCTGGGTCGGGCCGGCCCGTCGTTTTGCTCATCCCTACATACATCCTTCTCACTACTTGCATAAATATAGTATGAATAACAAATGACTTCTAAGATAAGTGAATGTGGATAGATTAACATAAAATCTTCATTCCCTTTGCAAGTATCGCCTAGCCTTTTTGGATGTTATCAATGGTCCATGCCAAAATTTCTTTGATATATCTAACATCTCGATTCTAAGACATACATCTAGCTTAGTGCATGTTTGGGGATATATTATACTCCTCATGATATATGTATATATATTGTCATCCATCTCATCCTTTTCCAAATCATTTCTAGGATTTTTGGATGAAATGATTTTGTCTTCCTTTATCATAGAGGTTGAGCTAGGGAAGCAATATTGTGCTAGATCTTTCTAATATTTTCAATATAGACCTTTAACACATCTAATATTTTCAATATAGACCTTTAACACAATCCAAGTGCTCCTTGATATCTCTCTCTCTCTCTCTCTATATATATATATATATATGTTAGAAAATACATTTTGTTCTTCTATTGTAACCCCACAGGGATATTTCAGTATTTTGCCATTGTACTGTACTCTCTAGGGTTTCTAGGGTTTTCTTGTATAAGGACTCCTAGACCCATTGGAATAAACACACAGTTTACATTTCTTCACATGGTATCAGAGCCATGGTCCTAGACTGAGGCTCTAAACCTAAATTTTTTCCCCACCCCACCCGCCGCCCCTCGCCATGTGCGATCCCTAGGGCCTCCGCCAGGCCTCCTCTCGCCCCCAGGTGCCCCTCTCGCCCCCAGGCGCCCCTCCCAGGCCTCCGCCCCTCCCGCCCCTCCCGCCAGGCCTCCTCCCAGTCGCCCCTCCCGCCCCCAAGCGTCCCTCCCAGCGCCGCCCTCCAACACCACCGCCCATGCCTCCCAGTCGCCCCCACCACGCCACCGCCCCTCTTGCCAAGCGCCCCTACTCCCACCAGGCCCCCAGGCCCCCTCCCGCCAGGCCTCCTCCCGCCAGGCCCCCAAGCGCCCCTGCTCTTGTTCCTGCCAGGCCCCTGGATACGCCAGGCACCCCTGCCCCTACTCCTGCTCCTGTCGGGCTCTCTCACCAGGCCCCTGCCTCTGCCTCTTCGCAAGGTCCCTGCGCCTCCGCCTCCCAGCACCCTAGGCTCCCACGGCCCGACACCCAACCGTAGATTGATGGTCTTCTACACGGACTATATCAGCATGGTGTTCTAATTGTGTATGATCTCTAATACCTCTGCATACTAGGTTATTGTTGTTGGACCACTGCGGCCACCATGGCATCTACTCCTGCGTCTTCGGACTCCAAGCCCCTGTACCCTACCTCATCTATGATGATACAGGGCACCTCTATCAAACTGAAGGGATCGGAGAACTACGTACTATGGTCTCGATCCTTCAAAATATTCATTGGTGGCCAGGACAAGATCTACATTCTCACTGCCAATCCGCCTACCGAGACAGACGCCAACTATGACACCTGGTACGTCGACAATTGTCAGGTAATCACTTGGATGACGAATAGTGTTGATCCTAATATTGCGTCAAATTTGCTCTACAAAACAACTGCAAAAGAAATGTGGGAGAGTCTTGAGAAAACATACTCCCAGAAAACAACCAAATCCAGGTTGTTTGACATTTACACAAGGATTTGGTCTGCAAATCAAGGAGAAACATCTTTGATAGAATATTATAGGCTCCTCACAGGGTTATTTGAAGAACTGCTTATATTTCAACATGCATGTTGTGACAAGCAAATAAGTGAAAGAGCAGAATGGCAGGTGTATCGTTTTTTGTCAGGCTTACACCCTCGATATAAATCTGTCAAAGACCAATTCTTGACGGCGGCTGCCCTACCGTCCCTTGAAACTTTTTTTGGCAGATTACAGGAGATGGAGTCGACCAACCCACCTCCCACTGTAGACACTACTGCTCACTTTGCAGGAGGACGCCCACCTTTCCAAGGAGGACGAGGCCGTACGTTTGGTCGCGGTCGAGGCTGAGAGTAGGGACGTGGACGTGACTCAGGACGCGGTTGTGGTCATGATTTTTCTAATGCTCGTTATCCAGCATGTACTCATTGTGGCCGTTGGAACCATCCGTCTGACAAATGCTGGGTTACCTTTGGCATGCCTAAAGCCAATAATGCATATGAGGCAACACCTTATGACAACACTTGTGATACTATGGAAACCCCCCAGGCTCAGTCTCCCACAGATGCTCCAGTGTCTTTTACTGCTGCATATTATGCTCGTCTTCGCCAACTCCTTCAGAACCCAGTTGTCGACACTACAACTTCAAGGCCTACTGCGACTCTAGCATCCACCACAGGTACAATTGCCAGTTCTGCCTCTACCTCTACTTCTACCTGGATCATCGACTCGGGTGCCTCAACCCACCTCACAGGAGAATGTAGTCTCCTCACCTCTCCCAGGGAGCCCTCTACGGTGAAGCATGTTCGTGTGGCCAATGTCGCCTATTCACCTATCACTAGTGTGGGGACCATGGAATTTAGCCCCAAACTTTGGCTAACGGATGTTTACTGTGCTCCTGCTTTTCCCCTCAGTCTGTTGTCTGTTCATAAATTATGCACAGAACTCAATTGCCGTGTGATATTTGATGATTTATGCTGTTAATTTCAGGACATCCGGACGAGACAGATCTTTGGTGGGGGACATGAGAAGAACGGCTTATATTATCTTGATATCCCTTCCAACTCTGATTTCGCTGGCGCAACTTCCATCTCTGTTGTCCTCTTCTCTGGCATCTTCGGCTGGGTCACCCCTCTGCTAAAGCTCTTTCCTTAATGTTCCCTGAACTGTCTGTGCTTAAACCCTTCGAGTGTGAGGCATGTCAGTTCGGAAAACATCACCGTGCATCTTTTCCTGCTAGGACTGACCCCCTCGTACTATGTCTTTCTCATTAATTCATTGTGATGTTTGGGGACCTTGTCCTGTCCGAACCATTGGTGGACACCGCTATTTGGTTGTCTTTTTGGATGATTATAGCAGGTCATCCTGGGTCTATCTTCTTAAAGAACGCTCAAAAATCAATAAAATTGTCAAAGGTTTCTTTGCTTATGTCAAAAATCATTTTTCATCTAATATTCAGATCTTCCGCTCAGACAATGCCTTGGAGTTTACTCAACGAGATCTTTATGATTTCTTTGCTTCCAATGGGACAATACACCAAACCTCTTGTCCTTATACCTCTCATTAGAATGGGGTTGCTGAACGCAAGCTTCGTCATCTCTTAAACATTGCCCGTTCCCTTCTCACCCAAATGAAAGTTCCCAAAACATACTGGGGTGATGTTGTTCTCACTGCAGTCCATCTTATCAACAGGATTCCCTCTCTTACTATCAAAGGATCCACACCATTCTCTTTACTTCACCCTAATGATCTTCCCTTTCCTCTACCTCTACGGATATTTGGGTGTGTCTCCTTCGTCCATAATTTTTACATCAAGGACAAAAATATCCCCTAGTGCCATCAAATGTGTTTTCCTTGGTTACTCCTACACTCAAAAAGGTTACAGATGTTATGATCCTAGTGGCAGTCGATACTACATCTCTGCAGATGTAACTTTCTTTGAGCAAACCAGCTTCTTCACACAACCTGTCACCAATATCATTCTAGATCTTCCTCCAACACCAATCATCTACACCCATCGATCTCGGACCTCACCACCAGATGTCCCTCTATCCATACCTCTGCCTCATGATGATATGCCATCTTCAACAGTCCCCTCCACTACTGTCCCGGATGATCAGAAGACCTGTCGATTGCATTACGGAAGCAAAAGAGAAAGTGTACCTCTTATCCTATGTCTAACTTTACTACTATTGTTGGACTTTCGTGCACTGACAAACAATATGCAGATGCCCTAATGACTATCTCCATTCCGAAAGATCATCACAGTGCCTTCCAAGATGCAGGTTGGCGATAGGCCATGAATGAAGAAATAGATGCACTCACATCCAGGGGCACATGGGATCTTGTGCCATGTCCTACATGCATCAAGCTTGTTGCTTGCAGATGGGTCTTTACGATCAAACAATCTCCAAATGGTTCTATTAACAGACTTAAGGCCAGACTTGTGGCAAAAGGATTCACCCAGACATATGGAATCGATTACTTTGAGACCTTCTCCCCTGTTTCTAGAATGGGTTCCATTCGCACAACACTCTCTGTTGCAGCTAACAAGAATTGGCCACTTTTTCAGCTGGATGTAAAGAATGCCTTCCTAATGTAAAGAATGCCTTCCTATATGGTGATCTCGAAGAGGAGGTCTATATGATGCAGCCGTCGGGTTACTCCGTCAAGGGGGAGTATGTGTGCCGACTTCGTAAGGCCATCTATGGCCTAAAGCAGAGTCCTCGAGCCTGGTTTGACAGGCTTACCACTGAAATCAGCTCTCTTGGCTTTCATAAGACAATATCTGATTACTCTGTGTTTATTAGACGACGATCCACTGGCACTGTGATACTTGCTGTCTATGTTGATGATATGGTGGTCACTGGTGACGATGACAATGGAATTCTAGAGACCAAGGCCATCCTTCAGAAGGTGTTTGTCACCAAGGACCTTGGACAACTCCGGTACTTTCTTGGTATTGAGGTAATACGCACTGCTGAAGGGTTACATGTATCACAACGAAAATACTGCTTGGATATTCTTATGGAAGTCGGTTTACTTGGATGCAAACTATCTGGCATCCCTGCAGAGGTACGAAAACACGCTACATCCACCGATTCTGAGTTTGAAGACACTACACAATACAGAAGCCTCGTGGGTAAACTAATCTACCTCACCGTTACTAGGCCTGATATATCTTATGCTGTAAGAAGAGCCAGCCGCCACATGGAAAGACCTCTTTACATTCATTGGATGGGTGTCCTTCTAATCCTTCGATACTTGAAGGAATCACCAAGGCGAGGACTCATCTCTAGGGTCAACGATCATACTGATATCACTGCTTATGCAGATGCTGATTACGCCAGTTCTCCTGAGGACAGACGATCCATTACAGGCTATGCTATGTTTGTTGGGGTAACCTTGTTACATGGCGAAGCAAGAAGCAAACCGTGGTCTCCAAATCAAATGCAGAGGCGGAATATAGGGCAATGGCCCATGCTGTTTGTGAGATTACGTGGGTTGAATCTTTTCTACAAGACCTTGGGTTCCCTGCTACTACTCCTATACTGCTATACTGTGATAACAAGTCTGCTACCTACATTGCCACCAATCCAGTATTTCATGAACGGACGAAGCACATTGAAGTTTACTGTCACTTCATTCGAGATGCAATACGAGGAGGGCAGATCGTCATGCCACATATCTCTACAGATCTTCATTTTACAGACATGTTTACTAAAGCACTACCAAAGAAGCGTCTTTTATGGATATCTTCCAAGTTGGGCATGATTGATGGATATGCTCCAACTTGAGGGGGAGTGTTAGAAAATACATTTTGTTCTTCTATTGTAACCCCACAGGGGTATTTCAGTATTTTGCCACTGTACTATACTCTCTAGGGTTTCTAGGGTTTTCCTATATAAGGACTCCTAGACCCATTAGAATAAACACACAGTTTACATTTCTTCACAATATATATATAGAGAGAGAGGGCCCTTCCAATGAGGTGCACCTTTCCTGGGTGCATGGAAAGTCCATCACGAGATCCGTTAGATATCGATCTAGTGGTTCTTCATCCAAAAGGGTATTTTAGTCCATACATTTTCGTTTTAAATTTGAATTTATTTTGAATTGAAATTTTATTTCGTCTTGTATTTTTTCATTTTTAGCGCGTCTGATTTGGTATTTTTTTGTTGCCTTTTAGTTAATGAAGTTTCACCAATGTGGTAGCATTTTTGCGCAATGCGGAATAGAATATCTCTTTGTAAAATTCTCGTTGATATTGTAGAACTGTATCCTGCATTATAAAATAAAATCACAATTAGTAATAGTTATATTATTATAATTGTAATTTTGATAACACTGTTGTAAAAGTTCATGCACGTTTTGTTAAAATCTGTATGAAGATTGTAAATCCACACCCACAATTATGTGTGTTTTTCACAAAAATGTACGGTACTTTCGCACCCTGCAGAATGCCAAGCATCTTCGTAAAATTTCGAATCCATATTGTAAATTTGTATCCTTGCATTGTAGAATAAGATCACAGTTAGTAATACAATTATTGTTGTAATTGTAAATTTGGTAATGTCTTTGTAAAAAAACAGTCTCATATATGTAGGAAATGTCTTGGTATTTGTAAACTCTGGTCTGAGATTGTAAAATCCCCCTCTCGAACGTTATCTGAGTCTGAATTCGAATTATATTTTCGAGATAAATCCGAGTCCGAGTTCAACATGACTCGTTCTAACTCGGTAGATACTCCCATATATTACTGTAGGTAGCGTGGGCAATATTTATCTCATTTAAATAGTTTTTACCATATCACGGAATTTAAATAAATGTAAAAAAAATAATCTGAAATTTATAAAAAAATGATATGAGATTGTAAAATACGATCTGAGATTGTAAAAAAATACTCGAGATTGCAAAAAAGGATCTCTATTGTAAAAAACTGGACACGCCCTCCATCTCCAGCATCCTTACTCTACCCGCACCTCCTTCGCCTTCTCCTCCACGACTCACCTCCTCCATGCACGTCCTCCTCTGCCCACACACCTCTATTCACGCTCTCCTTCAACCTTCTCCTCCATGATCCACCTCCTCCACACGTAGCCATCACCCCCACACGACGCTGCATTTATTACATACAAGAAAACAACCTTAGAGAACGCCATCACCGACCACTGTAGAGCAGCGCGTTGCATCCACTGTCTTGCACGCCATCACCAACGAGCAGCAACCTCCTCCCCTCATGCCGCCGTCGAGAGAGAGATGGAGGAGAGGAACCTCGTGCGGCAATCGAGATCGAGATCGAGAGAGAGAAGGGAGAGAGAGAGGTGAGAGGAGATATTTGTGGAGATATTTGTTGCATTCTAAATTTAGAATATGTTAAAATGACCATAATTGGTTTTTCAACATTAAAAATATATTAATAATGAGCTATTAAAGACAACCATCGGATTGATTGCATATAGTTAGGATGATGGGCTTTCCATGCACCCAAGAAAGGTGCATCTCATTGGAAATATTTCCTATATATATATGCCAAGGATATATTTTGCATCGTCCATACCATTTATATGAATTTTATTAGAATGAATGTTTTCATCATGCAACATCTCATGCATTACATGAAAACAAAATACCATCTAAACAATAAAGCTAGAATATTTATTAACAATGTTTTCAACAAATCCAAATGAGGCTATAGTATTGTTGAACTTAATATTTAATTAACAAGGTGCTTCTTTTGATCTATACTTCTATAATTTACAAACCAAATACTCGTCATTATCTGAAAAATTCCTCATGTTTTCGCATATAAATATGTTCATAAATCTTCATTGAGAAATCTCATTTTCACATTCATTTGATGTAACTCCAAAACAAAAGGAAGCTATTGCGTAACGATATGTAAAAAAATCTTTGTTACATACAAGAGCGAAACGGTGATCTATGCCCTTCTTTTGAGTGAAACTTTTAGATATAAGGTTTGACCTTATATCTTTCAATGTTGTCTAATTTTGGGGATGAGCATTGAGATGGATCGGCTCATCCCAACTTGAAACCTGACCCAAACCAATGAAATAGATTGGGCTCAGGCCGACATATAGGCCCAATGATTTGTTCGGGTTCCAGCCATGATTAGGCCCAAGGCGGACATGGCACGCTTGTTAAAAACAAGATAAATAACATATTTTGAGTGATATACTTGTATTGTTACCCTGTAAATCATATGGTCATTTTGTTCTTCATTTGTTCTAAAGTAATTGTTAATTTGCACGTACAATATTATGTTGAATGGATCTCTAATTCATGACGCCTTTCCTGCCGCAAATTGAAAGTGTACGTATAACATTTTCCTATAATCATCAATAAGATATTATATGAGTGTGTTAGAGCTTTAATCATTTGCACTTACGAATATAAAGATATATTAGTCATGGTACTAGAGTGTTATATTAGATGTGTAGGAAAGTTTAGGTTGTTCCAACCATTAGTTTTGGGTCGGGTTTTGTGGATTTTTCATAGATTTTCCGGGTCTTGGTTTGAACCAAAGTCCACCATGATAATTGTGCTTGGTCATGTGCAATGCTCATCTCTACCTAATGTCTTCTAAAGATCCATTTACAACTAATGGACTCCGCTCCTTGATGTGGCTTAACCAAGTCCGAAACTTGGTTTGTATTAATAGAATCCATCTCATCCCTTATGACATAATACTATTTAGTAAATTTAGTTCAGCTCGTAGCTTGTGAAAATGATATTGTTTCCTTTTGAAGTTCTTCTGTCTTAGACACATTATTGTAAGTGTATCACATAGTTTGAAAAGATTGTGGATTGCATTCCTTTGTGTTTATTTTGTTGTTGAAATATCTCGTCACATTTGGTATTTTACTTGGTTCTCAAGTAGCAAAGGAATTACCAACGATAAATCTAAAGGACTATCGGGGTTGAAGAAAAATATCGGATATTGTCCTCTATATAAGGTAATTTGGTGGAATAGATTGCTCATCCTTTTATTGTGGTATAACAATATTTGGTAACTCGTCAAATAATATATTATTGAGTTCCTCCATGCTCCCACTATTCTCAAAATGTCTCGAAAATATTCATTTCTTGACTCTATAATACTCGGTTCTCCATCTAGATAACAAAATCTAAACCCTTAGAATGATATGAAAAATCAATGAAGTATCCACCAGTAGTTTACATGTCTAACTTTTTTCATGTGGATTGTAGATTCTGTTTTAGTTGACAACTCTAAATGTGTATATATTCCATCCTTGATGTAGAATTGGTTTTTGTTGGCACTCTATTTAGTTCAAATCTACACTCCAAAAGATTAACAATAATAAGGAGTTACTTATCATGCTTCGAACCAATTTTCTTAGCATGCAAGTTATCTTACGGTAAAATTGGTTTGATTTGGTTCACCTCGTAATCGTTGCTAATGCTCCAACTTTTTCTCTCCTCCTACGTACCTACCATGATATTCACTGCCTCTATATGATCCCATATGTTCAATATTCTTCCCTAATTGTCTCTCTACCTTTATTTGATAGTCTTTAAAAGCAATTGAAGGCTTTAGTTTTCAAATGATAAATAAAGGTTCGTGTATATATTGGCATACTAGAGTTAATTCACCAAGCATTACATGGCATGTCAATGAAATTAGATTCATAACATGCATGACATCGATGTATAGCTCTATGGGCAAGCCACTCCTTAAATTTGGCATACTCTTTCTTAACATGCATGGGTTTCTTACAAAATAAGCATTTATTCTTTTAAATCAAGGCTGCTTCTCTTCTTGATGCTTTACCCACTTCTTCCATATAGTCGATGAATACCCATTCATTCACCTTTATTTTATCTCTAAAACCTTAGTTAAATACATGTGAATACAGATGACCTTGTATAAATTAACTCACTAACTATTGTCTATAAATAATGCTTAAATACTCGTATTTAAATACAAATAAATGAATAAAGAAAAATAAAGAAAAATAAAGAAAGTATTGTAAAATAGTGATTGAACGTAAACCCGAGACTAAGTCAATATTGACTTTGATCGACAACGAATTAAGTAGGGGGGATAAGAGCCAATAAATACATACAAAATCACAATCACCTAGAAACCCCAAGTACCCAATACACTGTACATATAACTAAAACTTACACTATTTTATACGCTATCTACACACTTCAAATAAAGATATTTTTAACACAAAATATGTACATAATAATGTAAAGAAAAATACAAAAATAAGTGCACATAAAAAATAACACGCCGTGTCACTGGGACACACGGATGAAAAAGCAGCAATCAAAACTTGACAGGTTCATATCTTCTCCGTATGAACTCAAAATTGACCAAACTCACATTTATTGTACTATAAATTAAATTATATATTTAATGAAGGTGGTTTCATTAAAATTGGAGTTAAGATATAAAAGTTTTTTTTGGTCTCATTGTACCATATATCTGTGTATGTTTATTCATTTAATTCATTCTTATTATTTTTACTCAATTTATATTTTTAAATACCTAAAAATAATTTTTAAAATATATAAAAACATAAACATAAAAAGAAACCATTAAAATTCATCAAAATAAATAATGTCGTAGATTATATAGGTTTACTATATGTATATTACACATACCCATATTTATTTAAGTCTATAAATAAATTCAGAAAAATAAATAAAAAATTGTAAATATATATTTAAATATTTAATAAATATATAAATTATGTAAATAAATTAATAAAATCTAAACTACGAAATAAAAATAAAATACATAATGTATAGGTATTTACACATACAAATACACTTGTAAAAATTTAACTTATAATAAACGGACTGTTAAAATAAATAAAAATCACCAGAAATAGTACATAAAATAGAAACAACTTTCATATTTTAAGTTTAATAAAATCATCTTCTATTTTATTCGAATTATTCATATTTTCTCCTCTATTTTGTCCTAACTTGATCTTATGTGGACAATTCAGGAGTTGCCCTCAGTTGACCCGTTGGTCAATTGAGGATACATGCTCGCTAGCCTTATCAGATACGCCGATGCCATTCTTTCATCGATTTTTTCGCGCTACATTGGTAGAATAAACTCGACTATTTCATGAAAGTTGCCCCTCAATAATTGATCTTCCATGTCATACCAAGTGGTCAAATGAGTATCGATTTGGGCGGAAACCCTAGATCTTCTGAGCCCCTCGTCGTAGCTTTAAAAAAACCCAGTATTTCGATTTAAGGGTTTAATCCCATCTTGAGTATCTTTTGACCCTATGAATCGAGTCTTGGTGCAACCTTTGGTGACAAGAAGTGGTTCCCTTCGATCCAAAGCGAGGAGAAGTGATTCTAAGGTGTTCAATCCTTGTTAGAGCTCCGTGTGAGCTTTGTTCCTAGGCCTTTACAGGTCAGGTGAGCCCTTATTCTCAGTAATTTCCTTTCCAGTTTTTCATTTCTAGCATAGTTGTAACTTTATATTTCTTAGATTTAGCCTAAGTAATCGAAAAAAATCCAAAAAAATCAAGTAATATGGAAGCTTCAAGCTCCTGCTCTGTTCCCCGTACTCCCCTCACTGTTTCGGCTCGCCCTCGCCACCATTTTTCTCCCCCTTCGCTTCCTGTATTCGCCCACCATTTCCCCTCTAATTTTGCACAAATCAGAGCGAGTCGAAGCTCATCTTTCATCCTCCGCCAGAGCTTCTCTGCTACGACGTATCTTCGCCCAATCGCCCCCGAATCAGTCCAGGACCACTCCGCTTTTTTGCCCATGAGCTAACCGTGCAGGTACTGGAGCAGATAGACCTAGTTAGGGTCGATTTTTGTTCACACGAAGACGTCTTAGATGCTTGTCTTTATAGAGCTTTCACGTCCCCACATTATGGGATTTGGACCCTTTTAACTGTACAAGCAGTTGCTGAGAAGCATCATCTCCATTTTGATTGACCTGGGATATCTCCAGGTGGTCAGAGATCGAAAATCCAGTCGAGCGAAGCTCACCCGGCAGAACTTCAACCTTGTTTCTTCCGGGCCATCTCTGAGTTGTTGGATTTAGAATTAACACCATGTGCAACAGTAGCCATTCGATCAAGTGTCACACCACCATCAGATCGAGTGTTGAAATCTAATCTCAACTGCTCTTCCGACAAATTACCATTCATCGTAGCCCGACCACCAAGTGATTTGACCTCCGTCGTTCGTCAGCGCCTATTGAGAGGTATTTTGCAACATTTCCCCTTTGTCTTTTTTTAATATTTAGTCTATTAAAATTCCATTCGTAGTTGTAAAAGGTATATAAGATTTACATTAGGGACCCTGAGCTTTTTGGCATTTGCACTTTAGTCCATTCCACATCACCTCACGTGCTTGTGTGCGTAAGCGGACGAGTATTTTGCATGGATACCCCTCAAGGTTTGTGTATTTATATTTGATCCAGAATCTTTAAATATCAGTTGTAATATTTTTGGCAAATTTACATGCTTGACCCTGTTATTTATATTATTTGCATTTATATCCCCAGAAGTGCGTATATTACAGAAACATTTCATATATGCCCCAGAATTTTATTCAAGGGTTCTTAAAAGCTTGGAAACTCTATAGAAATTATAACTAAGTCCATGTATTATAGATTAAAATTTGTACTTGTATTTCAATTATTAAAATAATCATTTTTCTTGAAAATTTTTATAAATTTATCTTAATTGCCTAAAACTATTTTATATCATATGTATTTTTTAAGGAAATTAAAATTATTTTTTATTCATGAAAACCAAAAACATTGCATTTTCTCATATTTAGCATTTAAACATTACAAAAAAAATCATGTATATTCATTTAGGTAATTTTAAATTCTATACAGATATTTTTGTAAAATATTATAGAAAACTCTTGAAAATTGAAAAATGAAGAAAACCATATTAATATTCTAAAAGACATAGAAAAATCACAAAAATATGTTTTAAGTTTCTTAATTTTTGTGTTTTCAAGTATTCAAGATAAATGAATTTGGGTCCAATCTGAATTAATAAATATTTATTAAGCCCATTTCAAGTTCCCTGATTTATTGTTTTGTACATTTTGTGTATTTAAAAAAATCTAAAAAACTTCATAATTTAGCAAAAAATCATAAAAATATAAAATATAAAATCTAAGAATATTTTTTTTGAAATTTTGAGTTTATTTCCTATATTTGAAAAATCCAAAACCTTTCTCTGTCCTCTTTCTTTATATATTCTAACAATATGTGGTTATATATTAGATATTAATCTATATTTTATTTTAGAAACAAAATTAAAAATTTTCATAATTAAAAACATAAATATATATATATAAATTAAAACCCACAAAAATATCAAAATTAAAACTACAAAAATAAGCCCTGAAGTTGCCTGTTCATTTTTGTTGCTCTACCTTATGTGCTCTTTGTGGTTCGACCCCTACTGCTTGTCATATATACACATTCTTGTAGGGTATAATATATTTTAGCTCACCTACATTTATTGCTTAATCATTGTTGTGGGTTAATTGTTGAGATTGTCTCTTGAGTCGGGTGTTGAGAGCTGATAGAGGCTTCGATACAACGATTGTTGGATCAGACTTGCTGGATGTTGCAGACCCTCCAAGATTGAACATTTGACACCCTGATCTCTCGTGCTTTTCAAACGGTGTCGTTGACGGGGATCATCAGTTTGTAAAGTTTAGAGTAAACACTTAGCCATTTTGCCATCATGTATTTCATTGTATATTTCTCTCTTTATTCTATTTTTATCTGAGAATAATCTAATTGTCTTGTTTAAATTTGTTGTGAGATCCTTCTTATTGAGGGAGGATTTCCTTGGAGAGTCGACACCCCCAAGAGCAGCGAAGACTGGTGGCTCCTTGCCAACCGGTAGGAGAGAGTAACATAAGACATAAGAAGCCGAGCAAGATTTTCTTAGTATGGATTTAGTTTAGTTTTTGTGAGAGAGAGAGAGAGAGATTTATTCGTTAATTCGTAATAATACAAGATCCGAATACTTGGACACATGAACTATTCATAAGTCCATTTCATCAAGTGATTCACATGGGAGACTTGATCAGTTTTTCATGTTTTCATTGCATTCTACTTTTGTTCCTCACTTATTTTTCCTTTATCTCTATTTGTTTTCCATGATTTGTGTTTTCTGACTTCTTTTCCTTTTGCATCTTGTGGAATGAGCCCTTAGATCATTAGGAGTGTATGC
Organism: Ottelia alismoides; assembly: GCA_037367405.1. NCBI lineage: Eukaryota > Viridiplantae > Streptophyta > Magnoliopsida > Alismatales > Hydrocharitaceae > Ottelia > Ottelia alismoides. The sequence continues at coordinate 609,702 of JAZKJV010000649.1, read as the reverse complement.
TCAATTGAATTAGGTCCAAAGACCTAATATCGTTTCTGTACCTATAGTTTCACGCTTGGATCTAGTCAAATTGAACTAGTTCTTCGTGATAATAGAAGCCCATGTTCTAGGGTGTTTTCTTTGTTGCATTGCATAGATTAGATTTAAAATTTCTATCTTTCATCCCACAAGGAGAGAGTTGGGAAGAATTGTAAGTCTTCTTACTAAGCATCGCATCATTTGATTTCCGAGTTGCATTGCTTTCCGATCTCCTCCCTCTGATTTTGACCATGTAGGTTGATGAATCCACATTTCATCATCTTTATTCTATCATTTTGGCCTCAAAAACCCTAGTAAATGCATGTGAATAGCATTAATTTGAGCATCTTAGCATTCATGCATGTGTATGTAAATAGTGTATAAAATACTGTAATTAAAGCCAAAATTATAGAATAAATAAAAGAAAAAGAATAAAATATTGAAATATTTTATGACCCAAACCTCCGAGACCTAGGCATCCTGATGAATAGGTCGACAAGGAATCAAGTAGGGGAGATAAGGGTAAAAATACAATAGAAATACCTAATCTTTTTAATTCATTCTTTATTCATTTTGGGACCTATTTTTGGTTCTATTTTTTATAATTCAAATAAAGAAACTTTTTACGTAAAAGTTGTAGATAATTAGATAAAGAAAAATACAAAATTGATTTCATTCAAAAATAATGTACAGATAAAAAGTTATGGTCTGAATAAAATTCCAGAATCCCAACTTCCCAGACCTGTATCTCCCAAATAAAAACTCCAAATGCAGCAAACTCACTTTAATTATATATAGTATAAAATAAGCTATTTAATGGCGGTGGTTTCGCATTTGGCGGAGCTACGGTTTGAAAGTTGAGTTTTGGACCCCTATTGTGTACTTGTACAAATTAAATTATTAATTTTATTATTTATTAATTATGTTTACATTTTTACATTTTTATAATTTAATAAATATTATTTATAATATATTTGTGCATTAAAATCAGAATAAAAATGCAAAAGAAATTCAAATAAAAATACTTGTATATTTATAATACATAGGTATAAGACCTATGTACATACCTATATAATACATACTTCCATTTTATTAAATATATAAAACACCTCAGAAAAAAATAAAAATATATTTATGTGTATAAAAGTATTTTATAAATTTATAAAATAATAAACAAAATTAAAGAAATTAAAATCATAAAATAAAAATAAATTAATTAAATATATAGGTAATATACCAATAAAAGGCATAAAAAGGAACTTGTATTTTTATACCTCATAAAAATAAGTAAAAATCAGAATAAAATACTATATAAAATAATAAATATTTTTCATTTAATAATCAAAATTTAATTCATTCATTTTCTATTTTTAATTGAATTTACCAAATAATTTCAGGGATTTTTCCTGGTTGGTCCACGTGGACCAACCAGGTGATGGCCCCAGTTGACCCCGGTCAACTGGTCGTCCTCCCCCATGTGAGTCGTGTCAGACCTCGTTTAGGGTCCTTCTTCTCGATTTTTTCGAGGTCAAATCTTTCACTAATTCGTTTCGATTCCTTCTGCAAAACTCCTTCTTGATCATCCACCTTGCTCGCCCAGTGATTGCCTTGGGCTTTGGATCGCTGAGCGATGCATCGTCCCTCGATCTTCGAAGCACCCCAGTCGCAGGGTCAAACCACATAAAAAGGATCCCGACCTTCCTTTGAATTTTTTGAATCCCTCATTCCATAGGTTAGCCACCGTGCTTGTGCCCATCTGCTCGAGGAAGGTGACAGCTTCCTCTTGAGCTCTTCAGGCCGGTCGTGCAGCGCCTGAGGCGACTCCAATCACCTCCGCCACCACCGCCGGCGTCGAGGTACCTCCCTCCGGTCTGCACCGTCGAGGCTGCCACCTTTTCCTTTTCTTTTCTTCGCATTTTACTTACCACATCCTTAGGTTTAAAAGCCCTCTAGAAATTTTAAGTTTCGATCACCAAATTGCCCTCCATTTCAACCTCGCCGGAGCGCTCCTCCGGCCGAGCTCCCAACCGCCGCTTCGCGCCACCTTTTCGCCACCGCGGGACCCAGGCATTTTGCCATGGATCCTCTCACTTTGTTTTGCAGGTCAAAGACGTTTGACTCGTGCCGGGGTGCACTTTTGAGCCTCGCCGGAGTCCAGTCGAGCCCCACAGCTCCACCGCCCTCCTCCACGAGCCTCGGCCACCGCCGAGGTATTTTGAAGCCCCCAAGAGCTAGACCAGACCGTCAGGAGCTTCCAGCCGTGTTTTGGAACCCAGAAGCTCGCCGGAGAAGGAGCAGGACCTCGGAGAAAGTCGCCTCGCCGGCGCTCCTCCGCGGTTCTTGCTCTGGCCTTCAACGCCGTTGGATCAAGGCGGAGCTCCAGATCGCACGTCGATCGTTGGATCGTCAGCGCCCCTCCACCGTTAGATCTCGATCTGAGATCTAATCTCAGAAGTCGAAGCGAAGCGTCATCGGTCGTCCATCGCCTGCCACGTGTCAAGTGAATCGCCTTCAGTCGTTGGATCACGCTCTTAGAGGTATTTTGCATTATTCACCCCGCGCATTTTTGTATTTATATTTAGTCCTCAAACATTTGTCTGTAGTTTAAAAGGTTTTGTAATAATTATAACTAGGCCCCCGAACTTTTAAGATTTGCAAATAGGTCCTGGCCACGTCACCTCACGTGACCAGTTCACATGAGGTGAAGGGCATTTTGCACAGGACCCCTTCAGGGTTGTAGTATTTTATTTCAGTCCTAGAACTTTGATATTACGTGTAAACTTTTTGGGATATTTGCATGTTAGCCCTCGGGTGTTTCTGATATTACAACTAGGTCCTTCCCAAGCGTGTGCTAGTCACGCGCCCTGGTGGGTAATTTGCAAGTGAACCCCTGCGGGTCTTGTATTTTGTAAATGGTCCATTAAATGCAATATTCAATATTAAATTTTGTGTGAAAATTGCACTTTTGCCCCCGAGATGTTTGTATATTTGCACGTATAACCCTGCTAGGCTGTCTATTTTTGCTTGCTTTCCCTATTTATGTAGAGCATCATATTAACTCGAAAAATTCCACAAAAATCACATTAAGTTCCTGTTGCATCATACTTCTACGCATATATTTTTATTTTGCATTTTATTGCATTTTTATAGTTATTAAAAATCAAAAACTTGCATTTTCAGTACTGTCTATCTTAGAAAATACCAAAAAAATATTAAAACACCTTGAAAAACTCCAAAAAAAATTACCTACTATGTATTTTAATGTCTTCTAGTGTCAGTCCAAAAATCACTAAAAATCTCAAAAAAACCTTAAAAATAAGAAAATACCTAAAAACTTCAAAAAAATCTAAAAAATCATAGAAAATTCGTAAAAATATAAACTCAGTTCATGTAGGTTACCTATTTTATTGTCTTTATTTTAAAATTAATTTGGGAAAATTTTGTTACTGTTTGATATTTTTCATTCCCATTTTGAGTTCAGCCAGTAGCTAAGTCACTGTTTTCCTTTATTTTAGATTTTAAAAATACCAAAAATATTTTGAAAAATACTCAAAAATCACAAAAAAGTAGAAAATTATAAAAAGACCGAAAATATTTTATTTCGCAATTTTTGAGCATTTTTACCTATTTTTATAAATACCCTAATATCCTCTTTTCTTATATTATTTATATATTCTATTTATAAAAACAAAAAAAATATCAAATATAAAAAGAAAATATAAAATCAGAAAATTAAAAACAAAAATACAAAATTTAAAAATAAAAAAAATAAAAAAATTAAAAACCCACAAAAACATTTGCATAGTGTAGACACATTGATCACATTCACATCTTTGCATTCTTGCTTGATCTATCCTGCCTTGCTCCCTGTGTTCGACCTCTACATACTTACACCTATACACCTGTTTGTAGAGTTATAATAAATTTGACTCCACTTTATTTTCCATTGCTTGATATTTATACTGTGGGTTCATTGTTGATTAATTAGGAATTTTTGAGCGGTCAAGACATCGACTGCGGTTTCGCCTTGTGAAACCGTCCGACCCTCGATTTTTTCCTTGATTATCGAATGGCACCGTTGCCGGGGTGCAACAGCGTATAGATTACATTTTTTATTGATTGTGATTGTGTGTTTACAGTATTGCTCTATTTTATCTCTCTTGTATTTTTGATATTTATTTGTGAGCTTTCTGACCTTCTCTTTTCTTATCTTCTTGCGAGGGACCGCGGATCGAGGAGGATCACCTAGGTGATCCGGTGCAGCCTTGGGAAGCGGAGTCAGCTTTTCTGGCTCAAGCCGACAGGAGAGAGCAGGAGGAGTGAGAGAGAGAGAGAGTGTTAGCTAGCTTCTTTTTATTTTTTGGTGAGAGAGAGATTTATTGAATTTGTAATAATACGGGTACTCGGACACTGAGGACACTCGGGCCTAATTTCCTGGTGTTTATACACCTGGGGTCTCACCGCGGATTTTTATCGGTTTTCCCGCTGTCATTTTCCGGTTTTGATTTCATTTTTCCTTTTTTTTGTGGAATGAGCCCTTAGATTTTAGGCTTTTGCTTGATTGAGTAGATTAGGTCCAAACACCCTAATAACCATTGCATGCTCCTATAGTGCGTATTTGGACTTAGTTAACTTAAACAGTTGATTCATCATTTTTCGATCCGTCGCACCGCGAGCTCATCCCGCCAAGCGCTTCTACTGGACTCGATGTGTCGAGAGGAGGAGGGGTGAGCCTAGACCGGACTTTAGGATTGGAGATTGGTGATTGACTTGTGGTTCTTCACGTTAGCAATTGCCTGCTTAGGACGATTTCTGTGTGCATATCGGCATCTAGATTATGTTTACAAATTTCTGCTTTGCATCCCGCATGGAGAGAGCTGGAGGCACTGTAAGTCTTTCTATCTTTGCATTCATCATATAGGCACAAAGGTGAGATTTCCATCTTGGTGCCGACTTGCACGGCTTTTCCGACTCTTTTCTCCCTCTGTTTTTGGATCAAGTAGGAATCAAGAAAATACAAAATCGTTGGGCGCTTGTTTGAATCAACTCAAAATAAGCGATAACACCAAAAAATTAAAAAAGGGACTACTAAGAAAATTTGACCTAAATAAAATTGGTAATTGGATTCATTGCTTGGGGAGAGTAACACCCTCACTTGTCTTCAAGTTGCATGGGAAGGTCTCCTTCCAAGTGAGTTGAGCGGCTTCGTAAGGATTAGAGCCAAAAACCCAGCTTGTGGTTGCCTTGTGTATCGCCTGGATTTCTGAAGTATTGGCACTACTATCATACGTAGACGAGTAGGGCTTGGTCATCATTGGTGACTCACTATTGTGTGAGCATCGACCTTGTCCGAAGTACCGAGCATAGGCCACGCCTTCACGGGTGTGTCTGTCTCACCGTCTGCGTCCGAGTAGGGTCTTGCACGCTCACGGGTGATTCCGTTGCGAGCGAGATCCGAAGTATCGGTTTCGCCTATCGGCTTCCTCCCTCTTCTTCTTTGGCTGAGTAGGGATCCAGGAAGGGTTACAAGGACCTTAAAAAGCGCAGGCTACAGGTTACACAGGAGGAGGACAAGTACGGGAACACTTTTACGGCAGTACTCTCTCTCCTATAGGCGTGGTGCTCTAAGGACTCGTTAAAAGATAAATTCCTGAATTCAAGCTAAAAAAACCACAAAGATAAAAGCCGAACCTTCACGGCTTCATGTGTTGAGTTGGTGAATCCCCTTATTTTGTGTTTGGTTGCTAGTCGCATTTAGGTCAAGATCAAAAACACCGCACAATTGTGCGCGATTTTGCCCTCCTTCTTCTTCTTCATTTACCTTGCTCTTCTCCATAATCAAGATGATGGGACGGAGATCTCTTAGGCCGACTTTGTCGGCACCGCTATCCAGCACTCCTCCCTATTCATCTAGGACAACCTCGGAGAGTCCAGACCCACTCTCCGAGCCTGAGTTCACTTCCACCCTGTTCCCCCTCGACACCCTTCTCATTCTCCTTCCATCAGTCCAAGAGTTTCAGAATTTAGTGCATCATAGAGCTCAGAGCATTTGACAGAACCTGAGATGGATTCTTTTGCATTTTCAGAGAACCCAGAGATGGCAGACAGAGGAGAGCATCCAAATGAGCATGAGCACCCTCCATTTTTATATGATCAAGCCGCCATAAACAATTCACTTCTAGCATCCCTGGAGACCATGCAGAGACAGATCCGGGACCAGGGAGTATTCATGGGTGACCTCATGAGAGAGATCGCGCAGATGCGAGAGAACAAACCTGGGGGCGGTGGTGGTGGAGGTGATATACCAGCAGCAGAGGAGGGAGGAGGACCAAATCAGGAGCGGCCGCCACAGACAATCGTGAGAGAGTTGCACAATCCAGTCGCATCCCTTACTCATCGGTGGATCCGACTCCCTCCCATCCATGGAGACTTTGAGTTTCGCCCACACACGATTCAGCTACTTCCCAAATTTCATGGGCTGGCGACCGAAGAGCCACACCTCCACCTACAAGAATTTGAAATGATCTGCAGTACCATTCATGACATGCTGGTGACTGAGGACACAATAAAGATGATCGCCTTCCCCTTCTCTTTGGTTGACAGAGCCGCTTACTGGCTAAAACATTTGGGGAGGTTCGTCGACACTTGGGCAGATCTCCGGACCGCATACTTGAACAAGTATTACCCTCTCGGCCGGACAAACGCAGCAAGAGCTATGATCAGCAATTTCGTAATGATCCCGAATGAACAATTCCATGAAGCTTGGGATCGATTCAGAGAGCTCACTGACCGGTGTCCACACCATGATATATCCAAGCCCAATCTGGTTCAGAGTTTCTTTTGTGGGCAGACACTGGAGCTGCAGGGGCTTATAAATGCCTCTTGTGGTGGGTCATATTTTTCCAAGGGTGAAGACGATGTTTGGGCCATCTATGAAGGGATGGCAGAAAACTCGACAGTTATGGCCCAAGCCCGCGTCTACACGCAGCAGAAGCCCCCCCAAGGAGCGGGATCATTCCAGAGGATCGCCCGCATCGATGCTGGTCCTCATACTTCGTCGGCAGCCGCAGCCCAAGCCGAATCAGCCGCAGCCGACATGGGCATCATCAGTGAGAAGTTGGACCGTCTCGAGATCCTCGAGAAGAAGCAGATGCAAGGAATAGCCCAGATGGACCAGGTAGCCAAGACTATGAGTGACCTGAAGACGCAGATTCTTTGCGTCCAGGAGGCACAAACATCTTCCCAGCAGCCTTCCAGGTCACAGGCTGAAGCCAGCAGCAACAGCTCAACCCAGCCCTCTGCCTTGTACCGCCAGGTCAACCACATTCAGGCAGAGCCGGTCCCGCTATTGCAGTACTACCCATCGCAGCCACCATCTCAGGACACTCAGATGGTGGTCTATCAGCCGGAGCAGCCACTGGCAGTTCTACCTCCACCATCCTTCGAGCAGGAGCCATTGATGGAAGTCAATGGGATTTGGTACGACCGGTACCCACAGCCCGAGATTCGTCGCGATCACCCCAGATTCCATTGGGGTAATGGTGGCACCTCATCTCAGCAGCAGACTCCGGCTCAGGGACAGCAGAACAGTCAGCCACAACAGCAGCAGCCCCAGTATGCCCAGCATCAATACCAGCACGGTCCTCGTCCCACCTATCACAACCAGCAGTGGAGGCAGCGACAGCCGCCTCAGCAGTCATACTCCCATCCTCCCTAGTACCAGCAGCAGCAACCTCACTTCCAGCAGGGGAACACTTCCGGTTCTCAGGCTCCTACCTTCGAGAACCTCGCTCTCGAGGAACTCGCCCGCTTGATGTCTGACCATCAGGCATCCTACCGGCGAGACATGGATGAGTTCCGGCAGGAGGTGAGGGATTTGATTAAGGGCAAAGCCGCCATACCAGCTCAGATTGAACCAAATCCGAACAATCTGAAGAGGAAGTCTGAGCAGGTACAATTCACAGAGGATACCTCCCCTAGTGATTATTTGAGTGACACGTCTTCTTCTTTTTATGATGCTGATTTTGTGACTATTAGGAGAGGTAGGATGCCAGTCGACGACACCTCATCTGAGCGACAACCACATGCAGAACCACAAGTGCCAGATGAGCAGAGTAGCGGTGCTGATGCCGCTAATAAGGATGTTGAAGACGGTGGTGCTGATGCCACCAATGATGGAGATCCAGACGACGGTACTGAGGCCGTCAAGATACCTGATGCAGACGGTGGTGCTGATGCCACCATTTTGGATGCAGAGCCAGAGCACGGTGCTGATGCAGCGAAGACAGTGTCGTTGGTGGCGATGAGGCCACCACTTCCACTTCTGTTGAGCTTCCTTCTATGATGTTACCACCTTTTGTATCTTTGGACTTTGGTAACAAGAAAAAGAACAAAAATATGAATAAAGGAAATGTTTCTGTTTATACTTCAGATCCATATGTGTTGAGTGATGATCATGGTATGGATTCGCTTCCTTCACAGGCGCAGGAACCTCTTCCTAGTCCTCCATCTGAGGAGGCCCCTACTATCCCCTTCCCTGAGGCACTCCGCCAGGCGAAGGGGAATAAAAAAGAAAATCCAAAAAAGAACCAGCAGGTAGAGTTCAGCAACCAAATGATTGACAGATTCCACATTCAGCTGACTCTACGGGAAGCATTTGAGCATATCCCCCTCTTTAGAAAGAACTTGAAGGAGACAACTACAATCCGCAGGAAGAGGAGGTACAGAGATCAAATCCATATGCTCACCCATGACACTTGTTGCACCCTTCAGAACAAATTGCCAGCCAAGAGACCTGATGCAGGAGCTCCCTATGTCAGATGCGAGATTCAGGAGCAGAGTTTGATCGTACTCTGTTAGATAGCGGCTCTTCGACTAACCTCGAGTTTGGTCCTCTTCTTAGGAGCAGGACAGTCCTTCAGTTTGCTGACAGGTCGACTAAGAGGCCGAAGGGGTTGTTGAGGGACGTGTTCGTTACCATTCAGGGCATGAAATTCCCCGTGGACTTTGTTGTATTGGACATGGAGATCCCTGAATCGGTAACCGATGCCCCCATCATACTTGGACGCCCATTCTTGTCCATTGCCAAGGCGGTATCCGATCATGACAGTGGGAAGGTATGTTTTCGCGTAGAGGGCAAAACCATACAAATAGAGATGATCGAGGAGACTAGGGTGAGAGAATTAGCATGCTCAGAACAGTCCAGCAAAGCCGAGCAGATGACAGAGGAAGAGCTAGACGTCCACCAGGAGTGCGATTTCGTGATGACAGATGATGAATCCACTTGGACAGATCCCGTATCACAGACCCTCGCCCTGCCTACAGATTCACCATACTTAAAGCTTATGGAAGTCGAGAGCCTGGAGAGCACACCCCTGGATGAGGATACATTTGAGGCTGACAGTGTTGGGATGAGTGGTGATGATGATTTTCAGTCTTGTTCATCTAGTTCAGATCCCTCGGATTCAGACATTGATTGTGATGACTTTGATGATTATTTGCCGTGTCTGATTCCTTTGAGCCGACAGCCAGGACGGAGTGCAAGCCAATACAGTTTATTGATGATTCAGCAGGGTCCACTTCGTCTGATTTTCATGCAGAGCGAGAGTTTTCTCATGCAGACCTAGTCGCCTTTACACAGACATATCAGAAGCCAGATCTTCCACCTCCCAGTTGTCCAGAACT